>VFFE01007663.1:2815148-2919861 GCA_008921705.1 Burhinus oedicnemus | reverse complement strand
GTGGGTGAGGAAGACCCCCCACAAGGTCCCACATGCACACCACAGGTGTGAGTCCCCACTTGTTTCACCTTGGACTGACAGCCCACTGTCCAGGTGTGGGCTGCTCACAGTGCCCCACAGGCAGGTAGCGTTTATCCAGCCTAGGCTGTGGTTACAGAATCACAGGGGTCGGAAGGGACCTCTGGACATCATCTAGTCCAAACCCCCTGACAGATCAAATTCACCTAGAGCAGGTTGCACAGGATGGCGTCCAGGTGGGTTTTGAATGTCTCCAGAGTCGGAGAATCCACCACCTCTCTGGGCAGCCTGTTCCAGTGCTCTGCCACCCTCAAAGTAATCAAGTTCCTTCTCATGTTTAGATAGAACTTTCTACATTCCAGTTTGTGCCTGTTACCTCTTGTCCTATCACTGGGCACCACTGCAAAAAGACTGGTCCCATCCTCCCGGCACCCTCCCTTTAAGTATTTATAGGCATTGATGAGATCCCCTCTGAGTCTTCTCTTCTCCAGACTAAAAAGACCCAAGTCCTTTGGTGTTTCCTCATAAGAAAGATGTTCCAGCCCCCTAATCATCTTTGTAGCCCTCTGCTGTACCCTCTCCAGCAGTTCCTTGTCCTTCTTGAACTGGGGAGCCCAGAACTGGACCCAGTACTCCAGGTGCGGCCTCACCAGGGCAGAATAGAGGGGGAGGATAACCTCCCATGACCTGCTCGCTGCACTCCTCTTGATGCACCCCAGGATGCCATTGGCCTTCTTGGCCGCCAGGGCACATTGCTGGTCATCCTGTTGTCACTCCAGTAGCATGGAGTGACAGCCGGCAGGGCCAAACCAGAAGCACATGACCCTGTTGCAGCAAACCTGAAGACATCTCTTGTATTTTACACGCTAAAAAGTTAATCAGAGATAGATTTTGTTCATTTTCTCACCTATTGATGACAAGATTATTTTAGAATTCGGTTACTCTTCAGCTTAAATCACCCACAAAGGCAAAACAATAACTTATTTCTCTGGATTTACAAGCGAAAAAAAAGCTTGTGTATGTGATCTTAGAATCACAGGACAGAGCTGGAGATTCCTAAACTTCAGCATGATTCAAGATCTGTAGAGTAAATCTTCTCTGGGAGTTAAATCAATTTTAACTACTGAGTAGGATCAGACCCTGGTTTTTGTCCATCAGTGACCACCTGTGGAGCTTGAGGAAGCACTTGGAACATTGGGTGATGATGTTGTGTTGCTCTTGGATGAGGGTGGGGTTTTTTGTTTTCTTTTTTTCTTCTTTTTAACAAATACTACTAAGAAAAGGAAATGTTGCCATAGATGAGAAAAAGGCATTGGTGAAATTTATTTCTCCTCCTTTAAAATGGATTACAGCTTCTTCAGAAAGAAATTGACTATGTATTAAAGAACTTAACACTTAATGAAAGAGGTTTTTATTTACAGTATAAAAATTCATTTCTGGTTTCAAGAAATTGGTATTTCTCAGGCACAAACTAACCTAGTTAGCACAATTGACAGTCATTCAGTCTTGTTGGTTTCGGTGGCGTTTGATAGCACTGATATTGGACTCTATTACTGTGGCTGAGTAGTACAGCTGGGTTGTTTCAGACTAGCTCTGCTGAAACACTGCCAGCTAGTCCCAGTGGTAATTTTTCTTTTGGGCATGCAGATATCTGTATGGTTCCCCAAGGAACCATGCTGACCCAACTGTTTCTGAAGTTACTATATGTTGCTTCTTGAATAGCTCTATTAGAGGCTTAGACTGGTGTATGACTGTTAGGAAGGTGATCTCTAACTATATATCTTATGCTCTTTAACAATTGCAGGAGGCAGTAGACCCCTCAGCCTTTATACTAGAAAAATCCCAGAAGAGCTGTTTACAGGACTGAGGCTCTGAATTATAAGCTCTGCATCAGATAGATTAAATCTTCCTAGATTTCAGCACAAAATCCAGTCAATTTTGGGTAATAATAGTGTTAGAGAAATAGATCTGCTTTAAATGCTGTTTTTATAAAAACATTGTAACACTTTATTAGAAGAGTTCTCAGAACATTGTCTCAAAGTTATGATCTGGAATTTGCTGATGAACTATGAGACGCTGTTGTGCAAATGCATTGCTTGACAGAAAATCAGACACTTAATAAGCATATACACAGAGCCATAGTTTTCTGGTTGGTTTTGGGTTTTTTTCCCCCCCTCCATGTTGATCATCTCCTAATTTACAATATATTACTGAAGCCTGTCTTAAAAAAGAAAAAAAATGTTTGGTCTACTCATTTTCTCTGATGGTTATTATTATCCTGTGTTTCAAAACACTAAGCTCTGATGAAGGCTTTGACCAAACATAGCTCTCTTTTCCTACCATGCAGTCCATCCTACTCTGCATTTCACCCCACCCTCATCCTCATCCTAGTCCCACTCTACAGTTACCCCATGTTGAAACTTCCATCACAGAGCACAGAGTCTGTTCTTTTTTCCAAATGAGTAGCACCTGTCAGACACTGCCAAAAATTGCACTAAGACCCTTTGTTATTCTACTTCTACTATTTCTTATAATCTCACCTAATATGAATATATATTATGGTGTTCATTTCTGCAGGCTGCTCCTGCCAGATACAGTTTGCCCAGTCCCTATTAATTCTCTTATCTCCTTAACCTTCTTGCTTGATCAACTCTCCTTACTAGTGGTTCCCTGCCAGACTCCTCCTTCCTTGCTCAGAGAGAATAATTTCTTCTTGCTTTCTATTTCTCATCAAATCAATTTCTCTCTCCTCTGTTTATGCAAGCTAAAAGCAACCCAACTCATGCCAGGGCTTCCCCTGACTGTTTAGCCCATGATCTTGTTCATTTGATCACAGCTCTTTATTCACTGTCAGTTTCTGCGGGACCTGTGGGTCTTTATGCTTTCCCTCCTCATGGATCTGTCTGTCTCACAACCAAATTCATACCAGCCACCTCAGCTGCCATTCTAATTTCTATCCTACCCTTTCCTGTTCTCTGTAATGAGTAATATATTCCTGACCAAACCCTATCAAATACCAGATATATTTCTTATAACACAATTATTCAGTTAATCAGAGAAATTCCTAGAATTTCTTAGCACCGTTAAAGCTTACCTTTTTCTACCTAACAATGACTGAACTAATTTTGCTGAAATCTTTCAAAAATTTAGTACAAGTAAAAACATATTAGGTCAAATTCCACAGAAAATAATGGCTTTTTAATTGCATTAAGATTCTATTTGTATTCTTACATGTCACAGTTGAACAACCCTACAAATGGATGATGCTGTAGACTACTGATAATATAACTAATATTTGTTGTTGTATTTATAGGCATTATAATTTCCATAACCCCTCTATTGTAGTCTAAAAAGAAACATGAAACTGCCAATTATCAAGCAGTAAAAGGAAATTGTTTTACAGAGCTTTAGAAATAAGATATCAAGTTTAGTGACTTTTGTTCTTGTTTTGACAGATTTTTTTAATTTTATCATACATATTTTGTCTTTTTTTAACATGATTTGTGAAGCATAGATTTGTAGTCATAGTAAGAATAAGTATAATCAGAAGATTCTTATAATAATAGTAATAAAAATAATGAAAATAAGAGTTTTTAAAAGTCTTTTATTTGCCTAAAAATTTCTAGTACTAACTAAACAAGCATGTGAACATTTCATTAAATCAACATATAGATATGTGTATGTTAATATCGGTATGGTTCAAATGTGTCCCTATCTTATTCCTTCACAAATACTATAATTTTAATCTTCTAGCAGACTTCCATTATTGAAAGATCTGGGCTATTTTAAGAGTTCTCCATGTATAAAATTCAGGTGAAAGTTCTAAAAAATGAGATCATAAAAACTACTCTCAAAATAATTTATCATTAAAAGTAATATCCATCCAACTCCACTGTAATACTATTATAAGGAAAAGCATTCTCACGAATCTTAGTGTTCTTTGTCTTCTAACACTTGGTTATATTTCTTTAGACAGATGTTAAATGCAGTGCTGCAAAAGCAAAAGGTAACATATGCCAAATACGTGGCAGGAAAGCAGCAGGAAATAAAACCCCTTTTTGAGATAATCAATTATTAAGAGCAGTGCAGCAAAAAGAGCTTGCAGAAAAATGAATCTTTAAAAGAAATAGAAAAAGTGCATAGATGGTTGGAAAAGAAAGAGAAAGGAAGAAACAAAGCTTGAGCTTTTCAGAAGAGGTTAAGAACAGTTAACCATCTAGAATTTTGGCATGTTGTCTCAAGCTAGTTATCTAGGTAGTCAATAAGAAACTCCTGAGAAGTGTCTAAAATAAAATGTAAGTAGAACTGCAAGTACCTAATGTTCTTGTAAGGGGAACTATAAAGGCAAGCTTTAAAGAAGGTGTCACAGATGGAAGTATTTAACATACTTATGATTTAGTAGTGATTCAAATTTTATTAGTGATTTGAGGTAGATCAAGAGGTTGAATTTTAGCAGCACTTTATCATTAACTGATTTATAGGCTTACAAAGTGATTTAACAAGATAACTAAACAGTGAGTTAATCACAGATTCGAAGATGGCAAGATTCATACTAACCTACTGTAAGGTATCCCAAATCAATACATATACATATAAGCAAAACCACAGATATATAGCTATATATAAGCAAAACATATAAGCGTGCACACACACACACACACAGAGGTCTCCAATTGTTAGGATTGGGAATTTCTTAATAGCAGGCAGCTCTAACAGGCCAAAAGGTAATGTTTTTAAGTCCTACACGTGCACAGGTGATCAAAAGAACATCTACATCCATAAAGATAATACGTATATCACAAACATATAGGTGGAGAGGTGGATGGAAGAGAGGCTAGCCTGTAGTCAAAATTTCCCTTACTCAAATTTAGAGTAAATTCTCACAATGCATCGGTGTTCCTCAACGAGCGGTAGTTGGGGCTTGAGATTTCTCTCGCCCTGGCCTTTACATGTCAGCCTGAGTGGCGTCTCAACTCAGGGGAGATACTGGCCACAGCCCGCTGCAATCCAGAAAAGCTCAAAACCTCATTACTAGAATTGCTGCTTATAGGATCCAAGACAAATGAATTTCATGAGGTACTTTTCCACTCTGGCCCAGCTTGGACAATCCGGATTCCGGTACTTTTCACGGGTTGCACAAGCCCAGGACTTGCTAGGACTTAGGGTACTGGTACCTCCCCCTCTGTGGCCACAATCCATATGTTGTCAGGAGTGATCAATTATAGTTATAATTTTTCAAACAGTAGGAGCCATGGGAACCACTAAGGGGTTGCTGTAGTGTTCTAGTCCTTTGTTCTCCACCTTTTCTTTCTTTCATGTTAGACCATTATATATCATTCTGGTCCATTGTACTATGTGGCCAGGCGGGGAGGAAATTGTGCCAAGTACTAAGAGGCCTAAAAGGGAGTGGGGGGCTTCACCACCACAGAAGGATAACGTTTGGAGAAAAGAAATTAATATTGCGTATTAATAAAATAGAAAGAGACAATAGATGCTTGAAACCTAGTAGAGACTTGAGCCTTAAGCTATAGCATTAAAAAAAAACTCATAGTCAAATTTTCCCCATTACAAGACTGCTATGCTGCCACCAATGAAACAGAGTAAGTTAAAAAATATCCAAAAGGCCCATTACCAGAAGTGTTCATACCAGGAAAAAACAGTTATTCTTAATGAAAAGAATTTAAATACTGAACATTGAGCCAAATTCAAAAATAGTCTTATTCTGTAATGCATACATAGAGATGATGCAGTGTATATTGCAGTGTAATATCATGTAGGCACAGGGGTGACTTTGAGTGAAATGCTCCTCTGTGGAGAGATGAGAAGTCACCCATGCGAGCCAGCCAAAAGGCAGTTCTGAGGCTTTATCTGGGTACAGCTCTGCCACCTTCACTTTGCATGTCACAGATGATTATGTTGACACATACCCTCTCTATAAACAATATGTGATAAAAGCAAGACTTTAAAGTACAAGGGGTGAAAACAGTGGTTAGACTGACTTGAAATAACACATATGAATATTTGATCAAGTCGTCAAACTTGAAATCTTATTAGCTATTGTTATTGATTGTAAGTCAAATTGTGTTAAGTGTTATTTTACAAAGCCATTTCTAATCATCTCAACTGATCAGCCAGATCATTTCATCCAGTGGAAACTGAAACAGGTAATCAAAGGGAATTTGAACACTGACAATTTCATGTTCAATTTTGTAACATGACAGAAGTTGTAACAACTTGTGGAACCTTCAGAAGTTAGGAGTGAGGAAGGACTAAGATGGGATGTTTCCTGTCTTAAAGTAGATTTTAGCTCATAGTGGTGTTATGTTTCTCACCAGCTCATTTTTCTCCTGTGTTCTAGGGGAACAGGGTCCTAGATGGGACAAAAAATTGATAGCTAACATAAGCTAACACCTTAGGTCAAGTCCTTTAAAAGGAACAAGGTGTATAAAACTTTACTGTGAGGTGAAATATTTTTTGCAGAACTGAATTTTTCTGTCCCATATTTCCACTGCTAGCTTTTCTACCCAATGATTTTTGATACTTCCTTTTAAGCTTTGGAAGGTCTGTCTTTTAATCAGCTCTAGTCCATTAGTATGAAGACACAAGATAATTCAGCTTTTCTTCATGAAAGTGATGTTCTTTTAAATAGCCTAGCCTTAAACACCACAAGTCATTTTCATCAAATGTCCTTGCAACACTAAGGGAGCATCTTTATCTGAATCTTGTTCTTTGGAAACCACTCTTTAAACATGGCATCAGTAAAACCATCTCTAAACTTACTTATTGTTTAAAATACCATTTCTGGCCTTCAGTAATAGCTGGCTTTAATCATGCTATATTTTTATTCATTTCAAATGTTTTTTCATCTTGTGCATTCACATAGAACACCAACAGAGACTCTTAACCTATTATTGTAACATATATAATGTTTTAAAATTTTTTAAGCTAAAATTAATGACTTAAAAACAAAGACCCAAATAACTCTCATTACTCCTTCTTTATTTTTTGATAAATAATGAAATAAATATTTGGTTTTCTGGAGGACAGATTTATGTCCCAAAGAGTAGTAATAAAGATCTCAATGGGGTTTTTTTAATGAAAAATTAGCATTTAACTTAATGAATGCACGTGCTTTAAAGTGTAAAATGTGAAACAAATTTTCAAGCTTGCAACTGCTCAAATGTTTTCTAAGATTTCAACTTTCTTTTTGTATAAAATTAATATCCAGATTTGTTTAACTTGTTCTTCCTTTTAAAAAGATGTTTTTGGCACTGTGTCCTAAGAATGGCTCCTTTTGATCTTTTTTTATCCCTCCTCATTGAAAACTGTCATAGTCACTTTCAAATATAGGCTCTGATGAAAAAGACCTTACTAAGAAACAAATCCTATTAAAATATACTATGAAACTAATTTGATTCACTCTTTAGGGAGGACAGAGAAAGGAGGGAAGGTAATTTTAAAGCTCATCTCAAAGACACAGTACTCTGTAAATAAGAATATGTTTTCTTCTGGTAACTCAAAGCTATCACTGCAACCACCCTTCTAAAATATGGCTCTAATTCTATTATTGTGTTTCCTGGTCTACAGTTACGAAGTGTGATTATATTCTAAGCAGATGTAAATTAGAGTATTTTTTCAGGCTGTATTAAGTTATGTTCTGCCTACACAGTGACAGTTGATTGCCACTTGTTACTTAAAATAAATAGACCAGATCAGCATCTGGTTTTTGGTATGTGCATGTTACATATATAAAAGTACTTTTACTGTCTGCAAAGCACCCATCATTGACTTTTCCTTTTCACACATAGAAATTGTCCCCATTCCAAGCCAAAATTCCTAAGTTGATGCCTTGGCAAGGACTCTTTGGAAGCTACAGTCGTCCTGGAGAACAATCTTGGTTGAGATCTTCACTGATGCTCCCTTGCCATATCATTTGCTCTCCATGCTTCATGCCCTTCCAGGGGTTATTTATACTCAAAATTAGTTTACATCCCCCTAATTCCTCTTTACTTAATCTTCCAAGGGCATCTTCAGTGCTGTGACTTCCCATTTATCTGACCATCTATCTGACCTCAAACTGTGCTCTTGACTTGGCCCTCTGGGTTGTAGTACCTGAGTTTTCTGCCACACTCTGGCCTGCTTTTAACCACAGCTGGGTCCTTCCTCTTTAAGTTATTCCTTTTTTTTCTCTCTGTGGTTTAGACATTAGCTCAGACATCGGTTCTTATGGCTAACATTGTCTTCAAAACAAACCCAGTGCAGATTTAACAGTTAAAAAAGACCTAAAGGTCATAAACTGAATATCACTTTCCTTTAAAAAAATAGCCTCCCTTTAATATTCTTGTGTAATAAGAACAAGCATTGCGCCCTCCTATTTGTAGCCGTAAGATTATTCTTGAAGAAATACTGCATATAACAAAAAAAAAAAAAAATCTTTATGCAGAAGAAAAAAAAAACGTAGACAGTAGTAAAAATTTTTGCAAATTTTACTTTAATCAGAAAAAATAAATGAACATCAGACACAGTCCTTTGTAGGCTAATCTGCAAATTTTCAACTGGTTTGCTGGTTTAGGTGACATGAGTAAAGTAACACATGTCACAAAGCACAACACCACCAAAACACTCAGTTAAGGGTCAGCTTACATCTTTTTGCATATTAACACACTGGTAATGGAATCAAGGGCTTTGAGAACTGAGACTCAGAAGTATAAGCTAATCCTAAAAGGATGAAGACTCACATCCAGTTTACAGCAACTACTTAGCTCCAAAATGCTTTCCAGCCTTGCCATTACACACCCAAATAGGTGAAACAAATTCCATGTTATCTCCTACCACCTCATCTAAACCTCTGAAAACGCAGTGAACTAGTATGTTGTCTCTGAGAGCTGTTTACACAAGATACTCTCTGTATTGGCAGCTGATTCAGAGGAAAGAAAGCTTTCTTAATCGTTACCCACTTATTATTAGAATAAAATTGAATGCATTTCACAAATGCATTCTCCCTTTCTCTGTATCTTAGAAACAAAAATATAAAACACCGAGTTGTTTTCCAGATCACAGACTATAGCTTGGTAACTGATTTAACGTACCTTAATAGCTGGTTCCTAGCTAACCCTTATATCATACAAAGTGTCAGCCTGGAAATGGCTGCATGTTTAGAGCCAGTGATTCTTGTCAGACTTAGATTCCTTTCCTATTCAGCCACATATTTCAATTAATAACTCCCATTTCCAGGCGTTATAAATGGAATATGCTTGCTTGGTTGTTTTCATTCACATTAGTACAGATTTTAAAACTGTAAGTGTTCTCTTTGAATTGGTTTTCTGTGTAAACTGTGTTTCAATGTAGAAAATCTGCAGTTAATGCAATTGGCCACAACCTGCTTGGAATGAAAAGGAACTAATCAATCAGAAAACTCATTCTCATATCTATGATAAATAAAGCTGTTTGCATACATTCAGAGTGGATATGCTCCACCTGTTTGTTCAATGAGATGCCCTAGATTTAAGTGGCAATTAAAACTCATGACTCTCGCCTGAGCATCAGCTGCCAAGAAATGCCCCACCCAGATGAAATTTTTGCTTAATTAACAAAGGAAAAAATGTTCTATGAGTAATTAACACATGGTTACTTTACACTGAGTGCTTTATATTTCCTTTTTTATGGGAAAAAAAACCCATTCAATTTTATGATTTTCTTCACTTATGACGCACTCATAAATATGAACTTGATCCTGGAAGATGCTGAGTATCTGGCCCAGGTCCAGAAAAGCACTTCAGCACATCTTTAAGTATGAAACTAATCTTAGGGTTTAACTGACAATTTTCCCAGCTGCCTATGTGCTTTCATGAATCAGTAGGGCTGGGCAGCAAGGATAGGGCTTTGGAAAACAAAATTTCTGTCTGTTCATGCTAGGTACTGCCTGCAGTTCACTGCAGGGTTAGTGGAAGCCTGGACCTTTGCAGAACCTGGAAGACCACTCCTTTATTACTAACTGTGATCTGACAAGTGCTGTCAGGTATAAAAACAAATTATGTGAGTTCAGGTGTTTCTTGTAATAATTGGGGAATATGACCGAGAATAGTGATTGCGTGGTGACAAACGTACCAGAAGTGACGATGGTTCTGATTTCCTGTGGCTGTAGTCGTATTTCATATCCCAGTACAAAACTATGGCAGTTGCATAGTCCTTATCACATAGCAAGGAAACCTGGCTGACAACTTTGTCTAGGATAAGAGTAGTTCTACTGTTTCATAAGCAGTTTGATGAAAATGCTTAGGTGTATAACCGAGCACAGGCTTGAGGATGCCCATCCACTGAGAGATGGATACACCTTCTTGCTAGTGCAGCATTTGATCCACATGATCCACGGTCCATCAAAGTTAATGACTTTGGTAGGCTTCGATCAGGCACAAGAATATGGGAATGGTTTCACTGGCCAAGACCAAGAGTCAAGCTAACCCAACATCATTTCTCCAACAGTGGACCTAAGCAGACGTCTAGGGAAGACTAGGAAGAAGGCAAACATCTATAACTATCCCCTGCAATATCCTCTGAACCTCAAACTATATTCATCTGAAAGCATTCCTGAGCCCAAGCATGGTAGGTCTGTTTAGCAACCCACAGTGGCTTACCCTTTCAATCTTTTCCACAGTTTCCCTGAGCCCCTCTAAACTTCTGTTATGGTTTGAGAAACCCACAACAATTTATTGCCGTTTAGACAATTATTCTGTTACCCTATGACCCCTCCCCACCCAGGAAGGGGGAATTGGGAAGAAAACCAGGAAACCCAGGGGCTGAAATATAAACAGATTTAATAGAATAAGACTAAATAATTAACAGTAATAACACTAAAGAACCAATAGAGATCCTGATACCAATCTAAAGATATATAAGGATTATACTCAGCCAACTATATCAGTAGGAAGCTGTGCACTCCCAGCAGTGAACAGCAAATGTCGGACACTGCGAGTGCTATGGCTTTGGGAGGAAGGGAAGGGCTCAGGGGTCCGGCACCGGGGCAAGGAGTTCTCTGGATCGCCACCATCAAGGGAGAGCCTCCCTCCTCAGCAAACTTTCTAATTTATATTGAATGTGACATTCATGGTATGAAATAATCCTGTTGGCCAGCTTGGGTCAAGTGCCCGGGTCTCACTCCTCCTCACCCCTGCACCTGGCTAGCCTGAAAACACTGAGATCTTGACATCCACACACCATAGGTGGCTATAAACTAAATATTTTCACAAATTCAGACACCAGAGTCCTCCAAAAGTACAATTTTCCCAAGCATTAGAAAAGAAATTAGTCCTGTGTCGCTCAAACCAGGACAACTTCTTAAATCCAGAACATACTTTAGCAAAAATCTGTTGCAAGAAAAGACATTTTTTTCCTGTTTTTAACCTGGCTCTTACTGACTAGCAGTAGGAATCTTGTGTCATCTTGGCAGAGTTCTGAAGATTTTATCTATATCCACCCTCTTCATGCCAAAAGTCTCATTATCTTGAAGATCTCTCAAAATCTCCCTAAATTCTCTTTTTTCAGGCTGTTCATATAGCTTTTGATCACCCTGTTCTCATCCCAATCCAGTCTTTCCTTTTTGGAGGAGGAGGGAATAAGGCTTTCCACGGTGAGTATTTCAGTTGACTAGTTTTCTAAAGAGCTTGTTCATTCAAATTGCCATGCTTTGTCCTAATTAGTATGTGATAATTAATTTTTAGTGGCTGATAGCATCAAAGCTTTACACTAAAGACTATCTGTCCCAATAGCTTGAATCCCTCATTTCCCCTCACCTAGCTGCTTTCATAGAACTGTTGCATTAATTGCACGGTATGGTAACTAATCCATTTAATATAAACTGAAAAATTTTCCTTAGAGTTGGATCCGATCCATAACAGAAACAAATATTTCCTTTTCTTGTCATACTCATGACTTAAAAAATTGGTTTGAAAATGGCAAGATGAGAACAAAAAATATAAATAGGATTATCCATCTCAGGGACGCAAATATAAGCAAGAGTTATTGCAAGATTGAAAGGAGAAGACTGCTCTAGTTTGAATTTCAAGCAAGATGAGTGAATAAATGTAAAATGCTCAGAGTTCTAGCCCATGAGCCTAAATTCAAAGCTTTTCAGATCACACCACCATTGTAACCATTTTTGCCAAAAAGCAAAAGTGTATTTCTAGTCCATTCATGAATCATTTTGCCTAGGGGGAAAATAAATCTTTCTTATAAAAACAGATACTGTATTGAACTATTTCTATTATATTAGTAGAAAACTTCGACAGATGGTGTGCTTTGGAAGAACATGGATTAATTTGATTATTTCCTGTGAACGTTTTTGTTAAAAGGAATGTACAAAGAACATCATAGCTGTCATCTGTCTGGTCAAAGGAAATTTGCTGTCAAACTAGGGATTTAAGAATGATTATTTCAATTCATATTTAAACTGGTTAGAGTCTTATTAGGAAGCAGCATTTGTAAGGGTAAAATTTTTTGATTTTCCAGTTCTTCTAAAATGAAACTTCAGATCACAAAATACCACAAGTCAAAACTGTTAAAAATTATATAGGATCTATTGACTTTTTAATTCCCCCTAGCAGAATTAATTGTGTACAAATAACTAGCAGTGTTCAGATGGAGTACTGTGGTCCTTACAAGAATAAAGACTGAAACTACCCTATCAGCTCCTACAGTTCTTTGACTTAACTATTAATTAAGCTTGTATTCCAGGCTATTGGTTCTTATCTACATGAAAATGAAGCAAAAGTTGTTCCTTTAGCTGTTTCTACTAGCTCAAACCCTAACCTTAGTGGTTGGTTAAGGAATGGTATACCCTGCTTCTCAGGTAAGTAGCCTATAGGGCATCATGATATGGCTGAACCATTGCTATAGCTATGGTTCAGTACTGCAGGAACTGACATGTTCTCTTTACTGAGGTTTAGCAATGGATTCTGCCAGATCTGCTTTTCTGGGATGAGATCTCCTGGACTGAATGAATCTCACTCCTTCTTAGGAAAAAAAAAATTAAACATTTGGAATACAGTTAATGTTCTGAAATTAAGACTAAAATCCTAAATAAGGTATATAATAATGTCTCTAGAACACATTTATACTTACTTCCCCTGCTTCACCTATCTTAAATCTTTCCAGCATTTCCTTTGGGTCTGATATCTCTGTCCGCTGTTCTGTTCTCATGCAGAGTAACTCCAGTCATGTATCAGCGTCACTCTTGCATTCTAGGTTGAATGATGATGTCTGCAATGATTTCAAAGTTGGAGAGAATGAGTTCTCATTACATGTTTTGCAATTAACCATGAAAGATGTGGGGTGGAAAATTTTGGTGAAATAAATAATCAGTGTTTTACGTGTAACTTGAAACCATGATTAGAATATGATCAATAAATAAAAAAGTGCTACTGAATAAGAGCATGGGTATGTAACATTTCTTTAGTTGGTTCACCAGGTCCTTTACTTTGATCCAAGCTGTCCATTCTTTCCACTGTGTCCCAAGGCTGCCACAACTATGACGATATAACTGCTTGTAAAGTCAATATAAAAAACTTTTGGATTTCTGTCAGTGGGTTTTAGAACCCAGTTCATTATAGAGTTCAATTCAGAGTATTGCATCAGCCTGAGTCACAGTACTGCAACTGCACAGGAGTGGGTACAAGCGGCAAAGGGTAGATGCATCTTAATTTATCTCACCACCAAAAAGTAACTGTACCATGACAACCAGAAAGGAAGAAACCACTGAATTTAAGCTACTCTTAAATTAATTTTATACACAGAAATGTTCTTATTGCATACCAATAATCAATAAAATTTTTTTTCACTAACAGTTTGCCTGAAGTTAACCTGTATTCTTCTCATATGCTGTACTACTATTGCTTTTCAGTTTTTACACTCTGACATTTCTGTCATTCTCTTTGCCATCTTCAATCTATTCTCCACTTTTAGTGTCTTCATTATTTTCAGGTTTTTCTTTGTACTCACATCATCTTCTGTTCCATCCACAGAATTTAAAACACAGTATTTCTTAAAAATATTAGTTACAAGTTCTGGATTTATCCGATCTAGTGGTCTCTTAATATAATGACAGAGCAGTTTTGCACTGCTCCGTATTTTTCCAGTAGAAGCTACAGCATGATCCCTGCCTATAGTCATTCTGAGTATGAAGACTTCAAGTGGTCTTTAAAGGGCACGTTCACTACTACATAAAGAGTTTTGTTGTCATTCCTCTTGGTATAACCCCAAGATCAATATTCATTTTCTTGGCAATATTCTTCACAGCAGGTGTTAGCTGACCTTTGAATGCAGCTAGGACAAGTATTCTTCTTTTTCTTAACAGAACACCTGGTCTCATGATCCAAATGATGTTCAGCCAATCCTTCATTAAATCTGTAGACATCCATCCCTGGTTTTGACAACTCACAATTATTCCAGTAGGCAAGTATTTCTTCAGCATTGCTTTATGCTTCCGTATCACATATGGTAGCAATATTATGCCATCTGTTAACACTGATAAAATTACTGTATCATGTATTTTTTCATCCAACAAGACTTTGATGGTGGTAGATTTTGTACCTATTTTTTCAACGTTGCAATGGATGACAGGTCAAAGTAAACCAGTCATCTTGTTTGGCTCAGCAGATAATGAAGTTTACCAGATCCTGGCAAATTGAAGTTCTTTGTCACAGGCAAAAAAGAATATGTTGTATCATTTGAACACAACACTCCTTACTGGTCTTGAATTCTTGCTGTGAAAAGTTTTGTACTTGTGCTCGTGCTTGATCTTTCTGTTTAATCATTTCCCATGTATTTGGGTTTCCATCTCTTCTTTGACTATGCACAAATTACACAACTTTATTCTCCCTCTCCATGGCAGTATCCTCTTCTGGGTCCAACTGGGCACCAATTTAGTGCATAAAAGCTTCTATTTTGTTTTTTTTAGTGTTCTCACATTTTATTCTGCCAATATATTTCTTCTAAGCCTCATAACTGTTAACTGTTTCTGCACACAATACCACTATTAGTCGAAAATTTGCATCATACCCTTTTCCTATACCTTGTAGTACATTTCCTTTTGCTCTCTTACCTCTCATCTCCAGACCAGCTGCCATTTCACAATTCAATTATAAGATTCAGGGAGATTCATAAAACTGCCGGAAATGCCAGCAGGATTCTCTGAGCTACAGCAGGTCACACAGACACGCCAGTGAGGGCGTGAGGAAAGCAGCAGTAATCATGGGTTCTCTACACCACCTTAGTCCCTCTGGGCCTGTTTGTGTTTCTTTATCACTATGCGACCTCCCACACTGCACAGCCATATTGCACTTTAAACTGAAAGGAAGATGAACCAGAATTTAAGACAATCCCCAATTTTTAAGTTAAACTACTTGGAAGTAAAACCTTATCTTCTCTAGGCACATACAGTATATATTGAGTCAAGGCATCGTTAGAGTCTTGATAGGATAAGGAAAATCAAACGTGAAGATTTAAACTATTAAACACAGCTCCTGAAAGTTGAATGAAAGGTTACCTAAACATCTCTAGTGCTGGGGAGGGTGGGGGGGGAAGAAGTTAAATCCACCTTTGAGGTCCTTAGAGTGGAGAGAGTAAGTTGTAAATTAACTGGCAACAGATGACATAAATTAGAGCTTCAGCATGTGTTGAAGTCGTCAGGTATCTTCAAATGGTAATATCATTTGTTTGAATCACCATGGAAGTTAATAACCATTCTAGCTACACCAACTATTTAAACAGCATAACTGAGGTTGAACCAAAGGTCCTGTCTTGTGTACATTCTGCAAAGTTTAATTCATCTGCTTTTACTGAAAGTCGGCAAAAGTGAGAGATAAGGAAAAGAAGGTGGCATATATGTTTTGTGTGAGTGTCAAGCAAATGGATACATGAAATATTTTGTGATGAGACTGGAAGCTATAACAAAAGTGAAGGGTTCTTAGCAAATTAAAGCAAGAGGCTTCCATAAGGTATTTTGTTTCTGAGTGTAATAAGCAAATCTCTTATTTTAAACTAAAGCTGATGATTAGCCTCTCTTCAGATGTCTTCTTCAATCAGATGTGCCTTATCTGATGATTAGATTTATAGTGAGGTTTTTACCCTCTCTTATGGTTTAGAGACTGAATCTCTCACATCTTTTAGCGAGACATATATTGTGCTTAAAAAGACTACCGGTATTTGAACCGTTCTTGGGACAGATCAAAGATACAATAACCTGCATATCTCCTCATTTAAATGAATAAAACAGTATCTTTCTGGCCCTTGTGTACACAGAAATTACTCATTACGCTCATTAAGAATTCAGCCTCATTGCATAAAAGATACAGCCCTGTCTCTTAGATGTTATGATATTTATTTGAATTTGAACATATGGTCTACTCTTCATACCAATATGATAAAGAGAGCCTTTAGATATTTCTCTTTTTGTTTTGTCCTTCCAAAGAAATAGAAGGCAGAGAAAAAGAGAACAGCAAAAAGAACTTACTGGACATTAATAAGAGCATGAAGTATAAAGCTCTATTGGGTCTGCTGGTAGTTAGTTCTCTATTTATAGACTTGAAGTCAGAGGTATATTCCTCTGTTTTGAATAATTGTTAATAGTGTAGACTTTGACAGAATGAGCTGTCAAAAAAGAATATGTTTCACTGGTTTGGAAAGACAGAGCCCAGCTTTGGTTTGTCCTTTTTAAAGCTTATGCTTTTTTTTCTTTCTTTTTTTTTTTAGGTGAGAAAGTGTCATCGGTGGCAGCTAATACCTAATGTGTCAAGGTTGCCAAGTAACAGGCTAGAGATGTGTCAGTGAAGGCTGTTTCTATGAGAGGAATTCAGTAGGCTACAGTTTCAAGTACTTGGAAATAAACTCACCCCTGTGTCTCTCTTTTTTTTTTTTTAATGGAAAAAAAATACTTTGTACTTCAACCAATGAAAATTAATGTAGTCAAACAAAGAATACAGTACATGCTTAAGACACAAGTCTAAAAATGGGTAGCTGTGCTAATAGTTTGTGTTGCTTCTAAATCTTAAAAATTATGGAATAATTAACGTAACATACCCCGTTGCAATTTCCAGAAATAAATGCCTGATGGAAAAATGACTTGAACGTATCATCATTTCCTGTGAGGTTACTTGGATTAAAGAGGTCCTATGAGCAAAGTGTGAGCTTAATTGCTCAATCAATTTTAAAAGAGCAGAATTTGATGGGATAGAATAACAAGGTGTTAAGAAATGTCCAGTGTGAATTTATTAAGAAATCAAGTCAAACCAGTATAATATTTTCCTTTTTTTTTTTTTTCACAGTCTGAGAACTGACTTGGTCAACAGTGGGGAAAGCTACCTTAGGAACCACTATTTTTTTGACACTGACTTTATCGATTCATGACTTGCTCTCAGGCTGCATTAGGGGAGTTTTGCAGTGGTCTGTACTGGACGAGATAGCAGTCAATATCTCCATTAGTGCTTTTCATTATGGAATAAAGTGTTTCCTTATAAAATCCAATGGGAATGTTTGCAAGCACTTTGGAGGACAGGATTAGAATTCACAATGTTCTTGATAGACCAGAGAAACAGACTGAAATCAATAAGATAAAATTCAATAAGGACTAAAGACAAGTATAAAGCACTACATGCAGGAAAGTAGAATCAAACCTCTCCCAAACAAAATTACTTCAGTGCAGAATTGAAGAATTAAATCATAAAATAAGGTACTAAGTCCTTCCAGAAGACCATTTGCTTGCTCTGCATTAATCTGTGTATCCTCTTGCTGTGATTTATGATGAGTGGTCTCTCTGATTAAGGAAGTTCCAACAAAAGGCAAAGTCATTAGGTTGAACTCTTTGCTAACAGCTCTGTAACTATCAAGAAAGACCACATTTCTGGCTTATATGGTCAGGACAGTTTTAGATCCATCCAAGCTTGAACTGCATGGAGAGACCTTAAATTGGATACTTCTAATGAGTGTGCTAGAGCCAACCACCTATGATTTATGTATGAAGCAGCTAAATTAGGCAACCTGGATCTTTGCTGTGTATCTGGCCAAGAATGTGCTCTGTATACAGAGATGACATTCAGAGTAGTGCAGAACTAAATTTTCATGAGATTTAAATTTATTTTATGTCAAGCCACATTTGGATTTACTGATAGTTTTCCTAGGCTTTACAAAAAAAGTGGAGCCTACCATCTGAAACATACAGTAGACTATGTATTTTGGAAGGCAGGTTACAAGCTTATTTCAATGCACTGTGAGTAAGCAGGTCTGCCTACTGTAAAAAACATCACCAAGGGAATAGGACAAAAAGGCAAAACCAGAAGTAATATCAACAAAAGTTTAACTGAAAACTAGTAAATTCAGTGCATGCTACCCTTGCAAGAGGCCGCCTACCTACCTCTAACATCCTTTAATTTTTTTCTTCCTTTCCCTGGCAGTGTTCCTCATTTCTAGCAAGATACTAATGTGGATCATTACCTTTTTGGAATGTTGCAAATGGCACTTGATCCTAAAAAATGTTAAAATTATATAAATTCATAATGTAAAAATACTTTGGAAAGAAGACAGTATTATCAAAACTTGTATGGATGAAACCAAATCTTTGAGGATTTTGCCCCATTTTAAAAATGAGAATGGCTAGGGTGGAACACCTTGTAGCTTGGTTCAGACTTTTTATTTGTCTGTGGCTTATGTACATTCAAGTCTCAATTTGCCTAATCTAGATAAATGTTTGAGTTTTTCATGGTTTAGTGTTTCCTTTGTTTGAGCTTTGGGTAGTGGCCTTTTTTCCATCATTGTACTTCCTTCTCTCTGTTTTCAGTATGCATCTGTGCAAAGCAAGATAGCTGTAATAAAAAAAAAACCACAAACAAAATCTACCTGGAAACCCCAATAAGTTTGCATACCTTTTCTTCTGATAAATAATTTCTCAATATTCAGGGAAGGGAGAGGCAAAAAACAAGTTTTATTTATCTCTTCTGCTTACCTAAGTCTTAGACCTTAATATTAAAAAAAGAAAAAAATATTCAAAAATGGGATGAACTGAAGTGATCTAGAGTAGGGTTAGTATTAGCCATATGCAAAGTAAATAACTACCTCGGTTAACAGTACCTGTTTTGCCTGTGCTAGAGGAGGTAGGAGTTAGTTCCTTTAGCAGCAAGCGCAACCCAGACA
Source organism: Burhinus oedicnemus (assembly GCA_008921705.1). Taxonomy (NCBI): domain Eukaryota; kingdom Metazoa; phylum Chordata; class Aves; order Charadriiformes; family Burhinidae; genus Burhinus; species Burhinus oedicnemus. Next base: position 2,900,667 of record VFFE01007663.1, on the reverse strand, counting down.
ATCACTTGTTGCCTCTTCCTTGCAGAGGTCTCTGTTGCTGTTGACGTTCCTGATGGACTTGCAAGAAAGCTTGCAGTAAGTGACAGAGCCAAACTCCTGTGTCTTCTTCCACGGTCTCATCTTCAAACTCTGGCTCCACTAAGCTCCCAGCCCCCCCACCTTACGGTCTCCACTGTCCTTACCTAATACCCATCACTAACATCAGAAACCCACAGAAAAACCCCTTTACACTCCCTTTTTTCTACTTGCAGCCCAAATAAAAGCTTACTAACTTCTTCCGGTGCCCCACAACTGATCTCACAAAAAACTGCTCTAAAATTCTTACTGACTAAATGGGCAACCTTGATTTTCTACTTTGCCCCATTATAATCAGGCTAACGGCATATGTGGCGTTGACCCTAGTTGACAGATAAGCCCCCACCCACCTCACTGCCTCCACAGCTGGATGGGGGAGAAAACCAGGAGGGCAAAACTGAGAAAAACTCACGGATTGAGATAAAGACAGTTTAATAAGTGAAGCAAAACTGCATGCACAAACAGAGCAAATTAAGGAATTTATTCACTATTTGTCTTTGACAAGCAGATGTCCAGCCACTTCCTGGAAAGCAGGACCTCAGCATGTGTAATGGTTACTTGGGAAGATGAAAGCTATAACCACAAACATTCCCCCTTCCTCGAGCTTTTATGGTTGAGCACAATGTCATATGGTAAGGCACATCCCTTTGGCCAACTTGGATCAGCTCTCCTGGCCGTGTCCACTCCTAGTTTCTTTCACACTCCCATCCTACTGCCTTTGAGGGAGGTGTAGTGGGAAAAAGAAAAGGCCTTGATGCTGCACAAGCACTTCTCAATAATAACTACAACATTGGTGTGTTATCAACACTGCTGTAGTCACAAATTCAAAACACAGCACTATACAGGCTGCTACGAAGGAAATTAATTCCATTCCAGCCAAACCTGTACCTGGCAAAATTCAATGTTATCCATGTTGCTAGGAAGTGTGGAGTGGTCTCTGGCTTGAAGTATGAAAGTTCATAACAGTTCAAAACAATGCTGTGGAAAAATTAGGATTATATTAAGAGAAGTGATGTTTCTGCATTACTAATGCCTTACGAAAACCTGATTATTGTTGCTGATTTTATCTGCCTCGGTGAAGATCTTACTAATTTCTTTTCTATATTCTTCTAAATTATAGTATCTCAATTCTAAGGTATAATTCCAAAAGAAAATAGAATATATGTATGAAAAGAATGTTATTAATAGTGAAAATAAATATAAGACTAATATATGACACAAACTGTTGGCTTGATTTCCCAATTTAGCTTCAAAAACTGACAGCATATCTCTGTCAGCAAACAAAAATATAGTGGAAGTCAGTTTATATACTAGTCCACTCTATTTCCATAGATATAACATGAAAACTACATGTACTGAAGATTCCTTCAAAAGAATAGCAAATCATAACTACTCCTGTCATTTTCAAATATTCAAAAATACATTACAATAACATTTTAACAGCTTTTTGTGGAAATAAAACACTTGCCACTGATATTTCAAATGCAGTCATACACTCGATGACTACTTACTATGCTTTCATTCCAATTTCCTTTGAAATTTACAGGAATATTGTACCACTGAGTAAAGAATGGCTATTTTTCATCACTTTAGCTAATGCTAAAATGAAGTTGTTCTCAATTCTCATTGCTGATCATTCTCCACTAAGGAAAACAGAACTTGAAAAGTAAAGGCAGCACTTTGCTAAGGAGCATTCAACGTCTTCTCCTATTCACAGTGCAAACCAGATTCACCCCTCATTGCAGTGGTGTGAACAGAGATAATTCACTGAAACTACTGTACTTGGGAGAGAGGAAAGAAGAGATAGTTTTTCTTTGCGAATACAACCTCATCACAGGTGGCTATTCTCTTTCTGAATCAACTGTGAGGATTTCCAGGTGTCAGTAACCATGCTAGCATGTTCAGACAGCTGTCTACAGTTTTTTAAATTATCATCTCAAATCAAACCAATCAACCCACACCTACTTTAAAAAGCCACTTGAAATATTTTTTTTTTTTTCTGTGTGTATGTAGTTATACTTCATCGTTACAGCCATCACTAGCTTTTGCTTCCTATGGTTATCTAAAAGGTAAGAAAAACTGGTCAAGTTTCTTTTCTAGTTCCTGCAGTAATGCAGTGTTTGAGAAAGTTGTAAGTAAATAGCTTTAAACCTGGAGATAATGACTTTACTTTCTACCAAATTAAATTATTTCCCCAATATATTTGTATCTTTTTGTCTTTCAGAATACAAAAGAGCTACAACTGAACCTTCTATATCAAGCACAATCTTTGTATTCATGGGGACTTCTTTTCTGACCCACATAGCAAAGAAAGCAGTAGTTAGTATTCTGAAATACATACCACCTTAATCCTTGAGAAGGCTGCCAGTATATGGTACAACAAAATGTAATGATGAGCAAAACAGCTCATTAGCATTTTCTTTTCATGTTTAGCATATTCCTTTTCAGATAGCTGTAATGCATAATAGTTGTATATCACAGCTGGACTTTCAAGTCAGCTATTGCAAAATCAGCAAGTACTTTGAAAACTGTGCCTTCGCATGCCCAACTGAGTCCATATTCTCAGTTGTGTTTGTATTAATTGTCATGGCACTTTAAGTACAGTATTTAGTCTCTGAAAATGTTCTGTAATCAGTCAACCCTCATGGCTCTTCAGAGCCTGAGGTGCATATAGCCTCCTTGAATAAAGACAAGTATAGCTACTGTCCAGATGGCTGCTCTGTGTCCTGGGAAGAGGATCTATGAGCTCTCTCCTGTCATCTCCACACTGCCTTTAGGGCCTTCAGTGTTCTCACTCTAACTAGCGTTAATATTGCACTAGAGAAGAAGGGAAAAAGGCTTCAGATGACACAGGGACTGATTCCTTCTCCCTCCACACAGCCTTTTCTCTCAGGAGCTGATCTGTAGCATTGGTCCAATCAGTAGGAAGGTGGAACTTTATTACTCAGCACAGTGAAATGATGAAGAGGGTGTTCTGTAACATTAATACCTGCAGACTGAAAAAACCTTAAAGTACAGTGTTTTCTGCTGAACTTCCACATTAAGAATGCCCTGCAGGGCCTGTTTCCCAGCATTACATATTGGGAGGAGCAACTGCAGGGTATCAAGAAGCAACCTGCACATCAGCCCTTCAGGCTTTGCTATTTCAATTATCTTAATAAATATAGATCTCATAATTAACAGGATAGCTTCCTCCAGCAAAGATTTTGAGATGTGTGCAGCAGGTGAGTTTGTTGTCAGCATTCCCCCAGGTACGCTACCTTTTTGTCTGAAGTCCTTAATCGTCTACTTGTGTGTTTCCAGTTCTTTCATCTCTCACTGCTTTCAGTTTCTGTTTTTTTCATTAGTCTTCTAGTTTCTCACCTAACTGCTATTATTTATTATATCACTGTCCTTTTCTCATAAATTCCTTTCTCTTTTGCTTTAATCCAGACTCCATTATTTTATTACTTGATCTTTCATTTGCAAAAGCTATGTTTTTTTGCAAAAGCTAGTTTTTCCATTCTGTGAAATTCTTTACTCATATAGACCTCGAAACATTCACTCTTAAACTGTTCTCAATTAAATTCAAGAAAGTTCTAAATTTCTCCTCAAATTCATGATTCAAAGGTGGGTGGGGTGGGGTGAATGGCAGCTTGCTGCCTACTTTTTTTAAAGACAGGCAATCAAATGTCCCAGTATCACTTTAACAAGAGTATGTTCACTTATTAAGTTCCTGTAGTGATAAAACAAGATGACATCAGTTCTGGTCAATAGTCAATAAGCAGCAATTACTGTAAACTTAACTACGTTACAAACAAATGCATCTCCAAGACACCTTCCTACCAGTAATCCTTATGTGTTTTGTCCTTTGTTTTGTTAGGACATTGAGGTGTAACATTGAAATCAGCAATTAACCACAGAACTTAAGCTCAGTGTTTGAGCCAGATACCTGAGAGATTTTGACTTGAAAAATTCATCTTTGGGTTGGTTTTGTTTGAGACAGAACTAATTTCTAGGGGAAACGTGCTGACTTTTCAATTAATTGGGAAAAATTCATAGTTTCCAGTGAAAACAAATAGTAACTCTCCTTTTTCCTCCTGCTTCAATCTGATAATACTTAAACTGTCATATCTTCAAATGTGTAGGTTTGTTTGCAATAAAATTGATATGCTAGAAAGTGAGACAGTGGATCTGACAACACAAAACACAAAGAAGGATGCCTGCAAGCTGAAACCATAATTTAAATGTTCAAGGGATATGTTATAACCTTGAGTAATCTAGTTTGGCTATTATTTGAAATTGCCATTTTTACATCAAAATACAGCCTTGATATCAGAAAATATCTTGACAGCCTGTAAATAAGCATAAAGAAATATAACCTTCAAATAATGGCCATGATATACAAATATCTCTTTTCTGATAAAAACCACCTCAACAACAATAAATAATGTAAAAAAAGGAAAGGAGTGGCTGGTAAATTGATTTCATCCCTGATAGACTAGAGGAGTTCAAAGTGGTCTTGTAGCAAGGAAAATCATCCTTGAGGGGAAATGCAGTATGTCAATATATTTTAAAAATTAACAAATAAATAATAAAAATACATGAACAAACAATAAAAGCATCTATGCTAATATCTCTATTAAGAGCATTATTTGTGTTGTGCTGCTTTTAAGGAAACAAGCATGTTCTTACAGTTTAACTATATTTAAAATAAAAAGCTTAAAGAAAAAAAGAATAACTTATACTAGGAAAAGTTATTGTAAAAAGCACATTAGTACGTTTTCCTTAGCCCTTCTCAAATTTAAGCCTTACCTCTGGCAACAGCTTTTATAACTGGTTGGGATGTTATTAAACAGACTGCATTGTAAATGGCATAGAAATCTTGTCTTTATTTTCCACGAGAGCTTTTCTCAGACCGCAGGATCCTCAGACACTTTTAAGAGAAGATTAAAAAAAACATCTCTCAGGAACAGTTTTGATTTAGTGGATTGTATCTTTTGATGGAGAAATTATGCAGAATCTTGAGGTCCCCTCCGTTTCTATTTTCTAATTCTGTGATCTCCCAAACAGATACTCTGATTTGGAAGTAGCCTCCCTTTTGTGTACTCTGTTTTCTTTTGGTATTGTTTGTTAAGGAACTATATTCTTAAACCTTGTTCTCTTCTGACAGTCAGCGATTGACACATCTTTTTTAAGCTATTAAGTGGTTTGTGCTGCATTTGTAAGCAATCTTCTTCTTTCAGATATTTGCCTCTTTTCAAGAAATTATCTCTGAAGTTACCATGTCTCCCTTCATTATTCTTTTTCTCAGTTTTCATGATACCACATTAGAAATCAGCCAAACCAGTTTCATCTTCATTTGTGTCCTACATGTCCTACTTAGTATTTCACTTCATTGTTGTCCTCCGTTTTTGTATTGCCCTTTTGTTCTGTTTGAAGCGCCCTGTATTTTACCTATTTTCTAGTATTCCAGCACGTAGTTTTCACCTGTAATAATGGGACTGCCTGTTTTTCTTTTATCTTTAGGTGGATAAGGATGACACTTCTATAAATAAAACACAAGATCATCTATATTTTACACAAATGTCTACCGGACAATTTAATACTGTTTCCAGTAATCTCGGGGGGGGGGGGGGGGGGATGGAAGCACCTATGCAGCGATGCCTTTGAAACTGAGCTCACACACAATGTTCCTCCTGAAGTATTCAAATGCACATCAGTAGCTTTAGCAATGGCACACAATCATTGACATTGAAGTACTGAAAAAACCCCACAGCTACAGAAGGTTGTCTCCCACGTAGTAATTCTCTTGTCATATTTTTTTTTTTTTCCGGTATATCGGTATCATTTAAAATACAACATTAAAAAATTACATTTTGCCACTCTGTGTCTAAGTTAATGGAAATAAGCTTTCATGGAGTCCCCTGGGAATCCAGGTTTGTGTGTGCAGAAATGGTAAGAGAAATAAAATGAGATATTTGTCAGATACAGAAAAGGTTTTTTTCAAATGTTATTGTTCAATGACAGGAGGAAAAAAAACCACTGCGGCAAAGAAATCACAAATGTCCTGTACTAGCACATTACAATTCCAGAGGATTTAATGGTGTGGCACAGGGATCTGAATAACTTAAGTCTGACCAGCAACTCTTATAAGTTGCATGCTATTTATAATTAACATCTAGGATTTTATACACTAATGTGGACCAGTTCTGAACAGCAAACTTAGGACTTAGATATAAAGGAACTTGTTTCCCTTTAAATAGTTAGCAAGAACATCCTCAGTCGTTCATAAGAGCTCTGTTAAAGGATGCAAGATACAAAAGGGCACTGGGTGGAAGGGTGGCAGGAGCCAATTGCAGCCCCTTTGTACAGTTCTGGGCAGGAAGCCGACACATTGGCCTGCTGTGTCTTAGGCACAGCTATGCATTTCCCTGCCCAGAGAATCATCTTTTTCAAGCTAAATTGGATTATGGAATAGTGTTGTTTCTTGTCCTGTATGCCATATGTCAGAGGGACTTTCTAATAAAGTACTTCAGAGCCATGGACAAGAAACATCTTTTCTGACTGAAAGCATGTTGTGTTGGTTTGTTTTTTTCCTAGTATGAAGACATATTAAAAGGGATTCTGCTATTAATGTCTAATTGACGTTGTAGAATTGTGCTGGGTGCTTCTTAACAAGAAGTCTGTCCTAAATGGACTTCTTGAAAGTAATTATCAACTTTAAGCAAGCAACCTAAAGGGAGGGAATCATAAGCCGGTTCCTGTGTTGTCACAAGTTCCCTCTCACAAGAGGCACACCCAATTACAAAACTATGCTAGAAACATTGGTTTTTTATAATTAATCTATATAACCTTTTACCTGTATTTAGAAATATAAATCAGGTCTGTGGTTCAGTTATACAAGTGCAAGGCAGCAGAAAGTTCTATTATCTCTTTCTTTAGGGCCTGCAGCTGCTTCTACGCAGTATCCTTTAGCACTCTGCTTTATTCGAAGTTTTCATGTGGTCACTTTCAAGACAGGGTTTGATTGGCAGCACTGCTTAACTCCTCTAGTCTCGAAGAGCTTCAAAAACAGATAGCACTGAAATTCAACTTTCACAGAACCATTTTCCCCCATTTTTAACTTGCATCTTCTTAATCCTGAGTAGCTTAAGCATCCCTTGTTCTTCCTGAAAAATGAAAATCGTAAAAAACCAAGACTTACTCTCTGAATGAGACATGTATTATAAAAGACCATCAGAAGATTTACTAGACTAATATAATGCATATATCACTGGTCTGACAAAAGATTAAGACAGCAATTGAAAAAAGTACTGAAACTTTCACTTCAAGTTCTTGATAAATGTTAAAATATAACTTTCTAGGCTAACATTTCAAACTGACATCTCATACATTGTGTGGCTTAGTTCTGTGAAACGACATCTTCTGAGTATTTTGTATTTAAATGTGTGTATGATGATTTTGAAACACCTCTGAAACACAGGAAATTAAAATATTAATGAAATGCTTGAAAATAAATAAATAAGAATTGGACCGTTAGGAAAATTTTCCTCACTCAGTCAAAGACATGGTTTTCAGTAAGACCTGTCAACATGGGATAATTAGTCCTAACTACCAATAAGTGTAGAGTAGATTAGAGTGAATTACCGAAGAGGTTAATGGTCTAGTACTTTTCCTTAAAGACTATTAACTACTTTATTAATGCTTTTTTCCACTGCACTGATATTAACTAGCCAAATTGTCAGGTCTAGTATAGGGTACTTCTAGGCATATTGATGTCTAGACATACCGTCCTTACGAAGTCCTTACTTATAAAGAGACTATAAATGTTAGAGGCTTATAGAGGCAGAACAAATATTTTTAAAATTATCATTATTATTTTAAATATCGCTGTATCTAAACACTCAATATCATGTACAGCAGCATGAACCTGCACGTGTTGTTTATCCCACTAACAAAGTTTGGGTTTTATGTCTTTCAAAGAGTTCTTATGTATTGGACTTTTAAACCTATAAGGTGATGGTGACTGCATGTATTTCTAGGTATTTAATGCAGTCCAAATGTGAATGTGTAATACCTGTATAAGAACAGTTAGGAATTATATAACTGATTATCTTCTTTGCGGTTACTTTTCATTATGAACTTGTTTGGGAGATACCTAACACTTGAAAAGATTTGCAGTAATATTTTTGTCTTTGACTCTACCTTGCTTTTCTCAATCTTCAAGTAGTATCCAGGGTTCTTCATCACTGTCTAAAATTGGACATTTTGTGAAACACAGAGTTGTGCAATTACTCATCTATCATGGACTCGATTCAGTGGACAACTTAGACTTGGAAAAGTTTGGAGCTGTTGTTTCTTTGTAAAGTAGAAAATGTATCATCTGTAAGCAAATAATATTAGATTAAATGAAGTGAAACGGTATAAACAGGTCTCCTATAGAAGGTTCTGTTATGACCCTTTCTGTAAGTTTATGTGAAAGAGAGTTTGTAAAAATTCTCATAAAGTGAAAAAAGGGAAGACTACAGAAAAGAACAACAACAACAAAAAAAACAAACCACAAAAAATCCCAAAGACAGTTAAAGAGAAGAGGACTAAAGTAGAGAAACAAAACTTAGACCAGAACATCACAGATTCCTGGTAACAATGAGCTGATTTCCTTTTGGTGGTGGTTTATATAGCCTCCAAGAAAGATGCACTCTTGTCAGGAGTAAAGGACTAGTAGTAAAAAGTAGTAAAAGCCTCACAGCTGGTCAACCGGCTTCTTACTTACTTCTTATGTCGATACAGTTCTCCGTTATGTGGCTGGATGTTGTCAAACTCTGGCTGACAATATCTATAGAACAGTATCTATAAAACATCATAATGTATTTGTATATAATCTAAATGGTTAACTATTGGCTCACTCCCATTTCATTTGAATGGTGTAAGTTCAGCAAAAACTTCTTGCAAGTCCCCTGGTGTGAGAGCTGAGGTGTGATTTTCAAAGTCTTGCTAAGGCATAGACCGCAAAATTGATAGACGGGAAAAGGAGTGATAGATGCTGACCAGCAGTGAGGTTTAGTTATGGAGATGTATGTTTGTCGCTTTCAGCATTGCAGGCACCCTTCAGATAGTCATGTACTGACAAGCATGAAAGCACACTGACGTGGAAAGAGTCCTTAAGAGAGAAACTGAAAAAGCATCCTGTGAGTTAGCTGTTTCTGGCAAGGTTTAATGTATTTTGTTCAGATTTTTAAAATATAAAGCTGTTAAACATCAAGGAAAATGGACTATCTGCAAACTGTCAGGGCACCGGTGCATTAAACAGATTTATACAGACTTAATCAGTTTAGAATATCTTATTTCTCCTCCTCAGGCCATGATTTGCTTATGCCTTTCACAGATGCATTTTACAGTGAATCTGCTGATTGTTCTGACTAGGTGTCATAGTTTCTGACGTAATTTTTCTTTCTTTCCCTTTTAAAAAATAATAAGAGACTCAGCAAATCTGTTTGATGCAGACTGAACAGAAGCTGTTTTGAATTTTCTGGCAGAAGCGTTTTATCTGGTTCACAGATCTCACATATACAACCCTACTTGAGACACAGAATGAGTTATTTTCCCCAAAATAGATAAATAATGTCAAATCTAATGGCAACGCAAAGTGTAAGATTACCCATTGAACTTGGCTACGCTGTCTTGACTTTCAGGCACGTAACTTGTCAAATGAAATGGCAGCCTACAGCGGTATGTTACATGGTGAATGTTTGAGTCACAGAGAGTGCGTTGAGCCACCCTTCTGTCCTGGGAGGAGGATGACGCCCAGCACGTTGCAGTGAACTGTGAGAGAGAACATTACTGCAGCTCTCCTTCTAGCTCAGCAAGATGCACTGGCACACAGCAGATGATGTCACTAGAACTTACAGCATCAAAACACCCAGCAAAACCCTGAAAAACCTACATTGCTACTGCTCAGGATGAACAGCAATGGCTACAGTAAAACTGCTCTTTGTCTGTGCTGCATCTCAGTGACGCTGGGATTCACAGATTAGACCTCCAGGGTAGGATCTCGCAGGTATATTTAGAGCAATCTGAATCCCTTGCAAAAATACATGGAGAAGTGTCCACTCCTGCCATAGAGCACAGCTGCAGAGCTGACAGGGTGCTCAGCTGGGACTCAGTTAATGTCTCTTCCGTGTCTGATTGCATTTTGATGAAAGTATTTTACATCTCAGCAGAGTGCCCTAATTGTAATGTTTCCAGATAGTCTGGGACATATCTCCCTTGCTCTGAATTTCTTCAGCTGAAGGTATTTAATTAATTTCCCTACCAGAAAGTAATGAAATAGTCACTGGAACAAAGAGAAAGGAGAGGGAAGAAACACAAGGGTGATTCATGTGCAGGCTCTAGTCCTCGCTCCAATGAATGCTGAAGCCTGTTAATTGAAAGGTAGCATTTTCCACAGGAGAAAAAATCACCCTGGAGTACAGCTCAGCCCTATGGTTGGGTTACTTGGTCAAGTGATAGCATGGACCTGAGATCTGCAAAGTTACTTGAGACTATAACTGGACTGGTCTAGCCAGCTATTAGGCAGGCAGAGGAGGTGCAGGGAAAAGGCTCTGTCTGCATAGCCCTGTCCATATATTCTCAGCTGCTTCCTGCTCCCTAAAAACCCAAATATATTGTTTGCTATAGAGAACTTAAATTAGGTGGTAGAACACCTACCAGCAGTCATTGCAAGACCTAACTTCAATTTTCCTGTCAAATACAGCCCCTCGTGAATTTTAGGTTTTGGAGTAGTGGGAATGTGGAGCTACCTATAATCTTTTCCCCTCAAGTATACCTCTAGTGGAGGTGGTTGCGTCTACTTATTACCTTCTGCAAAGGTAATTTTGAAATAATATGAAAACGTAGAAACAATACAAAGTCATGCTGGAACGAAAGAGGCATAACTTCAAAACAAAGGCATTATGTAGTGTAAATAAAAGCTGAATCAGACTGTATTTAAAACAGTGTTAAGGCAGTGACACAATTAAATGTATGTCAACATTATCTCCCAGTTGTCCTGGTTTAGTATAATTGATCTCAATACTGTCTATAAACAGGTCTTTTTGCAACTAAAGGTAATGAATGAAATGTATATGGTCAGGAGTTAGTAGGCGGTTAAATGATGCAAATTTGCTGTCCTGTGGGCTATATATAATACTTCTGATATTCTTCAGCCTGAAGGCTGTATTGGACTGTACTTCAAGTGAATTTAAATGCGGTCTCCCAGTTGCATCCTCAAATGTTTCAAATCATCGCACACTTCAGTAGAGTTATATCAACACAATACATATTTTTCTTCTGCTGAAATCATCCACAGAGAGTAATTGTTGCATAAAAGCACTTTCATTTACAAATAAAATGTAATGTGAGACAATGTGCTTGCACAAAAACCCTAGATGATCCAGTCTTTCACATGTCATTTTTTTCACCTGTAAATTTATATGTGGCAAATCAGAAAACATAGAAATAGCTTTGAATAGACAATGTTTACTCATAGAACAAAAAATATAGTTAAATAAAAATACATTATGTTTTTCCAAGAATAAATAATTGTTAGATACTAAACTGCGCTTGCTTCTCACAATTACCCATAATCATGAAAAACCTCTCATTTTGTTATTATGAAAGAAGATCTCATGTAAAATCAGAATTTTGTGACTCTACCAGGCATTCTTAATACTGTAAGTAACTATAATAGGAGGTCATGACTGTCAGGGAGATGAATTTATTCCTACCTGCAAGGATTTATGATTGTGGAATTTGTGTTGATGTTGCATTAGTGTGAATCAATAAATTAAATAGACCAGCAATTTTCTCTTCAAAACCAGTGTGTGCATATGTAAGACAGATGAAAATTAAAGGTAGAAAAAGAAATTTAATTCAATGTACAGTAAAGGAGCAACAGGTAAATCACTTATCACTGACGTCATTTAAGTATTAATAATTAGAGGGTTGTGAGACTGGTTAAAAAGCCTTGTTAACACTGTGTTAAAACTAGTTATGCAGTTGATTACATAAATTAAAATATTAGTATGGGAAGAGGGAAAGGACAGGGAAGGAGGTTTTGTCATTATGTATAGATATACTTGACACCTGGGAAAGGTACAGGAGAAAACCCCTATACATATAATGACTTGTACCCCAGAAAGTTTTCTATGCAACATTTTCTTTGACATGATGATATAAGACAGGCAAGTGAAGGTCTTCGAAGGTCTTCAAAGGTCTCTGAAAGTGTCAAATTAATTACATGACTGTACAGAGCTGTAGAAAATAAAACTTTTTAATTTTCAAACTCCCATATAGAGATATCCACTTAATTCAAGTTTCTGACTAAACATACAACTATTAGCTACAGTTACTCTTTATATATAATCACAGTATCCCTGTCCGTGGAAGTGTAAGACAGAAAAGGAAATGACTTAAGTAAAAAAGACCAAAAAAAAAAGGAAACAAAATTAAAGAAGGTTGCAAAATTATCCACAAAAAAGCATGCCAGACATAGAGTGTAGTCAATAGAAAACCAGTAATATGAGGATTTTTGTTCTTAAAATTGTTATTCCCATGTCTATAAACCCAGTAAAAGGAACAATATTAGGAACAGTTGCTTGGACTGGACTAAAGGTTGCCACTCGTTTTCCAGGCACTGTGTCATAGATTCATAGAATGATTTGAGTTGGAAGAGACCTTTAAAGGTCATTTAGTCCAACCGCTCTGCAATGAACAGGGATGTCTTCAACTAGATCAGGTTGTTTAGAGCCCCATCCAACCTGACCTTGAATGTTTCCAGGGATGGGGCATCTACAACCTCTCTGGGGAACCTGTTCCAGTGTTTCACCACCCTCATGGTAAAAAATTTCTTCCATATGTCTAGTCTGAATCTACCCTCTTTCAGTTTAGAACCATTACCCCTTGTCCTGTCGCAACAGGCCCTGTTAAAAAGTTTGTCCCCATCTTTCTTACAAGCCCCCTTTAAGTATTGAAAGGCCAGAATAAGGTATCATAGAATCATAGAATGGTTTACGTTAAAAGGGACCTTAAAGATCATCTAGTTCCAACCCTCCTGCCATGGGCAAGGACACCTGCCACTAGACCTTGTTGCTGAAAGCCCCATCCAACCTGGCCTTGAACACTTCTAGGGATGGGACATCCACAGCTTCCCTGGGCAACCTGTTCCAGTGCCTCACCACCCTCAGAGTGAAAAATTTCTTCCTGATGTCTAATCTAAATCTACCGTCTTCCAGTTTGAAGCCATTGCCCCTCGTCCTATCACTATATGCCCTTGGAAAAAGTCCCTCTCCAGATTTCTTGTAGGCCCCTTTTGGATACTGGAAGGCTGCTATAAGGTCTCCCCAGAGCCTTCTCTTCTCCAGGCTGAACAACCCCAATCCCAACCCCAACTGTCCTCATAGGAGGAGTGTTCCATCCCTCTGATCATTTTTGTGTCCCTCCTCTGGACCTGCTCCAAGAGGTCCATGTCTTTCCTGTGCTGAGGACCCTGGAGCTGGACACAGTACTCCAGGTGGAGTCTCACCAGAGTGGAATAGAGGGGCAGAATCACCTCCCTCGACCTGCTGGCTGGTGACGTCACACCACCTTTCTGAGATTGGAGCTCCCACCATGACAATATTAAAACTTATCCATCTGCTAACACCTGTGTAATTCATGAAAACAGTGTAGAGGATATTGCGTAAGGGGAGAGGGGTAGGAGCATTTGACATTTTAAGTTTGGTTTTCTACATTTCTTAGTAGGCCCGAAAGTAGCCATTTATCTGTCAGCCTGAATATTGATTCTGCATTTGTGATCATTCAATTCCTGTTGAGATCATTCCAAATTTTGTCACCTAACGCATCCAATAACTTCTCAGGTTTTCATTAAGACCACTTCCTTTTCTGTTGTGCAAGGATCACATTTTTCCAGACATATGTCTTGGTTTCGTTAATATTTGAGGGCTAATTCAGTGGAACTGTATGTTTTGTTTTCTCTCCTGCTGATTGTTTCACCCTGTTTAAGGAAGTGCATTTATTTTGCAACTACAGAAGGTTCAGTGAAATATTGCCATTTAGTTGATTTCAAATGCTAGTTTTCAATTGCTTAAATATTGCTGGGACTATCTGTTTCTTTCCAATCTCTTACATCTATAGATCAGACAACAATCACATCTACAATATTATATTAGTCACTCATCTCCACTTCAATCTATTTCTTCTAGAAAACTCAGCCTTCTTACATCTCCCAGTCTACATACATCATCTATTTTTCAGTTTCCTCTAAATACATATATCTCCTCCATTACTCCTATCTTTATAATATCTGGTTTTATTCTTTAGTTTACACCTGTAAATCTCGCTTTTGCTAGTGCTGTTTGAGCAATCCAAACTGATACGTAAATGAGAACAATGACTTTGGCTCACAGTTGCTTGTTAAAATCTTCTCATTAATGTTTTTTTTCCATTCACTGGTTAAATTTTGACACCCTGACAATTCAAATGGGACATAAAGTACTAATTATTTTTGTTGTTACATCATTTTTTAAAATGTTGCATTCATGCATATCAGAATTAATATTGCATGAATCAGGGGAATGGTTCTCCATGAAGGGTGAAATAATACCATCAACCAAAACATTGTTTTTTAGTCTGTAAATACTTATGTAAGTAGCAAATGAATTATTAAAAAATAGGGTTGATTAATGAGGGATTTTCACATGTGAAAGCTAAGTTTTTTATTGCTATTATTTGAAATAAAAAGCCTAATCAAGTCTACTGAAATGTAATTGGGATCTGCATAATAGATGCCATGCTAGCAAAGGGTCAGTTGAGTTTCCACTGAAGACAATGACAATATTGTACTTGTTCAAATATGAATAGCCTTAGATGCTAAAGATATTTAATTGCGTGCTTGCATAATATGTGTCCTCGTGCTGCGGACTTGATCTAAAAAACTGCTCTTTTAAGAATATGCTCATTCACATACTAAAAAATAAATTATTTAACTGCAGTTGCTACACAAAAGTCTCATTCTGCTTAATATCTGACAGGTAGCATTAACAAGACTAAGCAATAAGTCAACATTTCTTCTATATTTCATTTCCTTTGCTTTTGAAGTTCAAAGGAAAACTTGGGAATGTTATAACTATGGAGATAGAAGCGATTCTTTATAGGTATTACTGTTGATGTCACATTTGTACTATCCTAACAAGGGGTACACCTCAGCTTCTCTTTCCAGCTTACTGATTTTGGTAGGAATTAGATATCCAGTGCAAATTCTATAGAGGATTTAGTTGCCTGAAATAAGTTATTTTTTTGAACAGAGAGTTAGTTTTGTCTGTATCTGATTCCCAGGAAGCTGTTACACAGCTGAGAACAATTGCCTCTGGCAACAAATTTCAGTTGCTGATTAGGAAAATGGTTGGCCAGTGCAAAATATTAAGTGTAACAGTGTCTGAATCACTTGTTGCAGCTTAATGATGGCTTCAGAAGTACTGGCAGCTACTCAGCTGCTTCTTAGATATATTAATACATCAGTGTAGCTTCTGAAATGGCAAGCAGACCAAACTTTACGCTTTAAAACCTCCAACATGATGTTGGAAGCCCCTCTTACTAAACATCTAGTAGCCTTCCAAGCAGTGGGATACCCGGGCCTTTCTCAGCCTAAAGCTTAAACTGAATTTTTATTTTGTTAGTGTCTAAAAGTAGAAGCAAAGATGAGAAAGCCCACTGTCATCTTCTTATAATATACAAGGTGCTACAGTTCATTTCTGCAAGAGCTTATATTCTAATTCAAGAAGCACTACAAACATAATGCAAAAGCAAAGAGCTTTGAAGTGGAAGGGGGTAAGGTCCCTATCACTATGCAAGTTAAATGGCTATTCATCTTTATGGTTGTGAGTCACCTGAAAGCTTTTTTTTCCTTTTCTTTAATATATACTTTATACAGTAATGCGTGTGTGCACGAACACGTATTTATAAAGCAAATAGTTAAGGCTGGCACAACAGTCTCAAAATAACAGGCAAGAGCCATTCTCCCCTCTTTATAGGTATTCTAAGCACTAAAGAAAGGAGCTTAGCTTAAAATTTTGTTTACCGTATTCAGTATATCATATGGTCTCTGCATCTAAGGGCTGAATATCATTCTTAGCTTCCTAATGAACTCTTATCCTTTCCTCCCTTCCAAAATGCTGATGACTCAGTAACTAGTTGGGTGGCAGGTACAAAATTGGTAATTATGGAATTGAACAGCTATTGGGCATAAACAATCATGCATCCATTTATTCAGACATCTCCCTGGTATCCTTATGTTTATGGAAAACACTCATTTATCTTAGAAAGTAAATCAGAAGTACATTTTATTATTTCTACTTCCCACCCCCAATTATGGTTCTCTCAGGAAATTATATGACGTACAGTGTAGAATTTTTTCCCTTGTAAAATAGAATCATAGAACAGTTAGAGTTGGAACGGACCTTAAAGATCATCTAGTTTCAACCCTCCTGCCGTGGGCAGGGACACCTTCCAAAAGACCAGGTTGCTCAAAGCCCCATCCAACTTGGCCTTGAACACTTCCAGGGATGGGGACTCCACAGCTTCTCTGGTCAACCTCTTCCAGTGTCTTGCCACCCTCACAGTAAAGAATTTCTTCCTAACATCTAATCTAAATCTACCCTCTTTCAGTTTAAAACCATTACCCGTCGTCCTGTGGCTACATTCCCTGATAAAGGGTCCCTTCCCGTTTTTCCTGTAGACCCCCTTTAGGTACTGGAAGGCTGCTATAAGGTCTGCCCAGAGCCTTCTCTTCTCCAGGCTGAACAACCCCAACTCTCTCAGCCTGTCCTCATAGGAGAGATGCTCCCGGCCTGTGATCATCTTTGTGGCCCTTCTCTGGACCAGCTCCAGGAGGTCCATGTATTTCTTATGTTGGGGATTCCAGACCTGGACGCAGTACTCCAGGCGGGGTCTCATAAGAGCAGAGCAGAGGGACAGAATCACATGCTGCCCACACTTCTTTTGGTACAGCCCAGGATGAGGTTGGCTTTCTGGACTGCAGGTGCACATTGCTGGCTCATGTTGAGCTTCTCATCAACCAACACCTCAAAGTCCCTCTCCTCAGGGCTGCTCTCAATCCATTCTCTGCCCAGCCTGTATTTGTGCTTGGGATTGCCCTGACCCATGTGCAGGACCTTGTACTTGTCCTTGCTGAATTTCATGAGGTTTGCACGGGCAAACCTTGAAGAAGGAAAGAATCAGATTTTAACTCATACTAAAGTATTTAAAAACGGTTCTGTATGTGTGTGAGATGGAAATATCAAGTCCTTGCCCTGGCCAAGAGCTGAGTACAATGCAAACAGCCTTGTGAGCTTTGGCATGAACTGTGACTAATGGAAGAAAAATACTTGAGCCTTCTGGAGAGGTAAGCCATGGTATCACCATGGGCTGATCATGGGCCTGTAGTGATAACTCGCCATAGAGACTCTCAGTGGTAGAGACCAGGAGGGATGTAGTTCTGGTCACCTGACACCACACAGAAACAGTGCACCCAAGGGGAAAATGTCTGCATTGGTGATGAGCTGCCACAGAGGAGCCTGACATCGAGATGGGTTGGAGCATTTTGTTCATCATGCCTGGCTGTGTTGTTCACTGAAGTGAAAACTGGGAGTACAGGGAGCCTCCATTAACGCTCTGTGTGTGTATGTTTGAGTGTGCACGAAGTTCTCCCTGCCACAGCCTCCCTCACTTAGTCAGCTTAATGAACTGGGCTTAGCAGTGTGATGCTGTTTGGCATGTGAGTGTTGAAGGGTTCCCTTGTAAGTACTGTACACTGTCTAAACTGAAAGGTCTTCCTTAGGGCAATATTTTCATACAAGAGTTTAAGCATGAGGGAGAAAAAATGGTTTTTTTACACAAGTGCCTGAAGGCCCCAATGACTACATGAATTATGTTAAGAAAAAAGTCATCACACACACATGGCTGGGAGCCTTTGGTTCTGAGGACAAATGATGGAGACCGGTTGTATTTCAGCTCTCTGGTTTCCTGCAATGCTCCTAAGACATGATAATCACTTTCTCTATGTGTGTGTGTATATGTGCCTGCGTGTTCAGTTCAAGGTATATGAAACAATGTGAGGGCTGTACAGGCAGTTTCTGAAAACAGTTTCACAGCGTGAAACTGGTGGGTGTGTCACACCACAGGCCATGGAAGCAGAGAGGATGGAGAGCGCAAGGCTTCTTCAGCTAGTGTTGGAGGTCTGTGTCTGACAGCGAGGGAGACAAACCTGGTGCAAACTTGTCCGTGATGTCTACTGTGGAGCTTCCTCGGCCTGTGCTCTAGCTTTCACCCAAGGCCAGAGAAGTGCTCGTTGGCATGGACCCAAAATCCCATACCTTGCTAACCACTGAGAAGTGAAGATATCAGAGATCTAGTGCACAAACTTATTTAGGTATCACCAACAATACCTGGGACTAATAGTACTAGGAATGCTTCAAGCACAGAGAAGAAAAAGAGAATACTTACTCCAAAATATTATTTAACATATAAAACTAAGAAAAGAAGCAATCTAATCAGCTTTTTTTAAAACATGAAAAACTGCTGCACAGTGCTACTGAGTAACTCACCATAAGCAATACAGTTGCAAGATGTAGCTCTCCTGCATTCCAGGCCATGGCAGTTAGCACTTATTTGCAAAATAAATCAGTATTTTACCTATAATTACAGAAAAGAAGCATTGTACTTTCCCATTTTATGCATGCTCTGTTGACTGATTTTGTTCCCAGTGGAAGATGTCATAAGAAGGGAACAAAGGACTCAAAACTCCTATACACCAGACCTTACCATCCTCATAAGGACACCATTGCCAGCAGCAATGTTAGGGTAGTACACTGTATTTTAGTAAATACCTAATATTTATTAAGACTCTGAAAGGTTTCTTGGCTTTGGTTTCTTTTCTACATGGCAGTGGAAAACTAAAATCTATTTCTAATTAATATAAAAGCTTTACTTCTGCATATCCAAAGGCTTTGTAAATTCAGAAGTCTGGTATTGATTTTTTGGAGATCATTTGCTGTAAATTATTCACGTGAAACAATTGACAGTAAATGTAATAAATGGGCACTTATAGGATGCTCAGTACCATTCTATAATGTAAAACCAACTGAAAAAAGATCTATTTTAACATGTTTTTTTTTAAGTTAATGGAGAATAACCTACCTGGGTCATAGCCAACATATATAATTTTCTCAGTCTGTAGTTAAGTCAGTCTCATTACATCATTCAGGTAAAATATAAAAGCAAAGTCTTGCTTTTTCAGTGAAAAGTAGCTCTTCAAGTCCTCTGGCAGCCAGAATTTAAACTGTAATAAATCAAACTTATCTTTAATACAATTCTATTTCTATAATTCAAACTGCATCAAAACTAGGTTTGTCTTTAAAAACCATTTTGTGACAAGAGTTTGCAGGTATCCATATCTTTTTGATTTAGCCCACTTCCTTAGAAGCACACTTCAAAGACACCTTTTCCCTTACCAGATCTGTGCTGCCGAGCTCAACAGTATGGGTGGTGGTAGCCACAGTGCAGAAGATGGCTGTTTCCCAACACCTTCCCTTTCTTTCTTTAGAGGTGAGGTGCTTCCTTGGGACCATGTTAATCCAAGAAAGAAGGAGCATCAGGAATGGGGGCCACTGCCCTCCAGCTGGGCCTACTTTGCAACTTGGAACACTTAGAGCAACTATTCCAAGATACACAGGACCAGCCCTGTCAGGGCCTGGCCTTTGAGCAGACCCCTTTAACCCTCTTGAGTATAACACGGAACTGTAGCTCTCTACTGTTGTGCACTAGACCACCTCAGTCTAAGTGTCAAAGGAGATCCACTGGATCAAATTGTCCATGCTCCTGAGACAGCTTCCTTGAAATAAAGGCCAGGACTTCAGTCTTCTATCCATGCTCTTTGCCATTAGCGCCAGATCCCTGGAGCAAGCTGAGAAAAGTCAAGGTTCTACAGTTCTCAGGAGTAGGTTTTTTTCATAATAGGACACCAGAGCGTGTGTCCAGAGTGGCGAAGGCATGGGTGGAGCAGTGCGTTGTGGCTCAGTATATACTGAGACCTGTGTATGGGCGAGAAAGGCAGTATAACAAAATTACATGGCTTTGGTCATACTGCTCAGTGGTACCATTCTCTGCCCCAAGCTGTCTCCTGTGCCAGGAAACAGGAATTGTTTGTTAGTGCTAGTGTTAGCTGACCTGCGCTAGCCACTATTCTAAAAATACAACAGAATAAACATTTAACGTGCTGTGCGCATGTCATGGCCTTGTTGCGTTTACTAGGGTAACATAGCCTTTTCTACTAAACATTACCTTGCATTTTAAACATGTACTGTATCATGTTTAAACCTGTACTTTATCAGAATTGTTTAGATTGGAAAGACCTTTAAGATCATCAAGTCCAACCGTTAACCTAGCACTGGCAAGTCCACCACTAAACCATGCCCCTAAGCACCACATCTACGCATCTTTTAAATACCTCCAGGGATGGTGACTCAATAACTTCCCTGGGCAGCCTGTTCCAATGTTTGACAATCATTTCAGTGAAGAAATTTTTCCTAATATCCAATCTAAACCTCTGCTGGTGCAACTTGAGGCCATTTCCTCTTGTTCTAACACTTGTTACTTGGGAGAAGAGACCAACCTCCCTGCCTCGCTACAACCTCTTTTCAGGTAGTTGTAGAGAGTGATAAGGTCTCCCCTCAGCCTCCTTTTCTCCAGGCTAGGCAACCCCAGTTCCCTCAGCAGCTTTTCATCAGACTTGTGCTCTAGATCCTTCACCAGGGTCTTTCTTGTAGTGAGGGGCCCAAAACTGAAAAGAGTAGTCAAGGTGCAGCCTCATCAGTGCTGAGTACAGGGGCACAATCACTTCCCTAGTCCTGCTCACCACATTATTCCTGATACAAACAGGGATGCTACTGGCCTTCTTGGCCACCTGGACACACTGCTGGCTCATATTCATTGGCATAGACCAACACCCCCAGGTGCTTTTCCATTGGGCATCTTTCCAGCCACACTTCCCCAAGCCTGTAACATTGCATGGGGTTGTTGTAACCCAAATGCAGGACCCGGCACTTGGCCTTGTTGAATCTCATACCATTGGCCTCAGCCCATCGATTCAGCCTGTCCAGATCCCTTTGTAGAGCCTTCCTATCCTGAAACACATCAACACTCCTGCCCAACTTGGTATCATCTGCAAACTTACTGAGGGCGCACTCGATCTCCTTATCCAGGTCATTGATATGTGCACTCCTCTGTGACATAAAACACACCGAGGCCACACATTGACCTGCAAAACAATGGAAAAGAGAACTCCTTCAGAGATATACCAGGTAAAATGCTATATGAAGGAATGTGGGGTTTCCTACCATTCATGTACATACAGAAGAATCTATGTCTGCTAGACCATCTAAATTATGTTTATGTCTCCAGGATGACCAGAACCTCTATTTTCACTCTCTCTCAGTCTGTTTCAAACAGAAACTCCTCTTTCATCAGAATATCATGTTTTCCTCTGCTAGACTAGTAATTTATCCTCTCTCTATCTTATAACTTACTTTTCTGCTGTGTTAAGACTAAACTTATTCAGATGCGTATAAATGCTTTCTTGAATACAAATGTATTCTTGAATTAAGACTTAACAGTGATAAAAACTGAGTGTATAAACATTGAAAACAAAGTCAACTTCAGGTATTAAAAAAAACATTTTACATCATAGTTTATATATAGTTTTTGTTGCTTGCTATTCCTATTAGTCAATCCCTAGCTTTGATCAGAGTTTAGCAGATTGTGTTAGCACAACCACTCCTTTCTTTTTTTTATATATGTATGAAGTTATAATTTTTTGAACAGCTTGTTCATAGAAGGTTTGTGTCCAGCAGAAAACTAAATGGTCTCCAGTACAGCATTTTTTTTCTGACAGTCAGAGGGCCTTTGCTGACTTAGTCCATAATGTTTTAGCTATGCAAAAGCTCCCAACAGAGACACATAACTTACTGTGCAGAGAGTACAATATTTTGTGGATGCTTATTGCCAGAGTAAATCAAAAGTCATGTCAGACAAATACATTGTCGTTGCAATCACTGGCAGGGCAGGGCCAGTTTCAAGTAAGAGAAATAAGGAATGCAAACAACTCATCTAACTGGCAAGTATGACAAATGGAGACTAGTCAATTCTACATTTTTCTGCCAGAACAATTTCTTCCTTAGAATGCTTATTCATCCACAATAATATAAAATGTGTCACAAAATCACTGAGGTTGGAAGGGAGATTTTATAGTCCAACCCTCTGCTCACAGCAAGGTCAACCTGCTCAAAGACAGGTTGCTCAGGACCATGTCCAGTCAGATTTCAAATAGCTCCAAGGATGGAGACTCCACAACCAGCCTAGGCAACCTGTTCCTGTGTTCAGTCACTCTTACAGAAAATAAGTTTTTTTCTTGTGTTTAAATGAAATTTCCTATATTTCAGTTTGTGCCCGCTGCCTCTCATCCTTTCACGGGGGTCACTGCTGAGAAGAGCCTAGCTCTGTCTTCTGTGCACCCCCATTAGGTATTTGTACACATTGATAAGATCCCCCTGAATATTCTCTTCTCAAGACTAAACAGTCACAGCTCTCAGCCTCCCTTGTAAGGGAGATGTTCCAGTTCCTTAAAAATCATTGTATAATTATGTGAACAAAAATATTTTAAATAATATTATATACACATTTACTCCTTTGGCAAATATGAAGCTGTCATAATTTATAGGTGAAAGTATTTTTTCCTTTGTTCTTTAGCATGTTTACCCAGATTCTGGCATAGTTATTTCCAGAAGGGTGGTTTGTTTTTTTTTTTTATTGTTTCATAAATCATGCCTCTGAAGCTACTTAGAATGTCTTTTTTTTTTCCCCCACAAAAGATGTCATTCCTCATGCTCCATTAAGCAAGTACACTGGAGTTTCTTGTAGAAAGGTACAGTCCTGCTTCCTTATTTTTCTGTTGTCTTCATGCATTGCAGGAAAAATTCAACAACAGAAAAAAGTAACAGACTAATCTCTTTTCCTCTAAAAGCTCAAGCTTGTGCCTGAAGCAATAGATCTAGTCATCTGCAAAGTCTTGGTCATTACTTGTTGAATTCATTATTTTTTTAGGCTGGTTTATTTTCATACAAAAATGAGTCCCAGTTGCACAAGCACATTTGCTAATGATATGTTGCAAACCTATGCATATATGTAAGAGTACATCTTTTCCTATTCTGCCCTCCACTAAATCTCATTTATTTTTCTTTTAGGTCCCTAAAAAAAATAATTTCTATTCAATCTAAACTCAGCTCCCAGTCATTGCTAAACAATAAATTATTTTTAAGCACCAAGTCCTATAAACAAGTGATGGCCAGCGAATACGAAATTCCCTTTCTAATATTCACATATGCATTGAACCGGTTTCTTGATTGAAATCTTATCTTAAAAAACTTAATGTACTCTGCAGCTTGTGTTTGACTCTATGTAAAGTGCTTTGTAGGGGTGACAATATAAAAACCAAGTTTGTAGCACTGAGAGGTGCAAAGGTAGCTTAATTTTGGGTTTGGGTTTTTTTTTTGTTATAATTTTTGATCAGTTTAAGCCAGAACCAGGGAGTTATTTAAACACAGTTTTAGTCTTATCTTATGTTTGAAAATCAAATGTGGGGTTTCAAATGACAGGAAAAAAAAAAAAAGCGAACTTTTCATATTTTACTGTGTTTGATGTTGAGTTTGATCCTTGACTATTGTGTTGAAAATGTTAAGGATCACTATTTTGCATACTGTACAAAATATATGTTACAAAATATTCTCAACATCCTAAGAAGCTGGCATGATCATTGTGCTACCTTATCTATGTAAGGAAGGATTCATGGAGAATGGGAAAATGCCGCCTACATCTTATGATAAACTTCAACATTTTTTCCTTAAAACTCAAGTTGAAAGCATTCCTCTAGTATGCATTTATTTCCAAACAGTCATTCATGAGCTTTAACCCCCGCAGAACAGAGTTTTTAAATAACCTCAGGCAATAAAAATTTTAGAAAGTGCTAGCAGTTGCCACTGTTCACCCATCTGTCTTTTCTGGGGATTTTATCCAATCACTGTCATAATAACTATGAGTTTCAAAAAATGTCTTTTTAAAATTTAAGAGGTGCCTTGGCTAATGCAATTTAGATATAGATCCAGCCACGTTTCAAGAATTGTTTTTTCTTTTTAATTCCTTCAGGAGATATATGAACAAATAGTCAATTTAGAACAAATTCTGATACAGGAATTTACATTTGAACTGAGCTCCATTTGCACATCTTCAACACTGATCAGGGCAATAAATCACACCTAGTAACATCATCCTAATTATTTGTCAAATTCTTATCAGCATATAAAATAACCATCGATTTAATAATCAGCTCACATCTTCCACAGTAACAATTTTGCATAGGTATAACTTCCTGTAATCAATACTGACATTTTTTTACCCTTCATCTCAAAATGTTAACTTTTAAAATCCATCAAATTACATTATTATTTTACAAAAGATATTACCTTGAGACTGTCAGATAGGGACTAATTAATATTCCTTAGTATTGCAAAATTACTTAAGTAGCAGCGTACCTCAATGAAGATATTAAATCAGTTAGTTATGCATGTGACCCATTCACAATCCTCTGTGTATCAGACTTGAATTTTTAGGAAATATATCTTTAGCTCCCAATGAACAAATACCACATCGAAAAGAATTCCTGGATGTAATTTTCCGCCTTCCAGATAACTTTCAGATGAGTTATTTGTATCCATGGATACCAGGTCATTGTGAACAGCATTCATTTTAAGCGTTGTGGATAATAACGTTACCTTTCAAACCTAACCTTCAGTACTTAAATTTCCTCTGTCAGATTTCAGTGATAAACCACATATGGATACAATTAAGGCACGAAACCCAGCATTAAGTCTAATCCCTTCTCTTGCAAAATGATCTGTGCAATCTGTTTGACGTAGGACTTCACAGCCAGGACTGTGGCTGTGCTCATGCAACTATTAATGGCTGATAGTGAAGACTGGAATCAATTTTGGTTTTGCGCAATATATTTAAACCTGTTACACAGTCCAGAAGAGAGCATCTCTCTTATTTATCCTACTTATAGTATCTGAGTATGTAGCAGTCTTCAACCTTGTTCAAAACACAGAGAAATGTTATTGGCAGTATACCACTTTTCCATTTTGGTTTTTAAATAAAAACTGTTGCAATTATGACTCTGCCTTCATGTGCTTTAGTACTAAGGGAAACTTATTAACCATTTCTGAAAATTCTGCTTATTTAAAAACTTACACCTTTCCATCTCCACTGCATTTCATAAATAACAGGAATAAAAGCAGTATGTCAGTACACACAGGTACGCATATGTACGTTTGTATGATAAATAAAACAGATCCATCTTTTCCCATGATCTCACTTTATTTTTTCTCTCTCTTAAGCCTTTTCTAAAAGAAGCACAAAGCTAGCTAGCAACAACAAAAAGTAGGAAAGCAAGATGGTAATTTTTAAAATTGAAGATGGCTGTAATTTTCTGCACCAAAGGGTGCAGTGGAAAGAAGGTTTGATACTTACTTGTTCAGACTGTTGCAGCCCACTCTGTTTGCCAACATTTCACACAAAACTGCAAACAGCCATGGAGGATCAACTCCCTGTTGAAATTCGGACCCAATTTTTCTGACATATTTCCATGGAAAGCCTATTCTAGGAACTTGAAAGTGGCTGAGCAGAAGAATTTATATAATATTGAGTTGTTTAATGTTCAGCAAACATGATACAAAAGATTTGTTATTATGATGCTGTGTTTCCTTTTGCAAACTATACAAGTGTGTAATAAGCCATCAGGTGGTCTTTAATATGACCATTGTTAATGTTTTGTTCCATTTATATCTATTAAAAACAAAAGTTTTAGGAAAACAAGAGATGCTGAATGTTATCTTAAATGCTCATATGTTATGTTCAATGCTCATATGGTTGTTTGCCATCACATTCCCTTTGCAGTCGTTACTTGTTCCAACTATTTTTTCCTTATTACTGGTAACTGCAATAACGCCATTACTATTGAAACATTTCCTTTTATTAGTTAGTTAGTTAAATACTTAGTTAATTAAATATAGGGAAGAATTTTAAAATAACATGCATTTTGTATTGAAACACCCATCTAATTATCCCTAATATGATTTTTATTGTATAATGTCACTTATCACAAAATCATTTTTAACATATGCTTTTATTATTGGAAGAATAAATTAATTCTGATATGAGTACTATTTAGGACTACTACATGATAGTAACTAATATGTTACAGACATATCATATTTTAGTACCACAAAAAATGGTGGTTTAAGTAAATATTTCATAATTCTGTTTAACATTGACCAGAATGATCATTATTTAAATATGTTCTTAGCTCCTTTATCATACAGAACACAGGTGCAGGCTACTAGACTATACACAATATAGCATGATTAAATCTGTTTCCACTTATTTTTACTTCAGGTGTTCTTGTCTTATTTTATTGTTAACATTTTAATGGAATTTACATACTACAAACTTATGCAGAAGTATCTCAAGTCCACCTCTCCTGTTCAGGATACATACAGATATTAGTTCAAATGGCCCCTAATCATAAGTGTACAGATTGGGGAGCAGGGAGATAGATGTAATTAATTTACTTAGAAATGTGATCAAACTCAGTGATCTATAATGAAATTACACAGCAATAAATATATAAACATCACTTAATTCCATCATAACCTCTGATGTGGCAGAAGTAATGATGTAGGGCAAAGCTTATTCTTGGTAATCAAATATTTTCATTACTTAATCATCTTAAACTAACTTAAAAATAGTATTTTACTGTGATGTAAGCTTAAAGACATTATTGATAAATGGGTATAAATATCAGTAGAAGACTTCCAGTATTCTATTTTAAACTGTGTTTTTATTCAACAGACACCATACAAACAAAAATAAAACAGAGCCTTAAAATCCTCCCCATACTTGAAATATTTGTCTTTACATTTAAAATACTGAATCATGTAAGATTCCTAAAACAGTATGATACCTTCTTGGAAAATGTAATCAAAGCTAGCAAATAAAAAAAGGCTACACAAAAAGCTGTGCTGGAAGAACATCTTGAAAAATAAATAACAATAAGAAAAAGATACAAATTAGACAATGGGGAGTTATGTTTCACTTAACACATTACTCTTTCCTCTTAAAGGTTTTATCTTGTGCATTTTGATAAGAGAGTATAAGTACCACTAAAAAGTATTCATTCATTAGAGAGTCTACCATAAACGTATATCAAGCGTGTGGAACATAGAATTTTAACCCTATATTTCTCTGCCTGGAGACCTCTCTATATCCTTGCAGTCTTTGGGATAAGCAGGTGAACTGACCTCCTGAGATGCTTGGCCGGCTTTTTCCTATGACTTTATGTTAAACAAAAAAATAACTCTCTATGCCTTGTTTCGCATCATGCCCAGACTTGCAGGATGAAAGTACACATTAGCTGAGGTGAGAGTTGTCGTAAAGGATAGACACAATGCCCTTTTCCCAAATCCTAATGCAGTCCTCGTGCACAGCATGACAATTACAGTGAAAAAGAGTCTGCTAGATTAGCTATGTAAAGGAAACTAGAAAACTGTATCATTGCAGATAAATACCAAAAAGCAAAAGAAAAAGATAGACCCGGGACCATTTTAGAATTATAAATTGGTATAATTTATCAGAGTTCATCCGCAATATGGAGAAGCCAACAGATGCAGAACTGAAACTGCCAGCATTAGCACAATGTCTGTATTTTCATTCCTGACCCTCTGACACCTTTCCACAACAAATTAAGTGCATTAAATCTAAAGCTCTCAATCTGAGTTTTGGAAAGGTTCATGTTTTTGAAGGTAGGAATCCTTTATTAAAATTCAAGTTTATTTCAGAAAAGTTTAAGACATGATTATCCTGAACTGTCATAAAAATTGGTTCCACTCAAGAACAGTGAGAAATTATATATAGTTAGCAATTATAACAGCAGCATATTTTTCTAAATAATTGGAAGAACTCTGAAATTATACTGGCAATAGTTAACCCCCATGAATGAAACTAGAGAAAGTAAAGAAAGTGGTGAGATTCACCTGATGAGTTTTCAGTACAAATCAGCTAACCTGAAATACTTATTTCCAGGTTAAGAGGAAAAACAATAGTAGTTGAATAAACCATGATTTTAAAATTATAACTTACTACAGGCAGTATAGTGCACCTTTATTAAGACTGCCAGGCATACCACATTTTCATATTTTATACACTGTCTCTCTGTTGTGAAGAAAATTCCAGTTTCTTGAACATTCATATAATCTTTTGGATTTGAATACCTTAATTACACATCTTTTTTTCCCCCTTTGAATTAAAAAAAATTAAATTAACTTACTGTGACCTAAACCCCTGTTATCTTCAACCAGTAAGTCTTGGTTACTTCTTACCAAAATGGAGTCTAATACAAGTTCATCTTTTATTTGTTTAGTGATTATATTTGGTGAATAAAAAGGGTGAGTAATGTAGGTAATAAAATGTCAAATCAAACAAAAAAAAAGAAAAAGAAGAAAGAAACTAGTAAGTCCTGCCATGACTATTACAATTTGTTTACCTTTGTTAAGATTATTTTGACCCTGGCCAATTCTGTTGTTATTATTATGCTGTCATTCCTTTCTGTCTGTGTTTTTTCAGCTCTTTAATGCTCATTCCTCCTTGAACACCTTTTATACTGTTTCTGCTTTTTTTAACTTTTACTAATTGAGTTCTACTGTTAGTGACTAACCCACTATCTAATATCCTTACAGTATCTATTTCACACCTCTAGCTCTGGTTCTTCTGTTTGTTGACCCACCTGGGTCTGTCTTTGGACTTGTAAACTTTGCAGTTATTTCTTGCTGATTGTATTCAACCATCTATGTGCAACTCTTTCATGAACAGTTATCACCTACTTTGCTATTGTGTTATTATTACATCTCCCTCCCTCATGATAATTCTTTATCTATTGTAATGTCGCATGTGATTCTTTTTTTTTTTTTCTTTTTTTATGTGTTAAAAGTAGGCATGGCAATTGCATAGTAAGTCCAAATTTTTCCCCTTAAATTTCAGGATCTTTACAGTCATGGCAGCCTGAAGGTTGGTTTTCTCCAAAATGGACTTCATCCAATTACAGAATCTTGTGTTTCTGAACAACTACCTGTGGCTGAAGGTCTCAAAAACCTAATAAATGTTATTTTACCTCCATAGGTATCTGTCTGTTTTCACAGTTTATTTAATCCTTCCACCTACTTTTTTAAAGATGAGAAAAATAACACTTGAAATCCTTTCAGATTCTAATTCTTTGACTGCCTCATAGGTTGGCAAAGTAATTCTTGGTGCTTCCGGAGGAATCTGTCAAATCTATCATGATAGATGAATAGCAGATTCTACTGTGTTCGCCTTGGGATTTTATTCAACCTCAGATAAACACCTGCGGCTCTTTCTTCTTTCATATGACTTGGTCTCATTTCTCCTATTTCTCAAGGCTGTAGCTGTCTCCCATCATCCCTTTCTATGCTCTTGTAGTACTAGCTGTTATTTTCTTCCTCTTCTTTTTCTTCTTGTTCTTCTTCTTTTTCTTCTTCATCTTTTTTTTTTATATTTTGTTTGCAAACCAATCATCTTTTACTATCTGTTTTTAATCCAGCAGCACATCTTTTTCTGAGCAGTGTTCTCCTCCATTTTCTAAGTTCTTGGAGACTCTTTTCCATAAGCTTCTCAAATCTAAACTCTTTCCATTTGCACAGCAGCTCAGTAGCCACCAGGTCTTGATCAAGTAACACTATGATCTTTCATTGGGGCACCATTCAAGATTAAGGAAGAAAAGGTGGCCTCTTATTTTGTCACCGTTGTTGTCTCCTCTATTCTTCAGGTCCTCTGCAGCTCTGCATCACTATCACTGTATTTTCCTTAGTTCCAACTCTGAAGAAAAAAAAAGTCTAGTTCTTTCTCTCACATAACACAGGATATAGGATATAAGATATGAGAAGAGATACGACGGCAAAAAGAAAGATGCTGAGGCAAGCAGGAGACAGAAAGAAGACCAGCAGAATCTGTGTCTGCCACAGCACTTGAATCAATAGGAACTAACAGAAATCGATAATCTGACAGAGTTGTGTATGATTCATTCACAGTTTCCTGTTTTGATTACAAATAAGATAGAGTATGATATCATTCATTACCTTGTATTTATTAAAAGAAGGAAAGTGGGTGAAAAAGGTTGTAAATTAATTATTTGAAAATTAAATTAGAATTAAGATTACCTCAACCAATTGGTATTCTCATCTAGCTTCAGTCATCAATTGACTTCATTGGATATATGTTGATTTACATTGCCTGAGAACCTTGTCTATGCCTGGTATATGGCATTAATTTAAATAGGGCACATATCATGTCAGATTGGGAAGCTAAGAACTTGAAATGCATGATGGGCTATCCTGAAATATTTATTGCTGCTAATGAGTAGTTATCACTACTTCCAAAACCACATGCAACATAATTTCCCTTCAAACAGGTATTGAGTCTGTTTTCATTTGCTTATGAAGACCTCCTTTTGAGAAATAATAGAAACCAATATTATAGAGTTATAGTTTACACTGAAGTTCAAAGGAATTTCAACTTGTGTGAAAAGTTTGGAGAAAGCTATACTAAAACCTTATTCTAGGAAAAAGTTTTGTGGTGTTTTTTGTGCGTTTGGGGGGAGGGTGTTTGGTTCTGGGTTTTGGTTTGGTTTGGTTTTCAGCTAGGATTCAAAAGGCCAACAAAAAATTCCAGGATGTTTCACATTGTCTTCTCTTCACCTGTATCTCTCATCACAATGATATATCCCTAACAGTAGCTTTGTGCTGCCATTCATTTAATACTGAATATTGAGTTACATTCTTAGACAGACACAAAGTATTTACAGAGATATCAATATAAATTACGCCAGCACATCAGTTTCCCTTTAATAAGCCCAGGTGAACCTTAACTGGCTCTGAAAAAATCTGTCAAGTTTTTTTTCACAGTGTTCGCTTCAGCTCTATGTTAGCTACAGCCAATGGACGGACTTGTTGTGGGAAGGATGGATTCTGCCCTGAAGCTGGTCAATCTCCCCAGGACTGAGGCTGTAGAAAACAATGCAGAAACACCTAAGTGGCTTTGCAAATGCCAGTTTGTGTCTTACATATCTTGTGCTAAGCCAGAGCTAATAAAATGTTATTGAACCATGCTGACGCTGCTTTGTCAGTGTCTCTGTACTTCTTGCCTCAATGTGTCCCGTAGTATCTATATTGTCTTTATTGTAACTGAGGCATCAGAGGTTCAGGTAGTGGATAGCCCGGAAAAACAGGAAAGACCAAAGCAGGGATTTGGAATCTCCCCGATGTGGAGGAACAGCACAGCACAAGAAACTTCTGAAGCTGATTTAGTTTGTTTTCTTACAACCACTAGAGTAACTTTGCTTACATTCATTCAGAGGCAATATTATTATGATGATGAGTCCAGCTTCTGCATTAACATTAGAGTCATGTTGTCCTTGAATGAAGGATGTGAAAAGCCAAGCAGATCCATCCTTCTGCAAGTGGAGGAAAAGCTCTTTGTATATCTCTACCCTTCTGACCCTCTTTTTTTTTTTTTTTCTTTTTTTCTTTCTGTCTCTCTCTCAGTCTCCTACGGTTTAGGAAAGGAGTTAACAGTCATTCAAGGTTATGGTCAATCTTTCAATCTATGGTCAATCTTTTCTTTCCCAAATTCTCCCTCAAAATACCTCACTCGGGACTCTCTCATTTCCTATCTGCTTGACATTTAGTCAAATTGTTACCCTAAATGAGAAGACCCAAGTAAACGCATAATAATAACCAACAGAGGGATAACAAGACTTAAAAAATGTCCCTATATATCATAACTTTGATACATATTTTTGAGTGGACTTTCACTTATTACCAAAACAGATTATAAGGTAGATCTTAAAATAAAACTGGCTATTCATAAAACTAAAATATTAATCTCCTAAATAATTCAGAAAAAATCATTATTTTACAAGTTTCCCAGTTAAAAGTAATTAATGCCTGAAAGTATCACAGACTGCTTGATAAATCAGAGATGTCAGAAATTCTAGCAATGTTCTTTTCTAGTAAATCTCTTCAGTAAATAATAGTAGATCAAACACAATCATTTCTTCACATAAAGGCATCTGCATATTTTTCTGCAGAGTATAAAATAGGCATATTTTTCCATAAACTAAGAGTTCTTTTTGAATTATTTTGTAATGCTTCCTATGTTTCCTATATGTATGCTGAAAAATACATATTTCCCTTTAGAATGGGAAAAAGATGCAAGCAAGAGTTAAGACAGTACATGGAGATCTGGTGTTTTATTAGTTTTGTATGGGGGGAAGGAGTTTGACTTGTCAGAGAAGATTTTCTCATTGATTCAAAGCTAACCAGAGATGCAAGGTCTGGACTCCTGAAATATCCTTTCTTTTGTATGACTCACTATTTTTGTACAACACACTAAAGCCACAGAAAACTTGCAATCTCATTGCCGGCAAAACTCTCACATCCCAACTAGAAGAGGATTTGCCCCATGCACTTTTTACTCCTAGCTAGAAGTCTGAATCTAATTCATCATAAGCATGTTTCTTTTGCACCATATGATCTCTAGTCATGAATAATACTTTTCTGATAGATATATAAGCAGGCTTTCTGCATATAAGGGTGCAGAAAATAAAAGCCAAAGCTTTCAATAGACATTATGCTGGTCTTTCCAGTAGTATCTGCCATTCTCACTTAAGATCATGCTGTTAGTCAGAACTCTAAACTTTTTGCCGAGGGTATGATCATTAAAATGATAAAACCGTGATCTTCCTACTGCTATTGATTTTTCCATTGAGTTTTCAGCATGAACGTTCCCTACTCCTGAGAGCGCTCCTGCTGTGCTGCACAACGGGATAAATAACACCTTTCTGTTTCCCTGAGAAGCTGCTTTCTTCATCTTCTGATCTTTCTAACTTTTCCAACTCCAGTTTATTTTTCTTTACACAAACCAGTTTATGGATTAAATGAGAAAAAAAAGGTAAAGAATAGCCAAATGAAAAGGGTATAAACAAAGAAATTACTTAGAAGCTGTTAAGTTCTTTCTAAGGTTCAACTGAAATATATGTTTTCTAGATTTTACCTTTTACTTTAAAGGTTAAAAGAGGCAGCTGGAGTCTTCATGAGAAGGAAGGTTTTCTCTTTTTCAATGATTCCAGGTAACTGATCTTCTAAGGAAAGCAAAGAAACCAGAAAATATTGTGATGTGGGTAGTTTTAATTTTGGTTTTAATGTGAAGATGTTTGAGCTTTCTTGGACTTTATTTACACTGTCAGAGTGTATTTTTAACAACAGCTAGCAGATACATCTCTACTACATATGAAAGCACAACACTGTCCACATTTTCTCTAAACAGTAGATCACAGATTTTTTTTTTATTTCATGAATCATTCAAAATTTGTTTTAGTTATTCTATGAAGTGAGAATATACTGTATCCTCCTTGGCAAAGAGAAAGAAAAAAAACATTGTCTGCTTTTTAACAACACACATTTGATTAGCCACATTTTTTTTGTCATTAAGCTACAGTGGCATAAGTAACATCAATTTATCCATGAATTAAAAAAGAAAACTAATCTGTTCCTGTTTTATTAGCTGTTGAGGAACTCAGAACATGTATATCTAACATATGCAAATTCACAAGCAAAACTGGCTCAAACTGAGTAGGTTTAAATATTAACAAATATTAAAAGTATCCCTGGAAAGAAACAGACATATTAGGGTGTTAGTAGCTACATGTTCTGCATAAACTCTATTTTCTCTCAGTTGTTCATGGTAGGATGTTACCATTAACCATCACTATGCATTTAACAAATACTGCCTGCAAAATATTTTCTTTATTTTTTAATTTGTAGGTTTTAGTCTCTGTGGTATACACTGAAATTCATAATCCTCAAATTATTTAAAAGTTGGTGTTGACATATAATGCAATGCTTGGTTAGACATCTTCGTAAAAGCAATCAAGATGTGCATGCAATGTTTCTCAATTGCCTTTGAGTAGACTGGGACATTACGTTGCCTTAATGACCTGCAGTCATAAGCAGCAGAACCTAGGTGGAAACATTGCTCTAGGACCTTTTTGCAGCCTTTTGGAGCTCAGATCAGACCTTCATGAGTCTTCAGGTGACATGTTCTAATATTTAATCAAAATTACTATTATTTCATAGCACCTAAATGTGTACCACAAGCATTTTCATGCAATTAAGAATCACAGAATCACAAAATGATTGAGGTTGAAAGGGACCTCTGAGGTCATCTTGTCCAACCCCAGCATCCCCGACTCACCTAGAATAGAGGTGGTGGCCCTAGAGAGGACCAAGTCCAGATGGCTTTTGAATATCTCCAAGGAAGTGTAGTTGTAGTTCTTCCTAGCAAAATTGTGGGGACACAGTTGAAGTTGGAGGACAGAGATACTGCTATTAGGATCA
This sequence comes from Burhinus oedicnemus, assembly GCA_008921705.1. Taxonomy (NCBI): domain Eukaryota; kingdom Metazoa; phylum Chordata; class Aves; order Charadriiformes; family Burhinidae; genus Burhinus; species Burhinus oedicnemus. The sequence continues at coordinate 2,865,949 of VFFE01007663.1, read as the reverse complement.
CACTAAGCGTGATGATACTAAATTGCCTTTGTAGCTATGCTTTTGTTGTCCATGCCTTAAAAGTCCACTGTGAAGCAGTGACAATGTTTTAAAGATGGCATAATACAAGGGCTTTTATACCACCTGACTTTGGACACCCAAATTAAGAAGTTAAGTGAGTCAAGTACTCTTCCTAATGTTTTCTAGTCATTTCAGATAGCTACAAGTACTATGAAGGAGCCTACATGATGTCTTCCTTGGATTATCATCTAAAGGATCCTACTCTCTCTAGTTTGCCTGTAGAGGACGCCTAGGGAGAATAACCACCTACCTTAACCTGGTAGTTACGACATCTCCCAGTCTAGCCCAGAGATACAATGCAGGAAAACAAAACATTGTGCATCATGTCTGCGGCTCCTCACTCAGATTAGCTAAGAAACACCACATCATTCACCTCTGTTCTGCTAGCTGTTAGTATTCTGAATTAAAAAGATCTCCAGTGTCTGGGATAATATGAATAAAACAGAAAAAACTACAACTGTCATAATATATATTTGAATATGACAATCTGTGTTAATTCAAAAGGTCTATATTTCATGCTTATATTCATAACCTATTTAAAGCCCCTACAATAAACTCAATCAGAAACAACAGGAGGGCTCTCAGCTGCAAATGCAAGAAATATACATTTATAGACTTTTTATAAACATACCTTCTGGGTACCGTACTGGTTATTTAAAGCAGCAAATTAGTCTCTTTCTAAACATGATTCTAAACGTACCTAAGAGGAGTAAGAAAGATGTCAATGTACATATCTTATTTTTCTTCACAACCCTTAAACTACCACAGTCATTGCACAAGTTTTTTCCTTAGCCTGCATATTTTTAAAATACCATAAACCAGATTTGTTTCATTCTTAATAGCTAGTGCGTAGGTCTTGCTGAGCCCAGGATGTTTTAAGATAATAGGCTCCGATTAAATTTACCAAAACCACTTAAAGCAACAAGGCATCTCCTTCCACTCTCAAAACTCGAATTGGAAAGGGCTAACTACAAGCAGATGTTTTATGAGAAGGTGAGAATGGGATTGATACTTGAAGATATTGCATGATTCATTGCAGCGTTTCTGCAAGCTGTTGTCAGAAAGACTCTATGTCTTTTTGTGTATTGCAGGGTTTGTTCAATTTTTTGTTCAAATTTACATTTTAATCTACAGAGGATTTCATGTTGTTCTGTCAGAGTAGCAGCAGATATTCCAGAAAGTGCTCAGTTTACTAGCACAACTACCTTGACATTATTTTCTTTTCATGTAATGAAATCTATTTTTTGCCTTGAAATAACAGAGCAATCATATGTAACTTGTTCTTAAATTTTGTATTGAAATGCAGTTAAGTCAACAGACACCCTGAAAAATGTGCTTCTCTCTGCTCATTTTCATTATGGCAAATGCGAGGCATACTATGTCTTGCTCACCCTTTCTCTTTCCTCTTTTCTCACAGAAACGTGAATTGATGTAAATATTTTACATGTCAATATTTTACTTAAATTTGCATGTATCTACATTTTTATTTAATTATTACTTAAGACATGCATTTACGTGTATTAAAATATTTACACGTAAATGGTTTTACATGCTGCATAGGCGTACGGTGAAACCTAAGCTGTCAGCTGGTGTCCTAGGATTAAAGGTAGCCTCTCCAACTTCCACATCCTCTGCTATCTTTTCTTGTTCTTTCCATTTTGTTAAGGCTATGCTTTGCCCTTCACTACTTCAACCTTTCCTCCATTAGACTGTTCAGTGTCACTTTTCTCTCCCTTTTTTTGGTCATGACACTCACAAGCCTCCATATCCTCTTCTTAATGTTCCCTCATTACCATGCATGTAAAAGAAATTGAGTTCTCTGTGGCATAACGCAGTCAGAGCACAAACTCTAATAGTATCATTTAAAAGGGTGTTCAGAACAGTATTGCTGAAAACTATGCCTGAATGGCTCAAAACTACTGTTCTCATTAACAGGATGCTTTTTCTGAGCCAACTGAGAGAAAGTCAGTGGATCTTTATAATGAAAGGTACAGAAACATTAGGAGGAAAATGCAACAGCAACAACAAAATGTTGAAACGTGTTCTGGCATTGCGAGGTGTCAGTGCTCTGCTCTGACAGAACTGAAGTTAGTATAAGTTTTGACATAGACTTTAATGGGAAAAGCCCTTGGTTCGTTGTGAAAACTAATGTCTATTTTTTGTTTGCTCTTCGTGACAAGCCTATGAAAACATATTACCTGCTGTCTGGCAGTGGCATATATATATGCTGGTTATATTAGAGCAGTTCCTCTTCAAAGTCTGTACAATGTATTTTGTGCAGTTTATGACTTCACCTTTGGGCAAGGATATGAAGGTTCTAAAAGCATAGTATCCCCATGTGGGATACTTCTGGTTTTCATTAACAAAATTAGATAACCTGCACAGGATTTTGAATCTATCGCTGCTTCTTTTTTTTTAAATTTCAATAGGATTGCAGATGAATGTGGGGAAAACATATAGGTCTAAACTACTATATCTTATCCTGAAAGCACAACGTGACAGCTGGAAGGCAAACTACCTGTGGTTAAATTGGAGATGACACACATGAATTCACTCACTTATTAAGACACCAAATTTAAGGAGGTTTTATTTTAAATCCCTAGCTTCTTCACTGAAATAAACAGACATCCTAATCCTGCAGCTTCCAGAAAAAAAGGTAACTCATAATACTCCGTGATGACTTTTTTGGTCTCAAAGAGGTTCTCTGGGTATTTTTCACTCTGTGTGCTCTGTATGCAACGAGAGGGAAAGTGAGATAACATACCCCGCAAGCTTGCATGTGACTGTGACATTTGTCAAAGCTGTTACATTCGATGACAGCTGAAAGGTGTGCAGTCATCTGATTGTACAGGCAAGTGAATCCCCTCCTCATCGCTCCGAAGCCTAAAAACTGCTTGGTCCTATGCCAGAAGCACAGCAGTTTTAGCAAATGCAGCGCGTTGATATACCAATATTGCTGAGACCTAGCAACACGCTCAGGTTAATGACAGCTGCTCTGTCAACCGCCTCCTGATGCAGCGTTGTTTACAGATTAAGGAGTAAAGGCAATGTTTTGATAGGTTATTTTGGGGTGTGGCATTTGAATGTTTGTCTGGTTTTGTTGGTTTTGTTTGTTTGTTTACTTTTTTGGTTAAGCTAGCCTGTGGGGACACTGGTAAAATGTACTTCTATATATGTCGTGGTTTGGCCTCAGCCGGCAACAAAGAACCACTCCGCCGCTCGCTCAACCCCCGAGGGCGGTGGGGAAAATCGGAAGAAAAAGGCAAAACTCGTGGGTTGAGATAACAACAGTTTAACACAACAGCAAACGAAAGAGGAGAACAACACCACTAACAGTGAGGGAGGGATGCACACACAGGGTTACTGTACCGGCGCTCACCGACCGCACCGCGCAGCCCCAGCCCGCTCCCGAACCGCGCCTTCCTCCTCCTCCTCCTCCCGGCCAGCTCCCCCTTATGGACTGGGCGTGGCGTCACGTGGTATGGAATACCTGTGTCCCGGGCCAGAAAATTAACCCTATCCCCGCCGGAACCAGGACAATATATCACAAAGAAATAAGTTGTTGTTATTGGGACTTTCCAGACAATATTCACTACTCTGGAACACTAAAACATGATTCTGTATTTCATGTCCCTGAGAATAAGGCAAGAATGAGATCCTTTCCACTGGGATAATAAACTATCCAAGTAGATGTTTAAATGCATGCTGTTAAGTTTTTTATCTAACTTAGATGGTGGTTGGAATAATTGCTGAATCCGAAGAAGGCCAAAGGCTTATTCTAATATCTGATTTGGTTCTGTGGATGACCTCTTGATTTTACTAAGTCGAGCATAAATCTCTCATTGACTGCAATGAAGAGAGTATTTCAGCCTGCTTGTATCACTAAAGTGCAGCAAAATATACTCGGGTTTTGATAGACTCTTTACACAATTTCACTCTTCCACGGTTAATGTCAGAACAGAACTGTTTCTGTATAAGACACCACAAAATTTCTGCTCCTCTGGAAACTTTCATAACTTCATACGAATTAAATCCAGAGATACCATTACATGATCCTACATGTACCATCGCTTCCTAAGGTGCAAATGCAGAATGAGAAAGAGAAAACTGCAGGGTCTCAAGCAGCCTACAGGGAGCTGCAGCGTACGCCAGGCACACAGGCAGCCGAAGGCCTCAAAAACACCTTTTCATCTCTAACCCCTGCTGTGCCATCCTTCTTTAGAAATTTCAATTACTACATTGTCTGTCCTTCCGTACATCAAAAGCCACTAGGTTTCACTCAGATATGCTCTATCAGGTGAAAAAAACTTTAGTCAGCGAAATATTTCAATCTTCAGAAAAATTCAAACATGAGGCACAGGTTGGGTACAGCAGGCACTAAGGAACTGCTGGTGCCCGAGGCCCCATACAGACAGAGAACCTCTGCTGCTGTCCCTGCCCTTCCTTTTCAAGTTCTGCAAGGCCAGGGGGGGCTTCTCAGCCTTGAAATTTTTTTTCTTCTTCTGATCTATATCACTTGCTGAATTCATATCTTTTATGCCTCCAGGCACTAACCAGGACATCTTAGGGGTAAATGGAGAACAGCATTAGCCAGATATGCTGACCCCCTACAAAGCGACCTTAAATAACAGACAGGCATGGAGAGTGGTAGAGAACTTACCAGGAGTCTGGATCTCAAGATATGGAGGCACTAAATGAGGAGTTGCATAAACAATATTTTACTAAGCAGCATCCAGCAGAGATGAAGATCCTGTCCTGAATCAGTGCGTGGACTGTTTTTATTTGCTGTTGGCACGTATTGATAACCACTGTTGTTAGCCAGAAACAAACACTATGTTGCCCTCTTGATCAACATAAGTAACCTATATATGTATGTGTGATTTTTTTAAGTGGTCTTTAAACACGCTCACCCTCACACAACACTGGTACTGTAATTTCTTCACAATTTCTATGTCCTTCACATCTCATCAAACCAGCATGTGCTGCCTTTAACATCTTCTATTCATGATCTAGCAAGAGGGAGAGAATTATGACAGCCTAATTTAGCAGGAATCATTTAATATTCTTACTTAGTGAGAATAAATAACCCTAACGAATGCTGAGCTTCTCCTTGATGATTTTGTCAAAAATCTAAGACAGTTTTCAAGTGAAGAAAACCTCAACTCTAAAACCACCTCTGTAAAAGGAACATTGCTGTCTCTTGTCATTTGCAAAGGAATCGACCACCACATTTTCTAATTTTCCAAACAGAAAAAAAGTTCCTGTTTTTTTAGTCACAAAGATTCAATCTGGGCCCTAAAATGCATTTCATACCTCAGTGTCAGTATCAAACAAGAATCAACTGATCAAAAAACATGCTCCTGTTTTTATCAGTCATCTTTTATGAAGTCTTGACTACTGGTGATTGTAGATAAATCAGAAAGCATACAACAGGACTTCTGTAGGTTCCAAGTCCTTTTAAAGTCTGATTAAGGAGAAATGAGTCTTTTTACTTGCAAAGGCAAACAATTTCAATATGTTCTCAGTGACAAATCATAAGTAAATCTCTCCATTCAATCACTTTTACCAAAAAATTTCAGAATTTTTTGACATACAGAGAATAGGATATAAATAAGTTTAAAAGGTTTTGATAATAATCTTGATAATAATAAAATATAATTTCTAAAGAGGTACTTATTTTACAAAAAATTGACGTTGAAATGGTGAGATATTGAGAGTGGCTCTGCTCAGCTTTGTGCTGGGTCTGATGCTGTTAATTTTTGATTTATTCATGAACTAAGTGGAAGAATAGACAGTGTGCATAGGAAGTCTATTGACAAAAAAAAGCTGAGAAGAACTGCAAATATGCTAGAAGAAAAGCTTTATGCTATAAATGATTGTACAGTGTTCAGTTTGGGGGCCTGGATCATATTCTTATGAAGAGAGGTTGCGGTATCTCAACTTGCTCGGAGTGACAGAGAGGAGGTTAAAGGAGTGCCTACAACTATTTGAAGAGATAGTGTACCCAAACTCTTCCCAGTTGTGCCAGGCAGAAATGCAAATTGCAAATGAGGAAGGTCATATTGAACATTAGGAAAACATTTTTCACTCTGAGGGCAGTGGACCACTAGAATGGGTTATGCCAAGAAGAATCTTCCTCCTTGGAGGTTTTCAAGAGGTAGCTAGACAAAGCCATGGCTGATCTGGCCAAGGATACGCAATACTCACACTTTAAACTCGTGGTCTGGACTAGATGACCTCGGGAAGCACCTTCCAATCGCCATTCCTGTGATCTTACAGTTCTGTGAAAATAGTCCTATAACGGCAATAGTATAATGAAAAGTAAGCAGAACATAAACAAGTGCAAGACAAAGCTAGGCACCAATGCAAAATGGATATGAGTTACCTCACTAGTCACAATTCCGGAGTCTATTACAGATCAGAAAATCAACATTAGCTAATAATATCAAACTTTCACAAAACAAGGGAAAGTGTACTTGGGTGCATAAACAGACATGACATCTGTAAGACATTGGAGGAATTCCTCCTGATTTATTCACTACATACAATGTCTCAGCTAGAATGTTGTATCAAGTTTTAGTTGCTGCATTTCCAAAGAAATGTGGATTGATAGAGAGTTGAAAGGATGATAGGGCAGGAAGTTACAAAACATGATGCCCAAGAAAACTGAAACTGAGATCATCTGGTCTAAAAAAAAAGATACATTTTGAAATATGTGTTTTGATTTGAGCCCTGCATTGTTTGAGGGATGAAAAAACCTTATCTGTTTCAGAGAAGTCTGCATGGAAACAGGACAAGATGTGGTGTCCCTTTGGAGTTAATTTTAAAATGTCTTAGAGAAATCTTTGAAACATTTCCTAGAGAGAAAAAGAAGATGACCTGTGATTTCAAGTAACAAACACTGGCTTCATTTTAGATTATGTTTTTTACTGGAATTGCTCCAAAAAGCTTTAAGGAATTAATAATCATTATTCTCAGGTTATAGGAAGACTAGACACACACACACACAAAAGAGTAATGGAGGTTCATCACCTAATCAGTTGAAGCAGCTCAAAACTCTACTGCATTAATGATACATACTTAAAATATCAATTAGACTTAAAGTACATTTTAAACATCAGGGCTTTTTTCATTTTTGTGTAATCCTCATTTCTAGTTCATATAGGCATGTTTGATTATTATGATAAGAAATAATACTTTTAGTAAATCATATCTCAAATCATCATTGTGCATTTAACAAAAAGAAAAGTAGAAGAGGTGCAATTAAAATTGGATTTTACTTTTAAGCAACAATTTCCACTATGTTTTAAATGTGGAATGCCACAAGAACTTGTCATACCTTTAAACCTAAGATGAAGCCTTTCCCAGCCTTATTGTCATGGTTTCTATCAAATATGCTTTTTCTAGTGGAAGCACGTAATCTTCAATTTCATTCATTTACAACTAGAGGAAAAGTATTGCAAGAGCCAAAACCAGCATCTGTTGCTTAATTTCCAGTTCCCAACTGGCCAAAGAAGATCTGGGGGAAAAAAAAAATAATCAACTATGATTTCTGCTTTCTAAGAAAATTCCTTAATAGAGGCTTCAGAAAATAAAATTATGTCTACAGTTGAGCTTGCCAAATATTATTTATCAAATACATTATTCATTGATTTTTTGTCATTTTTCATTGACTAATTTATTCAACAAATAATTCTTATGATATTCAACCAATTCTGCAGCAGCCAAAATACTATTTGTCAAATAAATTATTTGACAGTAATTAATGACGGTATTATTCAAATCCCTTAGTCAAATGGGGTTACTTATTTATTTATTTGTTTGTTTTCAGGTAGCTTCAATCTCTGCCATAGAGTCAAACTGCCTAAATAGAAATTGATGATGCACATTAAATGCTAACAGACATAAGGTTTCAGCCCAGGCAGTGCTGTATTTTCCATCAGTCCATATCTTTCAATTGTTCTTTAACAATTTTTTTTTTGCTTCCTTTGATCTTTCTTTCCTTACTCTTTTTTTCTTTCCATTTTATCATATTATTTTGTAGATAATAACAGTCTTTCTTATATAGTTTACATCCAGGAGGTGATTCAATGTCATATTTGAGAAATGCTTATGATTTGCAATCTTTGACTATTGTTAAAGATTAGACTGCAATTTAACTACTTCTTAAATATGACTTCATAAACAGAATTCTGAGAATGAATGTTATTTGTGTACAAGAGAATGATCTGAGCTCTACTTCAGTTATTGCATTGGTTGAAAAATGGGGAATATACGGTGCAGCAACAGACATGAAAAGAGACTATTTTGTAATTAAGAAAATGTTAGTATAGACAACTGGACAGAAGCCTTGCCCATGGGCAGGGTGCTGAGCCAGTGGAACAAGAATTTTTATCCATAATCATGTCTTCCTCCTTTTCTGTGTGCCCAGGGTGAGACATCTGGAGCTACAATTGTAGAATTAGTGAGAATTCATGACTGCATCCAAAGTCAATCAGAATCAATTTTGAACATGTGCAACACTACAGAATTATTAAACTCTCCAGAAAAAAAAATTGAAAAAACCCCAAATAAACAAAAAACCACTATGCCCAGCAACACAAGAGTAAATTTATCAAATTAAACACGGAAAGTTTAGATGCCATTTGACAGTTTTGACCTTTGTCACTAGATGCCTCAGTTCTCCCTTCTTAAAAAGGAGTTGTCAATGCTCCTATAGTACTTGGATATTATGCAATAAATTTCTATTATTTCTAAAGCACTTAAATGCCATTTAAGAGAGTCTTCTGGGTTGGTTTAAGAAGAAATGAATATTTCTTTGTTCAATGTATAAGTCAAACATTGTGCATTAAGTATGGCTCATGACCCTTTATCAATTAAACAGGCTGAAAAGAAAGACTGAATAGCTACTTATTGAGTAAGACAGTAACCTTCTGGCAATATACTGATTCTGTACTGAAGGAATGAGTACAGAGCATAACCACAAAGCCAGTAATTTCAGCTTAAGTAGGCAGTATAAGTTCTGTGGTGGGGTTTGGGGGTTTTTTTTCTTTTTTTTTTTCCATGCGTTCTTTCTCTTTACAGCATTGTTAGTCATTTATTGTCAGGCTTGGAGGAGCAAGCATGCAACATGGTGCAGAAGGCTGAGCCTGGGGTGGAGCTGCCACAGGTAGGGGCCCATCAGAGAGGATGTCTGTTTTCCTTGGTGCAGGGCTGAACTGGGCATGAGAGGCTGGGGCCGTGGGTTGTGTAAGTGCATAGTGTGTGTGTGCTGTAAATCAGAATTTTTAAAGTAGAAATCGCCATTCACCTGCTACACTCATCCTCCTTAGTAAATAAATTACAGGTTATATGCTTCTGAGCACAGTAGCTCTGTTCTTGTGGCCACCCCACATTAATTCATCCTGACAATGAACAATTTGACCAGGTTTTAAACACAGAAGTTCCTCCATTCCTTGTGGGAATTGGCATTGAGAATTCAACAGAGGCTCAAATACCTAAAAACTACTTTTATCATTAATTTGAGGGACATGAAATTAAATTTAATATTTTCAACAATTGTATTGAACACTTGTTTTTTGTAAATTCAAGCTGTTTCTGCAACAGTTAAATGCAACTGTGTAGGTGGGGCCACGTCTTATTCAATACAGTTAATTATTCAGTTCAAACTCAAGAAAAGTATAACTAAGATACTAAAAATTTGTAACTGTAAAAGTAGCTCTAAGTATCCTAAAATTACATCACCTCACAATCCCAAACTGGACTAGTTGACTTGCTCTCCTGCAAACAAGTATGAATTTATTTTGATTTATATTTTATATCGTATCCCTCTGGTGGTTTTATTTTTTTCTTTTTGAAAACTATAGGCATACCTGTCAAAGCAGTAACTGACCTAACAGAAAATTCATGAGATCTAACACTGTAACTACCAAATAACATATAAATCACTCAGATAACCTTTCTATTCTGAGTCAGATAGCCTTTCTGCTCTTAGTGATTACAAGTAATACTGGTCCTTACCTACAGTGGTCCTTTTATTAGCTTGTGTGACTTTAACACTGCTCTCAGGACTGGATGTGTGCCCAGATCTACTTTAGATCTTTTTTTTATGTCTGAATTTGTTTGCTAACTACGTGAATAGCCATTAGCTGTAGCAATCCAATCAAAAAACTGAAGCAAATATAAAAAAGAAATGCAACCCCTTCTTAGTTGATAAATGGACAAAAACACCACTTAAATCATTTCACCTACATGCAACTTGTGCATACTTTTCAATCTGACCCCGAGTGGCTAAGGCACAAATATTTATGTCAGAAAGAGCAAGATTTGAGTGTACATATCTGAAATATGGAAACTTATACACTGATGTTCTGACTTTAAGGTTATATAAATTTCCATAATTACAAAATGGATCACTGTGATATTACAAACACTGTCCCTGTTGTATCAGTAGTGCATAATTCTACAATAATTATTCACAGAGGATCGATTATATCCAAGAAAATCAACACCATACTTAGATTTTTTTTTTCCTCTCTCTTTACAATACAATCTTCATAGAAGTAATGAATAACATTTGCAAACACTGAAACGGACCCACAAACAGACTTTGGCATATGTTGGAAAATGCCTTTGTAAGAAAAAATGCTCTAAATGAGGTCAAAGTTGTTTAAAATGTACTTGATACACAACTTGAAAGATTTTTTTCTATGTGAGTAGGAAGATGATCTCAGAAAGTTATTAAACACAGCAAGTCTCATGCAACCTTCTTCCTTTTTATAGCAGGTACTGTGTTGTCAAGAGAAACTACATGGCTCTGCTTTCAGCTGATGGTGTCACCAAAAAAAATAAAACTTCACAGTTTAGCTGAATATCTGAACCACACACACAATTTGTGATGCTATTTCTTTAGAGCTCTAAATACAGTGTTACCTTGGGTGTCTGGCGCAAATGATAGATTTGAAAATGAAAAAAAAACAGCAACAAAACCCAAAAAATTCCTCAAAGAAGACAATAAAAATGACAAAGAGAGAGCTCTAATCAGAGGACCCTCCAGAACAATAAGAGAAAGACCTGCATATCCTACTCCACAGAAGCACCAAGACCCAAATTATCCCTAACTGAAAGCCTGACTCTGACTGAGCTGAGAATCTGGCTCTCGATATTTAACTATACTGCTAATGATTTGGCTGTGGGTAACAACGATCTCTCTCTGATGCTACAACTCACTTAGCAGTTGTGATGTTACTTTTAAAGATTAAAGTAACTGCATTAACTGAAAATAAAAGAGCTGTTTAACAAAATTACTAATAACTATACTTTAACTTCCTAAGTGGCTTTTATATAGAATGTAGAAACCAAAGTAATCTGCAATATTAGTATGATTTATCTACATGCTTTTAATGACTTCTGATTATAGTTTTACATAAACAACATTTTGCAAATTCAGCAAGATAAAAGATTGCATTCTGTAGTAAATTTCTTCTTTATGAGTTGCTAATTTTTAGTTTTATGAAAAAAACCCCAAAGCTAAATCTGAGCTGCAGTATGCCTGGCTGGCTTGCTTCAGGTGTGTGGGATAATGAGCCGTCTGTCTTTTTTCCTGTCCTAGACTGCACGTAGACCAGACAGAATCGATGCTTTAACCCCTGAGCTGCTCTGAGGCTGCATACTGTTCCAAAGTGTAGAGTAAGGGGCAACAAACTGGGAAGGCTATAGCTAGGGAGAGAGATCGTGTAGAGGGACGGTGCTGTACCCCCACTGCGAGGCGGCAGTTTGTGCACAGCCTTGTAGACAAACGAACTCCAGGAGGCATTGCGTTCCAAGTGACCCAGAGCTGGTCTGAGCCATACAGCCATACAGCCATTCTCACTCTGGTATTCATATGTATATTTTTCATATTTTATACAGCCTTTGATCTGTAAGAGCGCATTATGACAAGAATGGGGGAAAGAAAAGATTCAGCAATGCTACCAAGAAAAAAACATTACAAAGATTTATGCTGATTTCCTTGGTGGGAGTTTGCTGTTTCAAACAGATGGCAAATTAAGGGTCTGACACTACATGGTTTGAAGTACCTTGCACAGCAACCTAAGTAAATGGCCAAATTCTGCTACCCTACACTGATATGAATCAGTGGCAATTGTCCTGATAGATAAGATGTCTCCAGATTTACTTCAGTAAACGAGGACAGCAAAACTTGGCCCATAGGGACTTGAGGGTAATGCCCTGGTTTGAGCTTTGAGTCATCATTTTGGAGGAACGGAGCCAAAGTCTGGGCATTCCCGCAGCTGAAGAAAGTACACAAAGCATATGCTGCCACTTATGAACTAAATGTCACTTGTCTTCTAAAGCTGTCTTTACTGTAAGGTTGCTATGACTTGTTTCCCCACAGTCCCCATAGCAACTATAAAAATTTCATTTCTACTCTAAATATTTAAATCCCAGTCAGACCTGTTAACATTTTGGAGAGTAAACACAAAGGAGCCGTGTGATTACTCTGCGCCATAGTGGGCTTCGCTGGAAGGTTGTATCAGCTACAACTCTTTTTTGCGTTTTGGGCCATAGAGATTTCTTAGTAACTTCAAATATAATGTGTTCTGGGATAATCTAATTGTTCTAAGAAAAGCTAGTTACAACACATTAGTGAACTGTTGGGTACTGGAGTATTATTTCTTTCATGTTTTTGTCATTGTTGCTGTTGTTGCAAATTGAAATATTTATGAATCAAGGAACATTACCTCATTAGGGAGTTGTCCTTGCCCATGGCAAGGGGATTGGAACTGGATGATCTTTAAGGTCCCTTCCAACCTAAACCATTCTATGATTCTATGAGTTAGAGTTTTTCAAACATTTCTAGAGTTTGAGCTGACATCAATTTAATTATTAGCATTTGTATTGCATATTATGGGTTTTTTTCTCGGTTGTGATTAAAATCAAACATACAAACAAAAATTTTCTCAGGTGGCTGGAAGCCAGTATTTTCTAACAGTCACTACAATTATTGTGTAATTGATCTTACAAGTGAATTCAGAGGTTCTCATCCATATAACACCACCTTTGTGTTAATACAAAAATATGTGAAGACGTGATGCCTATCACAAAGGCCTTGTAGTCTAAATGAAATTAAATATGAACAAAAATGGTAAAAAATCAAGAGAAAAGACTGATCTCAATGTTGAGGTTAACATGAAAATCACAACACTTTACAAATTAAATATAGCCCAAACATACCGTTCTATAAAGTGGTTTCCATCATTGCCTTTTCATCTCAAAAAGATAATCAAATTTGTTTTAACAGACGAATAATGAACACCTTTAGTGCTCATAATAATCCGACTATTCTCCTTCTCAGAAAATTTGCATAGTTTCATATTGTTTTCTTAATAAAATTTGTTGCCTTAGTTAATTATAAAGCAAACAACCTGAAAACACCACAGCTGAAAATTAAGAACATTGCTCTAAGTGCTTTTATATTGATTTCAGACCAGTCTTATTGAGCACATCAGCATAATATTAGTGCCACAGGCGCATGTGTCAGTTGGTGGAAAAATCAATTTGATCTACTATCATATTTGAAATCATATTTTATTAATGAGAAATCCAAGAAAGTACTGTTTGAAACAAAATAGCTCTGATCTCTCCTTTGGAATTCCATTTATTTACAACATTTTTTAGACCCTGAAAATTGTTCAGTTTTATCCTTTCAATGAATAGGGATTTGTTCCTTAGACTATCAAGAAAAATTTCTTCAGGCAAGTTTCCCAAGACTCTCTAACACATCAATTGTTACAGAAAATAAAAACATACTTTAAATAACCCCAACATGGTTATACCCACAGGCACAATTTAGCCAACAGAAATTTAATATCTGTGGAAAACAAATAAATATTTCTGCTTGTTATTTGCATGGAAGATGTCTGAAAGGGGACCATATGTTTCTTTAACATATTTTTATGGTTTTTATTAATTGAATCTAAAAATTGGAAGCATAAGTCCATTTGGTCTATTACACAGAATTGCAAATCTACTGTGCCAATATTAAAAAAGCAGTGACTAAAAAAATCATGATGTTTACATTAATTGCACTATTTTTGGTCTCTTACTTGACAAAATACTGTTATAAACTTAACTTGTACCATAAAATACTCAAGAGAACTGGTGTTCACTGAGCAACATAATGTGCAAAGGTGAAAGGAGAGAGTAAAGTAAAAACCAGAGTAGTTAAGGTGGCTTTTAGGAGACCTGTGGCCTCCTGGGGGACCCATAGCTTTGCAATAATAATGACAGCTACAAATGGTACTCACCTGATCTACTGGCCCGTCTTTGCACTGCCAAAAATATCTGTCTTGTGCGGTGCACCAAAATTTCTGAGGAGTTCCCTGGAGGACAGAGCTGTATACATTTTCTCACCCAGCGGTGATACCTACCAGTTCTATTGTTGTACCCCCCAAGAACGCAGCAAGCGCCTTTTAAATGTGATGAACCGCACTTGAAGGCTTGCATTGTTGACTTACAGAGAAGGACAGTGGGGGGCAGATTCCAGCTTCCCTTGCTACTCTCATATATTTTTTCAACTGCTTTTGCACAAGATAATGCTCTAGTTTAAACCCATGACTCCCACGGCTAGCAGTCAAGCGCCCACCTGGCCGCCTGCTCACTCCCTGCCTCAGTGGGGCAGGGGAAAAAAGAGGAAGAACATGAAGGAGAAAGCCTGTGGGTCAGGATAAAGGCAGGGAGATTGACTACCAGTTATTGCTGTGAGCAAAACAGGCTTAACTTGGGGAAATTTAAACTAATTTTGTTGGTTTGCTATGGTAATGCCTCCTCCTCCTTCCTCTCACGCTTTTCTGTTGTCTCCTCCTTTCTCTGCCTAGTGTTTTATGCGCTTTCTGGAATACGCTTTCCCTGAGACACCACCAGCGCGGCTGAGGGGCTAAGCTGTGCCCTGTGGTGGGTCCGTTGGGACCGGCTGTGTCCGGCATGGGGCAGCCCCTGGCCTCTTCCTTCAGAGGCCACCCCTGCAGCCTCCCCGGCTGCCAACTCCTGGGCACCTGCACCCAGCACAGGAATCTTGCTTAAGCATTTCTCTCCCAGTTGCTGGAATCTTTGGCTGTATGCTACTTCCAATTTGAAATGGAGCAGTGCTTTTCTTCTGAAACAAAGAAAGCTATACTTCTTTTGTTTCTTCCCCCCTCCCTCCCCCTCCCCCCCCAAAAAAAATGAATACTTCACCAAAAAAAAAACCCAACCAAAACCCACCTCATTGCCTGGCATAACCTGACTGCTTACTATATAAATCATTTATTTTCTGCTCATTCATCCATCCATCCATCCACAGGCTAATCTATCCCTGTGTTTATGTGTGTTCTCCTAGAAAAATGTAAAAGTCTTGATGGCTGATGCAAGAGAGCTGTATGTATTTGAGATCGATAGCAGTGCATTGTTTTGAAAGCAAGTTACACTATTTACAGAAGTGCCTCCTTGGTGCAGTTCTCAGTCAATGAAAGAATTAATCTCTTTCCCATGTGTGCTGGCATCTAAAATAAAGTAAATAATAAAGATCAGCCAGTGAAATGTTACTACCTGGTTTAGACAGTTTGTTTGAAATCTACCAGGCCTCCATGCAAGATCGTAATTTGTCAATTTGTAGAACAGGACAGAAGATTACACCTTGTAATACATCAGACATCAGGATTTTGTAATTTTTTAAGTATTCTCAGGCATAATAGAAAGTATAGATTAAATATCTAAATAAATTAAAAAACATAAAAATGGCAAAAAGAAGTGAAAACATTTTATCTTAAGACCCTCTCCTTCTCCTTTGCTCTCATTCATAATGGAAACAGTACACTGGAAAAGAAAACCTGGACATAGTTTGAGAAAGGTGTGGAAGACAACACAAAGACAAAGAAATACTCTAGAATGGCTAGAGTGAGCACTTACATTTAGAATCAAAGTTTTTATCACACTCAAAGAAAAGGAGAAAGAGCAGAAGCATTAGAGTTTCTCCCAGGTGCTATTGTCCTGAATCAGAAACTGTTGCTTTAAAACCAAAAAACCTTAGATCAGTTACATAAAAGACCCAAATTGGGGCATAGTAGGTGGGTCAGAAAATTGTTAATCAGGAATGATTTTTCATAATATTTTGGCTCAATTGGGATTTGAGTTAGTAATGAAGAAAAGCTAGGTTTTTTCATGGTTGTTTAGTGGACTGTGAGATGCTTATGAAGAATCATTTCATATGTATTCAATTTGCAATGGACAATATTCCACATGAGACCTGCAAACAGCAATCCTAGTAGAGCAGTTAAGGATTAAAGGAACGATCTGCCTCCCTGAAGTAGTTCTAGCTCAGGGCAAGGCTGACTGAAACAGCAGAACAAGGATTTGTACCGTTCCCGAGCACCCTGTGTCATTTGGGGAGGCAGAGGCGGAGAGCAGAATGAAGCAATACTCCTTATAAATAAAACAAAAACCTACAGTATGTCTTCTTACCAGTTGACCAGCTAAAATAGTTTCTCATTCATCTATACTGACAGATGACTTCCGCTGATCTTGACAAATGATTTTTGGCCCATCAAGGCAGGATTCTATAGAAATTAAAGCATGAGTAACGTAAAAAGAAGAAACTCGTTATTTTTCGTAACCTTAGTGTTTATAAAATTGTATTGATAATAACTGTAGATTCTTAAGTGAATTACAGTGAATTATAAACCAGTTTTTGCAAGGATTTTGCTTTGTAATCGTAATTATTTATTAGATTTTAAGAAACAGTTATACCCAGGAGGTAAAGCAGTCATTTTCCCCAGGAAAGCTGATCTGCTTGTCTGCTTTCAATCTTCTCACTTCATAAATAGAACACACAGGGCAGGGGTAAAATAAAGGGCCAGAATACAACTAATCTTAAAACAGAACAAGCAGAACAAGCAAAACCAAACAAAAGTGTTCTTGTAACTAGTGATACTTTTCAGGCTTTTCATTTTTAAAATGTAGAATAATTAGCAGTGGAAAGGAGAAAAAGATAATAGCAAATGTGAAAGAAAAGAAGCACTGTTCCTTGAGTGGAACCTGATGAAATCTGAATGAGAGAGTGAGGGACTTCTACAGTATTTACTTATTTCAAAATTAAATTCAGCTAAAGTATAGAAAATATCTTTCCAAAGGCCATTAACTCAAAATCTATGACTTACATTGCATTAACTCCCAACAGAATCATCTTTATGAGCAAAATCTTGTCAGAGTAGTTGTAAAAAGAACAAATGGAACTATTATCATTCTTCAGTTTGGGAATCTAATGTTTTCATCATCATCCTTGCAACTATAAGATATTATATCCAAAATCATGTTTTGAGAAAGGCTTCTGGTGCAGAAGTGTATTAGTCTAAAAGCTGAATTTCAAGTATGCAGGCATTAAAGCTCTCAAAGATTTTAAAACTGTGGATTCTTCAGCATCACCAAAGTGTCCCATGAAGGAGTTTGTAAGACTTTACTGACATGAATGGACAACTAGGCGCAACTGAATGCAAAGAAAGACAAGCTAACCAAACTAGTATACCAGAGAAAGTGTCTCAGATGTATTTCATAACAAATCAGAGTTAGATATTTGAAAGGAAAGAGTAGAAAGAGATCTGAAACTAAGTGTCTTTGCCTACAATAATTGTTCCCCAAGGTTTCACTCAAGGGACTGCAAAGATCAGAGGTGGCACTCAAAATATCTCCTCAGACTTCTTTACAAATTTGGGACTGCAGTTTACCAAGGGATATTCACAAGATAGAAAATGAAACAAAAATGCTGAAACTTATCCCTTGGCATCTTCACCTGACTCTTTGAGTTGCTCTTAACTGCATCCGATCAAAATCAGGAAATGATCAACTTAAATTCCTCTCTGCCCAAGAATACACATAAATCACTTTCATATGTAGGAAGGAGACGAGACTGGAAGGAGAATTGGATGAAAAAACAATACCATGTTGCAGCTTTCCTAAAAGGCAATAAGAGCTGAGTGATCTCACAGGTCATGTCTAAGATGTAGAAGGCATCACCATACAGAGATGCCCCAGTAATCACTGAACATGTTGATACAGCATAGTGGTCTTATTAAGCTGGATCCCAGAAAGAAGCTAGACATGTTTGTATAGCAATGAGTCTTGGATAATTAATCTTACCCCTCAGCCAGGCTTTTAGGTCCACACTGATGCACCAAAAAGACTGTGCTATTTCTTTTTCGAGGGCTGACTTCAAGAGCTCACTTGAATAAAGGTGTCCAGAGGATCTCTATATGTAGCTGCAGTCACGTTCTGTGTGCCTTAATGTACAAAGCATCACAAGTGTGGTAAAAAGAAATGGTACTGGACCAGCCCATAAGATTCATGACCTGTCCCACTTTCCTTTAAGTCAGAAGGTAGAATAGCAATGATCTTTCTAAAATTTTGTGAAAATCGGGCACTAAAGATAAAGAGAAAATTTTATTGGTAACTGAGAATTATCAGAATGTTTTCCATGTATGAGAAGCAAGGAAAAGCAGTGGGGTTTGGTTTTTTTAAAAAAAAAATTGTATGTCTACCTTAATAAAATATTTGTATCTTCTCCATATTGACACCAATACAATTATTGTATATGTATACACACATTTATACTGTAACCTACAGTTTAGGCTTTAAAGTCAGGAATTTAAGGAGTACGATGGCAGCCTAAAATGAGGGAGCTGTCTAGAATTCTTTGGAAGGTTATATATCCTTTTATTGCACCTGTGATAAAGTAATGAAAAAGATCAAATAAATTTCAGTAATCCCTTCAAGCACTATGTTTAAAGATGACACGACAAGATCCAGTATTCATTTACCTCTGTTTCATGAAAGGATTTTCTGAAACCACACAATGAATGCAAAAGTGAGGGGGGAAAAAGAGATCAAGACTACAACATGAGAGAAAGATGGGTAACCGGGGTTACATGAAGTGCATCCAGCTGTTAATGATTATGCTGTGTTTGCAGAATCACCGGGGTTGGAAGGGACCTCTGGAGATTATCTAGTCCAACCCCCCTGCCACAGCAGGGTCACCTAGAGCACATTGCACAGGGTGGCATCCAGGCGGGTTTTGAATGTCTCCAGAGTCAGAGACTCCACCACTTCTCTGGGCAGCCTGTTCCAGTGCTCTGCCACCCTCAAAGTAAAGAAGTTCCTCCTCATCTTTAGATGGAACTTCCTGTGTTCCAGTTTGTGCCCGTTACCTCTTGTCATATCACTGGGCACCACTGCAAAAAGACTGGTGCCATCCTCTGGCACTCTCCCTTTAAGTGTTTGTAAGCATTGATGAGATCCCCCCTCTGAGCCTTCTGTTGTCCAGACTAAAAAGACCCAAGTCCCTCAGCCTTTCCTCATAAGAAAGATGTTCCAGCCCCCTAACCATCTTTGTAGCCCTCTGCTGTACCCTCTCCAGCAGTTCCCTGTCCTTCTTGAACTGGGGAGCCCAGAACTGGACACAGTACTCCAGGTATGGCCTCACCAGGGCAGAGAAGAGGGGGAGGATAACTGCCCATGACCTGCTTGCCACACACCTCTTGATGCACCCCAGGATGCCATTGGCCTTCTTGGCCACCAGAGCACATTGCTGGCTCATGATCATCCTGTTGTCCACCAGGACTCCCAGGTCCCTTTCCACCAAGCTGCTTTCCATCAGGTCAGTCCCTAAGCTGTACTGGAGCATGGGGTTATTCCTCCCCAGATGCAGTACCTGTTATAGTCCATTTGTTCTTATTTTAACATTAACGACTTGTTTCATAATGCAAATATATATTTTAAAGGGACATAGAACAAGCAAGATTTATATTTTTTCCAGTTATTTATTGCAGAATACAGACATTTGCATATAAACCACACAACATGCATGCACACACACACACGCGCTATGTGTCTATATGCACATATATATACCACCGTAACGGAAAATGAAAATGCATTCTGTACAGTAAAGCTTTTTGATAAAACAGATACAATTCTTCACAGTTCAGATTACTATGTAACAGCATTGTTTAAAATATACTAAGCAAATTATTGCAGCAGTGCAAACTCCAGGTTTAGAGCTCTAGCAGGGTACTGTAATTTAAGAGTAACATTTTTGCTTGCTGGCTAGTCCATAGTGCCAAGAAAAAAAATGATCTATCCCTAAAAGAAGACTCTATAGATTAACAATACTGTGAAACTAATAAGAAATGAAAGATTTGATCTACAACCATTCAAGACGGAACAGTATCCCCCGTTTCTCTACTCATGTCCCACATGCCTGTTCAAAAGAAGAGAAACACATCTATGGAGTCATACCTGCTATGAATGGGTAGTTTTACTCACCATATGCCAACCATCTTACGCCATCATCCTTCCTAGTGTTGACCCACAGGATTGAGCCCTGATATTAATTTACATTTCCAAATAGCACTAGTACTCTAAGAAGAAAACAATAAAAGCAATTTTAAAAATGGAAAGAGGTAATACAGGTTCCTTGAGAATCTGTTATTTAGGAAATGTTTATTTGGATAAGTAATAACTTCTCTTCAACAGCTACTGAATTCTAGGTGTGGTGGTTTCCTTACAACCTGATATATAGATATATATCTGTTACATTTCCTTCCTGGCATCCTGTAACTCTGAGAGCAGTCAGTGAGAACAAACAGGTAAGTAAATAAAGAAATAAAATCTCTTTAGTTAGAAATAACTATTATTTCATTGGTTCAGCTTCAAATGTATTATTAGGTGCATAGAACCATCTAGAGGAACACTTCTGGGAAGATGTGATGTTTACTCTTAGCTGTACGAGACCCTATTTTCATTGACTTCTGTTTTCTTAACCTGACTTCTTTCACGGCATGAGCTATGAAAGTAAGCGTATAGGAGTACAGACTTGTCCTGTGCTGAAGGGGGCCTTTTGAAAACTGAAAGAATCAGAAATCTGTAGATTTTCTACTGAATTAAGTCCATGGCTATTAGAGGACTGCATCTGAATCATCACAAATTAATAGTCACATCTAAGCAGAGGCTCATAATTTTCTACGCATACTAAGTCGCATTTAAATATTAAGTATTAATAATATGAAAAATGCACATACATTAAATTAAAAACCTACTAATACTTATCCCTATGCAACAGAAAGTTCTGTAGAAAAAGAAAACAAAATAGAATAACAAGTCAAAATTCCAGGTAGTAACATTTTTTCCATATCTGCAACATATTTGACTGCAAAGGTCTACATATCACAAACAGTGAGGTCACCTCTGTTGCATGTAATAGCAAACTGACCACAGCTGAATCACAGTAATAATATTTCAGATAATACACTCACAGCAAAACAGTAACTCATATTTTCACTACATCAGAAGCTTTCTCCTGACAGCAGTCAATAGCAGCTGGATGTAAGTAACTGGGTTAATACTACTGAAAGGAAAGGAGTTCAAACAGATCAACAGACAAAAAAAGAGAGAATAATTTTATCTTTAGGCAATCAGGATATCAAATGGGCAGCAGGAAGTATAGAGGAATTAGGAGACAGTGAGGAACAAGACATATGTATTACATATGGAAATTACTTTAGTAATTTAGTGGAAATCACAATGAATGAGAAAGTTTTACACAGGTTTTCAATAAGGTAGGTATTACTGTCTTATATTCTCCTTGATTCCAGTCTAATCCATGTTTGGGGTTATTTTTCATTACTTAAGAAAAGCAAAGTGTTTTAGTTTCAACAAGTGCAAAACATAAGGTCCTTCAAGAAAGCAAAGGAAGAAAGAAAGAAATGTTGCTTTACTGTCACTTTAGCAGCCAGCTTCTCTCCATAGCAACCATTTCTTGATGCAGTGGCAAAAATGCTTACAGAATTATTGGCTCATTGAGCTCAAGTTGCTGCTTGGCACATTAAGAAGGTTCTGTTTCCTTTAGCATCTGAATATAAATGAAATGCTCCATTGGTTTTATTCTACTTTCTTTTGGTGCACCAAAAGAAAAGTTTATTTTGTTGAATTTTATTTCAAGGATGACTTGCTGGTGAGTGAAGACAATCTAATTTCTCCTCAAGACCTCAGTCATTAAAAGGCTGAAGTTCTGCAATGGGTCCCAAAAAAGATTACTTTACCTTCCACAAGAAGAAAGAGAGATGTGGAAAGGGGATGTGTGGTAGAAAAGGCGTAAGTCCTGCTATATGGGAATCTCACCAGCTCTAGTGGAGGCTAACTTTACCTTGTTCCTTGGCTGCCATCGTCAGCATCCGACAGCTCTGGCCTCACAATTCAGCCCATATCTTGTAAATACAGAATCAAATACTCTTTGAGTATGAATTATATCTGTTTATGCTACAAGAAATACAGATGAGAAAATGAAAACAGGGCTCTAAATAATACAAGCAAGTGCAAAGCCAAATAAAGAGAAATGCTGGGAGATAGTTGTGGTTGTCACTGTTGTTTTCAATCTGCAAGTCAAGAAATTACACATTTGCTATCAGCTTTTCGTAGATGAGATACAAAATTAACATCCAGAGATGAAGTCCAAAATATGTTAGATTTATCCCCAGAAAGAAGAGTGTAGTCCTACCTTGGTTGGCCTGAAGGAGGAGAAAATTATGCAAACTCAGCCACCATCTCTTCAAAGGATGCGGAAGTAGATCCTGGTATGGCAAAAGCAAATATTCTGTGAGCTTCCCCCAGAAAATCTGCACCTTATGCCATCTTTCCCAGGGCAAAAGCACAGTAGAAGGCTTGAGAGCTAATGGTGCTCTACCAGAATATGTTTAGCATGAAAGAGAACAGTTGCTATGATTCTGATCCTTCCTCCAACCTATAAAGCCCACACAGAAGAAAATAGTTCAAGATATAGTAGGCATATATGTATGGAGGCAGACGGATCTGAGTTTCTTTAAGTGAGCAGCAAGTCAGCTGGGTATAAACTTGTTCTGGCCTGGGAGGTCGAGCAAAGATTTCTCTGTATTGGCTGAAACAAAAAATTCAGACTTCTGGCCAAAAGAACACTGGAATACTGTTTTATTTTGCATATTAAGTGAGATATTTTTCTTGCCGTGTAAGAAGATATAAGAAGTATGTTTCCTATCATGATTATGTCTTCAGTGTCTGTTCTGCTTTTGCTAAAGTCCAGTGACCCTATTATTGCTGTGATAACATGACACTGTGAGTTGTTATGATGCGCTGGCTTTACAGCTGTAGTTAGCTGTACAAGTAAAGATTCTGGTCCTGAGTAGGAGTAGTTGGATGTGAGTTTGGGGAGTTGAAGAAGAGCACAGTATACTGAGTAGAACAATCAATACTGAATCCTTTACATTATTCATTTTTATATCAAATTCCCCTGTTGGACAAGTTAGGAAGGAATTTTAAAGTTGTAACTGGAGATATTACATAAAAATCATTGGTCATGGAATAATTAAAAGAGCTGGCAGGAAGAATTAAGGGAACTGACATTTACACTATAACCTTAGGTTACAAGGCTAAACAGCTGAAAGGAACAGAGTACATCCTTAAATACAACATTTTGAACTCTCTGTAGGTTTGGGAATTCAAGATCAGCAAGACAGATAGCTTGTCTACTATTCTCATTTTCAAAATTCTTTTTATGTCAGAAGGTGTGTAAAAAAGATTTTTGATTGAGCATTTTTTTCTACTTCTGAGCTAAATTCTGGAGCAAAACTTTTCAGCAAGACCTGGGTCCTAGATAAAACCAGTGGCTAGAAATCAAATGGAAATCTTAATTAATGAGGGTTATGCTGATAAATTGGAATAAAAAGGGATTCTATAGTGCACAGAGTCCTGAATTTAGAAATCTTTAGAGCACTGCACTGTTGTTATTTTAATTAAAAAAAAAAAAAGGCCCTAGCTATTTTAAAGAAGCAAGTTCTAATCATCAAACAACCAAATCTAAATCCGAAAAAAAAAAATCCATCATAATCTTTGTACTTTAAAGCCAAAATATAAGGTTAAATTCAGGCCCTCGGTAGCATAAATTGCATGTATCATCAGTTACAGATGAATATCATCAAATGAAGACACGTTCTTTTCTTGTCACATTATAATATAAAATGTCAACACACATGGATGATTTTTATGAACTTGCATGTACCTGAAATTTTCTGGTAGATTTATACTATCAATAATACAGACTATTTTCCAATCTCTACATAAATCCTTTTAAAGACATAGTATTCTATTACTGATTGACAAGAACTGTTGAGGCTTTTCCTAGCACTAATATAGAGCCCCAAGGTATGACTGAAGAAATTTTTGGATTTGTAATAGTGACAAAGTACAGGCTGGGTGATTAAACTACTGTTAATCATTGTTTGATGTGAATCATTGTTGGAAGCACAGTTTAGAACTGAAGGTTGACTCTTAAACATCTCCATCCATGTTGTTGAAGAGATTTAGCACTGCTTCCAGTGTTTTAACAGGGAAGAGTATAACATTTCCTCATCAGGCAATGCCTGCTGAGGTGACAGAGCCTGCCTTCTACCCACCCCCAGCCATCAAAACCCTCAGAAAGGATAATCTCCATGTGGAAAGAAATGGTGGAATGGTTGCTGTTATCCAGCAGTCTGTACCATCAGCAATGATCGTGCCTTCTGAATCAAAATAACTACTTCTGAAACCAAAATAACAGGAATCGCAGAAAGAGGGTAAAAACAGTTGGGAACAATACAAAAGTAAATGCAAAGCACAGATTAGATAGATTAGAAGATCAGGCCTGTATCATCTACTCTTTATATTTCTCTGACAAGATTTTCTATATTTTCTGCTCTGAAATCTAAGAAGACGATCTTTGTTTAGTAAATGAAAAGCTGGCAGGAGGTTTTCGAGATCTAATATGTCCATTTACTTCTTATTTGCAGAAAACCTGTGAACTTTGTGAGGCGAAAACCTTCAGGCTAGGAAAGCATCTCCCACCCCTCACTTCCCCAGTGGAAGAGGTGTTTAGTTTTCCATGCATTATAAACTCCAACAATTGTCCTTCTGTTCATGCATTCCTGAAAAAAGAGAGACTAATATTGAGTGCTTTAACTTGACAAGTAAACAGCAACACAAAACCAGTAACACATCAATAAACATAGCACAGGAATTCCATGTTTCCCCCCAGATGTTAAGATCTTATGAACTTAATTTAATTCCACATTACATTGGAAAAAACATTCATAACTTTTCAACTGTTTTTCATTAAATGTAAATCTTAATAAATTACATAATCTTTATACAAAAGTAGCTTAAAGGAGGGTTATTTAGGTTGAAAAACTCAAATGTTAGGACATGATAGATTTATACTTCCTTGGACAATTGTAATTCCTTTGTCATTGTGCTTATGAAACATGACATGATCTGCAACTTCAGGATCACATGTATTTACCACAGGTTGTTGTCTCACTCAGGACTAAAGCTATATAGAAGATGAAAATATGATTCTTCGTTTGCCTTGGCAAATGAAACATTTCTAGACATCTTCTTATGATGTTTTTCATTTTTCCTTTAGCCAAATATTTTTGTGGCTAGCAGCAGAGTAGCTACATTATTTTTAGTATTTACACTCAGGATAAATTAGGCATCTTTGTTTTATTTGGTTTCACTTTGTAGTAAGCTAGCATGAGCCTAGAAGCCTTTGGGACAAATTATCTTCATGCCTTTCTTAATACCTCCATAACTGTGACTGAGTTTATATGCTTCATACAGTGCAGAATAATCTGACCTAAACCACAATCAATCAGCACTCTACTTGTTTTCCCTAAAATATTTCTTCCTTCTAAATCACATGGTTTTATTGAAATTTAAAGGTCATCTCAAAGAACCATAAGAAATTCTGTCTATACATAAATCTCACATGGCACTGCTTTTCCAGCCATTACACATAGTTTTCCATAGATCCTATGAAGATGGAAATATTTAAAAAAACTCATCAGTGCTTACCAGGTAGGAAATCAAAATAATAAATTAGTTCCTGTCCCTAAACTGTTTTGATATTTCAGTGTTGCCAGGCTCTTCCTTTAACACTGACAGGATACTCAGCAAGAAACTGTACCCTTCTCAGGATGCTGGAAGTGTGATCATTAAAAGGTGCAGAGTTGTTTGAAAACTAACACCACTCTGTCAGTGTATTTTTGTCAGTTTTCTTCGTTCTTTGGAAAGAGGGAATGCAGGGAAATGACGTGTGCTAACTGACAGCTTGCCAGCAGGAGTATCATTGAGAACACTTACTATGAAATATCAAGATAGTATTTCTTTCCTGCAAACTGTAGTAGAAAGCTGTCAAATTCTGGTCTCTTCCTGTGCATAATGAACCTCTGCTGCTGTTACATTGTTCTGACTGATGTGGGGATTATAAATTATTCTTAGGTATGTAGTCTTACCTTTGTCATTTACATATATTTTTGAAGTATTTTGAACATCTATTATGCCCATAACCTAAGCTCCCTAAGCTGTTCATCCCCTGTTCATCACCTGATGAGAATAAAAGGCCTATGTAAAAGCAACAGAAGGAACTTTTCTGTAAATGTAGATTTTCCGCTGTAACATCAAATTGAGTTAGTTGGTTTGCTTTATCTTCTTTTTCCATAGCTAATAGACTTTTTGACTTAGTCGCTTTTAATCTTCTCCCTTCTTACTATTTTTATTTCCCCCCACAGATATTACATCTTTTTGATGTTGGAATTTTTAAATGTCAGATAACAGCTTCCTCCCCAAAAATGTTTTTCTAAAATATATCCTGGCAATTAAGACCAAAATTCTTCAAATCAGACATATTTTGTAACTTTCAAGTGCCTGTTTGTGCTTGATTTTCTGAGACAAAAAGTGTCATGACCCTGGTAAACACAATGGAGATTGTGGCAGAATGGTGCTTACAGAAATCAGAGACGAACACCTGTCACTCACCTTTATAGCAACGGGCCTTTATCCAGAACCCACTGCAGTTAGCTTGATCAACTTCAGATAACTTGGTTATCTCAAGGTAACAAAGTGTTAGTGAATACTTAGTTCGTTCGCTTAAGATCGAGGTTTCATCAGGGTATTCACCTGGTTCCCTGCTGAAAAATTAGGGTATCATTTTCAAAACTGATTTAAAGTCTACACCATAACGAACAGACTGCAGATATTAAGATATATGTCTTCCAGAATATTTCTGTCCTTTCTGGTACAGATTTCTAGATCATAACCAGGATAACCTGCATGTGACTCTATAACTAGCCATTACTGACTTAGTGTTTGGTAGCTAGTTCTTGTTGCAATGTTGAACATTGCTTGTGTCCCTTTCCCCTTCAAAGTGGGAAAATAGGTTGACTTTCTGCCCTAGGCTATTAGATTTTAAACATTTAGGTTTGGTCACTTTATTTTTTTTTATTTTTTTTTTAAATTCCCTGCATACTCCAGCCAGCTTTGGCTCCCTCAGCAACCTTTTGCACAAGCAAGACATGTAGAGTATCAATGTTTCACTGTCGGCGTTCAGTGAGGATGCATGAGAGAGGGGAGGGTGCCAGCAATGGAAACTGGTTTCATCCATCTCTTCTGTCAAATTAGGCAGCTGTGAAACAGATAAAAAAGTCTTGCCATTCTACTGTTAAGCATTTTAAAAATTCAATTGTAGGGAGCTGCTGACAGACCACAACCACGTCTTTGCCTTATGGAAGCTGTTATTCTTATAATTTGCTCATAACTAAAAACGGTCTCTAGAGAAACAGAGGCATTGTAGAGTAATTTGTGAATAAATCCTCCTTTTCTCCTTTGGTGGCTCTTTGTTTAGCAAGGCTCATTCTGCAAGCAGAGGATAGATCTTTCCCTTTGCAGTCCAGCAATTTCCTTCATGGTCAGCTTCAGGGAGGTCACCAAGTGATGCCAGGTACTTGGGCAGCACTCCTGGCTGTTTACATGAGGCCTAGAACAGCCCAGCTGAATAAGAAAATGAAAGAAGTAAACATTAACACCATAGAAAAGGACAAAACAATTGCCAAATACAGGAGGATCAAAGAAAAAAAATTGTGACGGCCTATGAACCACCCAATAGCATAAAACACTTTACACTCTGCTCCTCAACTGTAGGTCTGAAAAGCCTCAGAATTCAGAGCCCTTCAGCAGTTGCCTCAGGCATACAAAAGGCTGCAGGAGAACTAACTGAAATTTGTGTAATATTTTAATGAAAAATGTTGGGTTTGGTAATAGTATGAGAGTTTTTAGGTTTATTTTTATGTTCAATAGTTTAACAATAAAGCATGAAAACCATATATTAATCTTTTTTCTGTTTAGTCCTTTTTATCTAACCCATTTTTTCTCACTGATAGGTAAAGGAAAGTAAAATATTGAAAGTGAACTATTTAAAAACTCCCATATAGAACTCACAAGTAACAAAATTCAAGAGAGATTAATTTTTTTTTTTATTTTCACATGATTCTTTGCTTCTGTTTTCTGACTAATCTGAGACCAGAATTTTTAAATGCATTTCTTTGTGTAAGGCAAACTTTCAAAAATTCAGAGGTTTACAAGCTGCTGTGAAATACATAGGAAAGATAAATGGATAATGAATATTACAACTGAATAGCATGTTACATGTATTGTATAACATGTAATTGCCTGTGCTAGAATATAGATAAGAATATGATCTGTTTATTAATACTTTCTCAAAGGTCATTACTAGCTTTCTCTCCTCACTCCTGACAAAATTTATGTGACTATGGATTTCTTTACTATGACGAAGTTGTGTGACAAAGATCAGTATGTAAGTATTCAAGAAACTGACCTTTTAAGGCCACCCAGGCAAGATTTCTGTCAAGAGGAGTTTCCAGGAAAAAACAGAATACTACGCTTTGTGCCAATAATACATTATGTTTTATTTTGTACAGGCTCAGAATGTTTTGCTGATGAGTAAGGCCATTACATGGCCGTGCATGATTTTGTTATGTTTTCTTCCTGTCCCATAGAAACTTTTTTTCTGAACAGAATTTGAAAACTATGTGTATTTTCTGGAGTCTATGGACATCTTGCCGTTTGATTTAGTTCCTGGATTTTTGGAAATAATGGATAAGAAGTGACATTAGAACTGGATGTGACATCTACAGTAAAATAATTTGATGCACTCAAGATCCTTTTTAATTATAGTGAATGTGCTATCCAGATGTGTTCTCTGTGCAGGAGTAAGTCAGACACATTAGATTCACAGTACCTTTATCACAACATGTGTACACAAAAAATTCTGTCCCGGAAATCCTGGACATAAAAATGTCAAACACTGCATTTAAGGGGACGTACAGTATAAAAGATCCACCTGCTCTCTGCTAATCCCTTCACTTTTGTGCAAGGGAGTAGTGATCCTGTGGAAGCTGTTTTGCCACTCTTTTTGGGGTTGGTAGATATGTCTATACAGAGAAATATGGAATACGTTGGCACATCAGGGACTGTTGAATCTAGGAGTGGAACAACTATTACAATTGTTGTTGATTTTATTTGATTTTTAATACTTTCCCTTAAATTACTTTTTAATACTCCATATCAAATTCTCACAACAGCCATTTCCTGGGATCACAGATTTTACCCCCAGACTGTTAAACAATGAATAAATATGAGGAAAGTGTTACCTGCTTCAGCAGCATAGGTACAACCACTTATTTTAATCAGGTCAGCGCTAGTCAGAACAGCATGAACCACATTATTTGCTCTTGTTAAAGAACACTCTTCACATTTGGATGCACAGACGCAAGTACAGACAATCACAACACCAGGATTTAATCTCATTGGAACTGAGGCCTTGCCTCCCTATAACCAACCAGCTGAATTATACTTACCGAGCTATATTCCAGAAACAAACTTTCTTTAGACAGCCAGAACTTCTTCCAAAGGAATTTTGAATTTTTATGGGAGTTGAATATCTTATGTCCCTTAGGATTTGTTTAGGTTGCTGTTCTGTTTTTTTATTTGTTTTCCAAAGTCAAAATTCGTACTGTTCCTAGTATCTTGTGTGGAATCTTTTTTCCAGTTTGAGATTGAAATCTACAAAATGCCATGTAAGTCTGTTCTTTAGTTTGTGAAGTAAACTGCCTGATGCTTCTGAGGCAATCTAGGTGTATTTTCCTTCAGCGCAGAATAGTGACAAGGATAGTAGATGAAACAGCAGAGGCAAAGTACAGTGAAGCAACTCTCTTCTACACATGAATGTAGAGCAACATTCTAGTTCAGAAATTGGCAGTGGAGTTGTGTTTCCTTTGCCATTTCAGCATGTTACCTTGCCTTAAGAAAGGTGAAGGAGAGTTGCTGTGGCAGGGATGGGGAAGCATTTCTTCCTTTTTTCTATCCCATCAAACATAAAGCCAGACAACCTACGTCATTCTAAATCCTTTCAAGATCTGTCTTGAATAAATGAGAAAAATATATGTGCAGTTATAATAGTTAGTCTGCCACAAATATGCACTCCAAATTCCAACAAGCCTCTAAAACTATTAGGTTCCATCAGCCTCTGTGCACCAGCAACCAGAACTTCAGAATCAATAGGATATTAAATGAGGAGCATCTAGCTGTTGCCCAAACTGGTATAACTATACTAGGACATAAGAACAAAATGTCAGCTAGGTAACCTTGCTCTGCATTCAGTACCGGTCTGACCTGGGTGCTAGCATGCCATCAAGTGTTGGGCACTCTGGGGAAAAATGTGGTTTAGGTAGGCAATGACCAGATGAGAGAAACAATAACAATTAGTAATAACAAAATATAATCTACTAGAAAAAAATGAAAAAAAGTTTTATTAAGTCTGGGGAAAAAACAACCAAATAAACCAAAAAAATCCCACCTTTTAGGAGACATGATCATAATTTTCAAATGTATAAAAATCTACTGCAAAGCATGCTCACTTCTTCTCCTCCTAGTCCCTGTAGACAGGAAGAGAAATACTGGGTGCCAGAAAGATTGTAGAATCATAAAAGAAATGTAGGGAAACTCTTTCTAAAAAGTACAGAGATAAGCTCCCAAAGGAGCCTAATCATTGGAGAACAGCATTATGTCTCTCAGGAACCTCTCAGTCCATCTGTCTGTCTATCTATCTGTCTACTGGAATACAATGTCAAAGGGAGATAAACTAAAGCACTTTTCTTTCCCCTGACTCTGAGATTTTTCCATTTTAACTCTCTTTTATATGAAGAAGCATTTTCAGTCCCTGCTGTCCCTGCCTGTCAAAGAAAAACCTTAGGCAACAGCTGGCTGATCAGAAGTCAATACGACAATCAGAGCAGAATGGCAATCTACAGAGCTACATCAGAGCAAAGCCAGAGTAAGATGAACACCATGTTCTGAATCTTGACTTTTCTAACCATAACATAGCACACTTTTACCTAAGGCTTTCTTTAAGATCAAATGAAAATCTGAGACAATGAGCTTAAGAAAAATCTTTCATATGCTTAGCTTTTACCTAGGGAGTTTATGCAACTAAGAGAAATTGAAGGAAACTCAAGCTTTATAAAACCTAACTTTAAGATTTAAGAAATCTTACTTTGATTTCCTATTCCCATATTGCAACAGTTCACAAAGAGATTCTGAATACTTCCACACAATAGCCATACCTTTAGTTAGATCAGACCGATGTACCTTCACTGACTTTGATGTACACACCTTGATCCATGTCAGGTGGAAATCTGGCCCTTTTGCTTTTGTTGTAAGTATTTGCGCTGAGGATAAATTTTCTAGGTTAAATCTGATAGAAAGTAATAATCATTCTTTTTTTCATTTCAAATTCCTATTTACATCTTTTTTTTCTGCAATCTTGCCTTACAATATAACCTTTACTTTCAGAAAAGGCTTACATATAAGTGGAACATATGCAATTACAATTCAACAGAGGAAACAAAAAAAGGGAGGATTCAATATCTGAAAAGACATCATAGGATAAGACATATGAGTATTCCTAATCCAGAACAATTGGAATAATAATCTTTCTAACCATGAGAGAAACATACACTGCAGCAGTAACTAGTCTGCAAAGACAGATGATGTCTTGTATTTTAGGAGATCAGGCAGTCATCTCCAGAAAAAGAAATTATAAAAAGGGACATTAAATATTCAGTTACAATTAATATTCCTAACATGTCTTTGAAACTCATTTACCATAAAACTCAGTTATTCAGATGTTCACAGAGGGTAAACACAAAAAGAAAATTGAGCATGCTGTTACAAATTAATTAAATGCCTCTGATAATACATTGATGGACATGTGTAAGAAGACACATAGTTATTTATTTTTTTTCAAATCAAACAAATCTTTGCAGACATTTTTTTCATATTTTAACCACATGCAACTGCCGTGATTTCTGTTTAGCAGAGCTCCCTGTTTCTGGAGTATGAAAGTCTGTTCATATAAACCTTTTGACTTTATTCAGTTGTGTCGCATCTATGTGCAGCTTTTTTATAATATGTTTAGGACAAATAACTGGGGTCAGTCACTCAAAACATGCTGTTGCTTGAAGTGCACATTTACAGTCATATCTGGTTTCAGTCAAAATAAAACAAACAAACAAAAAAGTTAAATGTCTTAATTTGAGCTGAATCCAGTGCCCTGAGGTATCCAAGACAGCCACACAGGGCTTGCCATCACTCAGGAGCTATAGGAAGCCTGTGCCCTTCTGGGTCATCAGCTAGAGGCTGGATCAGACGCCCAGGAACATCTAAAACAATTTTAGATGTTGATCTCCAGGCACCTCCATCAAGCCACTGTTCTAAATAGAGAAATGCAGCTTATTTCGAGGAAGAACAGTAAGACTGTCCCCTGGTTGAATTTCAAGTTGAAAGACTTAATCTGTCTGAAGTCTGTGGAAAATTTCAAAAGAGCAGTGGTCTACAAAGGCTAACAGAGACACCAGAAGGAGGTATCCTCTGGGAGTGTTCTGTGGTGAAGGCTAGAAAGGTTAATGTTCTCTAATAGATGCAACCTGAAATATAATATGCACTCAAAGAAGAAACCTTGATAAATGTTTCGTTAGAAGAAAAAGAAAAGAAAAATCATCTGAAGGAGAGAGAAAGAAAAGGAAAAAAGAGGGAGATAAGTCTTCTAATTTGCTTTTATTTTAAGTAATTAAAACTTTTTTTCATATCTCCTGTGTCTTTTATAAATATTCTTAACTGTTTATCCATTTTGGATATTCTAGGCAAACAGTTCTATCAAAATTTTACCTTAATCTGGATGAATGGAATATGATTTTAAGAGACACTGATAACAGCAAGGCTGGATTTTAATGAGTATATAAGCCAAAACACTGAGGCCTTTGAACTAGCAGTGAGCTGGTAATGTGGGAGACACAGAGAAGTCTTTCGATGAGGAAAGGTAAACAGGAGGACACTCCAGCATGCGGTAAGATACCAGCTGCAAACTTACTCCAACCCAAGCCCAGTTTTAAGATGTGAAAGGATAAGGCATTCTTCTGAACCAGGATTAACCAAAAATTTGTACTGTACAGTACAGTATTTTACCAAGACAAGTGCAAAACCTTCTCAAATGCAAGCAAAACCATTTTAAAATAGATTGACAATTTTTCTTTTTTTTTTTCCCCTACATTCTTCCAATAGCAGCATATTTGCAAGTACCATATTTTGTTCCTTCATTTCTGTGTCAGATCTGTAACACTCCTTCAGAATTCTTCTTGAACTCCAGGGCTGATCTCTTTTATAATAATAAACTGTTCCATATCTGTTGCTGATGTAGGAGTTGCTAGTTAAAGCATATGCTTTCCTCAACTGCTAAACCAGGAGTTTGCTTTCTTGCCATAGTCAAAGTATTTCTGTTTCAACCTGAAAGAGTATGTAGCACCATCCTGGTTAACAAGCTGCCAAAGTTAAATGTAGCTTGACTCAATCGTTGTTCACTTACTGTAGATTTTATTTGCTAAATATTTCTTGGAGCATTAATTCCGCAAAAGTACCATCTGAAGAGTTTAACGGGAAGTCTTTCTATTATAAACCTAAAAAAGGAAGTGATGTTTGCTGTAAAAGTGACTTTTAAATTAGTTTCATCAAGAAAATAAAATGTGTAGATCTGAGAGACTGTAGTGATACAAGACAAGAGAAAATTAATAACAGAAGGATTCTTGGCTGGCTGATATATCATATCATATCATATCATATCATATCATATCATATCATATCATATCATATCATATCATATATCACATTACAGAGGAGTCAAAAATTCCTCTCTGCTCTATGCTGAAGTTTTCTTTACAGTATAATTTAGATTGGTTTTTTGGAAATGAGTTTCTATAAGGCACTTTATGTGCTCACACTATTAGTTTTAATACTTTATATCTTGTCAACAAGGAAATGCTCTTGAAATTAATTTTGTATTTGTAAAGAAGACCTGCATTTTATTTCATTTGTTTTCATATTAAGCTGTGTAATTATATCATTAGAAAATAAATTATTATTGTACTGTCCCTTTACCAGTTCTAAATTGAGGATTAAACTTGCATATGTAAGATAACAGTGACACCATGTCAGCAAAGGTTCTGTAACTGGATCCTTATGGTCCAAGTAGATTTGGCTTGAAACATCTTACGGAGTGGCAAATCTTTATATTCACCTGATACGTTCCAATAAGAAACATCTATTACTGAAAAATATATTTTTAGAGACTAAACTCCTAAGAGGGGCAGAACAAGATAGAAGTACAATTATTTATTTTCTTCTAGGGAGACGGTGAATAATAATGGAAAACAAGAAAACAAGATCAAAGCAAAGTATTAAAAATGCCCCCCAAATAATCATTGAAAGTTTTCCCTACTGCTTTTCAACAAATACTAAATACTTATCTATGTTTAAAAGCTTCCTTTCAAATAACGTGTGAAGAAAATTGGTAAGCGAAAAAAAAATAAAATTCAAACAGTAGAAGGCAAGTGACTAGAGGGATTAAATAGAGTAATTCTACAGAGAATCAAATATGGATTTAACAATTCAATAATTCAGATATAAATTATATTTATTTGGAATTTTACGGTTATAAGATTTCTCTAAATATATAAGTAAATATTCTAGTTTAGTTGAATCTTCACAAGTAATCACGCCCACTACAATGACATTGTCAGTGCTATTAGCAGAATTATTTAACAGAATTTGTTCCTTTGCAAAATGGTAGTAAATCAAATATGTTTTAAAAGTTAATCAAAAAAGGTTCCTGCATGTTAAACATTAATATATTCTGTGCAAATGACTAATTACATACAATGAAGATTTTATCTTTCGTTAGATATTTATGATTTATGCAGAACATTAGATGCCATTGATAAGAAAAATAAATTAAAAGGCAACAGGACTCAGTAATGTGCTTACTCAATGCACTGGTAACATGAAGCTCTGGCTAGCTGCAAATACTTAGAAGAGATTATCAACTTAAGAAGTAGTAGTTTCCTGTACCAAGTTCATACCTGAGTGCCTGGTTCCTATGAGCACTCTTATAGCTTATCTGGTAAGTTTTACACGATGTTACTCAATGACATATGCAAGCACTAAAATAGATCTTGAGGGTCCTCTATACTAGGCACAACATGGAACTTGAAGCTCAGGGCCACAGGAACAAAAAAAAAAAAAAAAGAAAAAAAATAAATCCGTGACTTCCAACTTCTCATGCAAGAATCCACAGCAACCCAGAATCCCTAAAAACTGAGCCTATGGGTGCTTTTTTGTCATTTTACACTAGCTTGAGACCTACAGAGGGAGCTGGGGGACAGTTGTCTGGGGAAAAGTTCTCCCTCAGGTGTAGTTTGTTCACATCATCCAAATACTGTTACAGTACTGAAAAGGGACAAGGGCAGAGAAATAATTTGTTCTATCCTTAAATGCACTCAAGTGCCAAAGAACTTCCTTTCGAAACCAGTGCGGTATGAATGTGTTATAGCTATCACAATTACTGCTAACTGCCAGTTATGGATCTTTTCCCAGCTTTATCGTTCGAGCTTCTGCCTGCTGCTACACCAGTGTACAAATCTGAAACAAATCAGCCGAGGAGCTATTTCCCCATATCTGTTACATGAGAAAATAGACTGGTTATATCTGCAACACAGTGAAATACACCAGGAGGGCTGCCTAGCTAATGAACCAATCCAGCCAACGTCTGGCATGAAACAGGGCACAAACTGCTGAAAGAGGTACACATCATCTCCTGGCAAGCTAGCATATAGTCTGCTATAAAGCTATCTATCACGCTGTCAAAGGTATCAAATCAGCACTGCTGTGGAGGGATCTCTGCCACTGTGACAGAGACATTTTCCTACCGTGTAGTGCCACCTAACTATCAGACACCTAGCTTAGCTTTAATTTTTAGTCCAACGAATACCCATCATTGCTTTTCTCCCTCGCAACCTTTCTCCTTCCTCGCATTTCAGACCTGAAAAATGGGAAACAATTTACACTTGTTAATTGATCACTCGAGTCAGATAACAAACTGTTAATGGAAAATTAACTGGCAACATGAAATAATCTTTGAAATCCATCTTCTAAACATAAGCTGTGGACATTCCTGTTGTTGCTTTCTTGTAGGTTGCTGAAATAACTTAGAGTAGAACTGAGATAACTTTTCCAGGTAATAAATCTAGTCTGTTTTGATGCTGACATATTTCATTTCTTGATATTACAAGAAACCATGAAAATAATTTTGTTTAGGCAAATTTTCTGCACAGAGGTGTTATGACAGGCTTATCTTTATTAATTTTGAGTTCTACAAAGGAAATTAATGAAGTTTTGACAAACCTAATTGCCAGCAATGCATAAGAACTAACCATAGTAATGGATAAAGGTGCTGTCTGATGCAGATAAATTTTAAAGAAATTTGGACAAGAGCCTCTTGTTATGATGGCTGCTATAGAAGCCATCATATACAGCAACCTACATGTGAGAGGGAGAGGAGCAGTCTGAAGACAATGCACCTGACTATGCAGAGGCTGGTGGGTCTAAAATTAACAGTACACCCACTGGAAATCCCTTTTCATGTAGCCACAACTAAAGACTTGCTTTTGGATAATTTATTCATTTGTTTGTCCTGTTTGAGAGCTCCTTTGCTTCTGACCTTGGTCCTAGACTGAAGAAAAACCCCAGTATTTACATGTGTCCCAGTCACTCCTCCAACTGACAAAAGCCAGTGATCTTTGGTACATTTTCCCTCACCTTTCCCATGCAAAATGTGACTTTGGTCACGCTTCATTTGTTAGAAGTTGTTTATGAGCGTTATGTGTCAAGACTGATTTTATTGCTCCCAGTTTTAAAAAATAACTTCCAAAGCCAAGAGCTTTTATAAGGCTCTCCCAGGACTTCAGTTCCGCTTCTTCATCTTTCTGGATGGTATCTCCTTACCTGGAAAGTTTTCTTTTCCTCTCAAATCCATCAACAGATATCCCAGTATTTGCATTCAGAATCAAGTTCAAGAAACTCCTCAGCATAAAAGGAAAAGTTTTGCACTTGAGTTATAGGTCTTTGTCCTCAAGTTCAATGCAATCATTTAGACCATGTACTGCACAATCCTACCAGACCTGTCTGTCATCTAAATATACACATTACCTCTGTACTGGATAATGAGGTTGCCTACATACCTGCATGTAGCTGCACATGATTCTGGATGACATGCAGGTCATGTTTAATCTCCCACACTACCAAGGGATGGGTAGGGATGTGCTGAAACTCTGTGTTGAGTGCGTGCTGGCATTCTGAAATCTGTGAGGACCAAAGGGTCTGGCAGTGCGTCAGACAGTTTCGGGACGTCTGTGCTGCTCTGCAATGCTGCATCTCCCCTACTTCCTGCAAAGCATGCATTGGAGCTTAATCAAGAAATACAGGGTAGTCAAACACCATATGCCATAACTGAAGAGATGAGTTCTCCTATCAAGCCTTATGAGTTACTCTTCGGAGGTGTCTGACTTCTTCTCCCTTGACTTAAGTTCCCAGCTAAT
Source organism: Burhinus oedicnemus (assembly GCA_008921705.1). NCBI lineage: Eukaryota > Metazoa > Chordata > Aves > Charadriiformes > Burhinidae > Burhinus > Burhinus oedicnemus. The sequence goes on along the minus strand of VFFE01007663.1, from coordinate 2,827,964 downwards.
AACTACTCCACCAAGCCAGATTCTTATTATTAAGGGACCAAAAACCGTAAATTAGTCACTTTAAGTAGAAATTCAGAATACAGACCTGTAATCTCAGCAGGCACTTCTTCTGTTACTGTCTGTCTTCATTATTTCTACAATATTGCCAGGATGAAGGGTAGCTATCGTATTTATTAGCGTTTTAAAAAAGTTTCAAATTGCACATGTAATAAAGATATGTTTGCTGACAGCTACTATCACACTCTGGTAGACTAATAAAGTCACATATCTGGCCCGAATTGCCTTCCCTAACAGAAAAAAGCCAAAACGTATGCACATTTTTAAATGCATTTAAATATAAAGCCCATAATTAAGTGCAAGTGTTCATAAGATCAGGGTTTAAATGTGAACACTTGGTGTTGATGCTGATATATTTAAGCATACGCTTAGAATCTTAACTGTCATTCACTACTTTAAATCCATTAGAATTATTTGACCTTTTAAAATTAGAGTTAATCTGGTTGCCCTGACATATAGTGTAGACGACCATTCAAGGCACAGCTAGTCTTAAGTGCTGTGTTAACAGTTCAGCAGTTTTGATATTGATAGGGTGGATATCACCCTTCTAAAATAGCAAATTAGATAAGATTAGCACTTTAAGATGAGATTTAGATTACTGTGTATTTAGTTAATTAAATTGCATTACAATTTCTTGTTAAACCTTTGAACATTTCATGCTAAATGAATATTCATTGGACAAATTTGTGTCATCTCTCAGACAGCAGTGTGTGCCGCGTGGGGGGCATGGAGGGAAGCACCGGCTCCATAGGAGAGGTCACAGGTCTTCTGCACTACAATTCTATGTCCTGCACGGTGGTGCAGCTGGCACGTTTTCCCGCACAACCCTGCAACCAGGCAGACAGAAGGGCTGTTGTCTCTTAGATGTAGCTTCTTTGACAAGATTCACACTCCCAGTGGGGTAACCAACGCAGCCTGTCTCCTCCTATTCTGCAGTTTATACAACTATATAAAAGCGGCTTAATCTCAAGGGGGAAAACCAATCTTACTAAAGATCAGTTTGGGAAAAATTTATTAGAACTAATTGACTTTGAGACTCCCTGAAAATCCTGAGTATTATAGCTAAATGTCTTTCCCTCACACACATTCTTTCCTGCTCACTAGCAAACCCAATAAATCAGCAGAATGCATTAACATAAAATAGGAACCAGAAAACTTTACTTCCTGCTCCCAGATGATATCTTTTGTTCCCCAGACTCTTTCCCTTCTCTATCTTGTCTCTCACTCTAAGAATCTAGTTCTTGTTGCCTAGTGCTGCAAGTTCAACGGTGAAATTAAAGCATCTCATATCAGCTTAGTGGTTACAGCATTCTCAGGAGCAGCAGCAGCATACTCGAGCAGAGGAGACCTAAAAACTCATATTTCAGTTTCCAGGGATGTGCTCTAACTTTTAAGTTGTTTCAAAAAAGGTAACAATTCCAATGCTGGCTTTGTGCATATTCTGAACTAAACTCTGATTCCTACACCTTAACTGTGTTTGCTTGGTGAAGTGCCCACTCTGAGAATGCCTAAAGGTCAGATCTCTCTGAAGGCTTTGACAGTTCAGGAGCCACATCTCTGAATTGTAATGGAGTTTAGCTGTCATCTGAGCGTATAGCCAGTCAAACACTAAACTATGCAGAGATCCTTATTCACAGACATGTCGAGAAATATGCAATCTAAAATAGAAACCCTTCTAAGTATTAGGTGTTTCCCAGGTAAGTGATAAAGGAAAGCAGGTGGCCTGAATAGCTTTCTTGGTCTAACATTACACCTAAATTAGTTTTAAACATTAAAGTTAGGCCACCTGCATATTTCCCAGTTTAACTTAGATGAAACCATGAACTCTACCCTATCTTATAAGTAAGGAAGTAAAACAAAATCACATTTATCTGTTTTGTACATAACGATAGTAGATTAACATATAGAAGGAAAGAGAATTTTTTGCCTTATCACTCACAAGTAGAAGATAATGCCCTCTGACTTTCCAGAGATGTTCATACCCATGTAAATATACTTTCAGGCTTGATGATATGATTTCCCACATCTTAACATACCCTTGCTTTTTTTATTATTTATAGAATCTTAGAATGGTTTAGGTTGGAAGATCATCTAGTTCCAACCCCCCTGCCATGGGCAGGGACACCTGCCACTAGACCAGGTATTTGCATTATGTCATCCTGACACTATTTTAAATCCTTTCTTTATAAAGCTCTTTCATAGGTCTTGTTATTTCTGTACTTTTATGTACTAATAATTTAATAAATGCTTTCACTGAGATGAAATGTGTTTCTTTACATGTTAACAAAATAAGCAGCATATTTCTGAAAGCAAACAGTGTTTACACTGCCTCACTAAGATAGCAACATGTCTTTCTGAACAAATAGTCCAGCTTACGTTTTTCTTTAAAGATTCTGATATTCCTGTTAAGCCATATAGAAACAGACCTCGGTAATAAGAAACTTAATGCTTCTTCATTACAGATATTGCTTTCTCAAATGTGCTAATTTCTTTAATTTTATTTTTTCCACTAGGAGAACGTGAGCAGTTGAATATGCATAGCAGAGTCAATTTCCAATTAGCAATTCATCATATATCCTCTGTTAAAACCCTTGACATCTATCCTTCACCTTCCTAAGCTTAATTCCAGCTTTTACTGGTGCCAGTAAATGCCTCACGTAGGACCTTCTAGAGGTACCAAATGGCTGCATTTTATGTTGAGTTCATTGCAACAGATATGTTTTCTCCCCTTTCAAGCCCTGAATATGAGATGGGATGCACAAGTGCCTTACTCGTGTATCCTGGCAGGTGATTTAACTAGCCAGCTTCTGCAAAAGTATATGACCACCTTTGCAGTCAGTCATATCATGCAGTCAGTGCTGTTACCCAGTAACAAATATTTAGCCTACAAGCTGCTACTTCTTTTATAGCACATCTCCAGTCGAAAATCTACAGTCCTGAGCTTATATATCTTATTTACTCTCCATCTACCATTTGCTGTATAGGGACTCAGAATGATCCTACTGAGGCAGATGCTCATCTACTTTTGGCTATCAGTAGTGGACAGGCAAAGTATAATCCTTAGAAACTTAAGTTTGATTTTATGTAGATATAAAGAACCTTCCTTGCATAGGATGATTCACAAAAGAATTGCTGCTTGAGAACCTGAGCATCCTGCCTACAGGTTTGCTGCAAGGCACAGTTAGGCCTCTCAGATTTTGCTGATGTACATGCCATGGTGCATTATATTCTTGGCTGAGCTGAGGCATACATCGAGCACGTAATCACATTGCTATGACTGAACAAGTTACCAAGTGTCTTTTAATCCACTAAATACACACAGGCATTTACTCCAAGCTTGCAGTAAATATGAGGAAACTTGGCTATGTTACTAGACTTGTCATTAGACAAGAATATGCATCCATGGTCAATATCACTTCCTCCATTCAAAAGATGTACTGAAGAGCACCTACTTAGCATTCCTGGAACTGCCCAGGAGACATGTGAGACAGAAACCCACAGCCAACATAGTTAAGGTTGCAGGTGCAGACCATGAGCGAAAGAGCATACAGAATGGAGGCAGGTGAGACAAACTGCCCCAACATTGTTTAGTTGTGAGGGTTTCACCCGTTGTATCTTAGCAGATGGATGTCACGATCTTCCCACGTGACAGCTAATCTCAGTTCGAGGGTTATTCATAAAATTAGATTCTCTTTCCTAAATAGAGACAGGAGGAAAAAGAGGCTTAATATAGATTTTCATAAACAAGTTAGTTGCAAAAATGGATTGCTTTGCAAATCCAGACAAGGGTGATTTGCATCTAGATACCAGTGCAATAAATCTGTCTCTGAAGATGAAGGCCATGTTACTGGTATGTCTAAGATTATTATTTAACACCCAGAGCTCTCCAGTCAAGTGTTTTCACAAAGAACAATGCAAGGTTAGACATGTTGGGATGCCTAAATAACTAAAGAGAAATCATTTGAATACTCCAGGATCGATGTTGTAGTTATAAAGGCTGAATCAAAAAGTGAATTGCTATGAAGCTTTTTAGAAATGCTGTAGTGTACCTAGCACGGTTTCAGCATCTGCCTAGCTGTGAATTGTTCTGGTGTCTCTCAGTGTGGGCTGCCATTTTAATGTGACTTCCTCAGCAGGAAGTCTAGCCTGTGACACACGCTCTGTGATAGAGGAAGTGCCATAGTAATCAGCAGATGAATAGATGAGGGACTCAACAGATGAATAATGGACTATTTCACTGGTGCTGTTTTAAGACAAACTCTGTTGTTCACTAAATTTCCTACACTTAGTTTCTTTACTGTGTTTTCACAGAAAAGCTTGCCAAGAACTTAAGTTCCAAAAGTAACCAGGAACCATATTATTTCTTTCCTGGATTACCTGCATACCTTTCCTGCTTCTGCCTAATTTTTGCTTGATAGTTTCAGAACTACATGTTTATCCAAATACCATAGTGCTTTAATCCAAATATTATACAGTCTCACAGACACAGAAATACAGACCTGTCTGACCTGCCTTCTCCATCAGCATCTAGCAACATAAATAACTGAGATGAGGAGACACATCACACAGTCGTGGTATGTGACACAGCAATAGGTCCACAACAGGACGAGATGCCTAAGGATGTTTCTTAGTGACTATATCCAATGTGGATGAGTCAATGTCATTCAAACTCCCTTCTTCTTCTTAAATCACTTAAGCCTGGGGCTAGGTGTTCATTAAGAAGAGATCTTTGAATTATGAGATGACCAGGTAGTAGAAATGACAAAGCTGTGCAGTTTGATGCATCAGAGGGAATGCATACCCACATCACACAGTATACTAAAGATGTCATTCATGAGTTACACACTGAATTCATCCTTTACAAAGGCAAGAAACTAATATGAAAGTAACTTTAAACTTTCAGAAGGGGACAGCTTGATACCTGAATCTTCTCTTCTCCCTGGCACTTACACAAAACAAAATAAGAACTGCAGTGTGCCATACCAAATGATTCATCAAGCTCTATGTGCTGCCCAGCAGTGCCTACAGAAAGTTATATGAAAAGGATAAGCCCAGTACAGCCTGTTCAGGTTCCTCACCATAGCACCTATGGGCAGCAGATGCCCTGGGAGTCACAGGAGGCTTTGCTTGCATGGAATCTCCCAGGAAGCCTCTGTACCAGACTTCTGCTTATCCACTGCAGGATGCTGAGGCGGATACAAAAGCCAACGAGATTGCATCTGATGACAAGAGGAAAGTGACAAAATCCTACTTAACATTACCAGTATTGCAGATGATGTCTTCTCACCTAAATGAACTATTTCCTCTCTGAACATGACCGAGCAGTATTTTCAGTAAAACATATGACATTATAGGCTTGCTGTGGCCACCTTACTCCACCCTTTTCAACACTGCATACATTTGCATACTATATTTTTTTTTAATCTCCTCTAGATCTTCTTACCAGCTTCCAGGCTTTCTTTAGAACATATTCATCATGGGTTTTGTTGTTGTTTATAGGTATCATTGGAATGTAGCTTCTTAGTGAGATACATTAACTCAGAAAACAGAAGTAGACTTTTGTCTCTTCATGCTCTCCTAAATTCAGCATTGCAGCAAAGACTTTGAAATTCCAGGCCTGACAGATGAAGAGCTAGACCCAAGGATCTCTGAGAGATTCAGGGGAAAGGTGAAAGAAGACATCGACAGCCTAAGTAATGACCTTTTTGATACTTTGTTAGCAGCTCTCAAACTTTGTGATGTGATGATGAACCTTTTCACCTCAGGTCAGCAAAGAGACTCTAGCCAGCATGTCCTGTGGGCATCCCTAATGCGATCTGATCCAATTCCTCATAATAGAGCCAAAATAGCAAACTGAACTGAATCGCTCACTGTTATGTAACAGTAATTCCACAATTATCCCTGGATTTTTTTCTAGGCTTTTCTCAAAAACTTCACTTTGGCTATACAGAGTTCATTAAATGTCCACAGTAAAAAATAAGGATGGAGATGACATAGTAAATCATCACATGACGGCCATGATGTCTCCCTGCATGAATACTTTTCCCTGCAATCTGAGCTGCTTATGTACCTTACCTTACTGTGACCTTGAAGCACGTGATCTTGCAGGCAATTGTGACTCTGCTTTCAGGGTGGTCTCTGACTACAGTTTTGGGTTTAGCTGAACATTACTGTCAGACTGTACATTGAACAGCAATGTCATTTTGGTATATATAGACATACACCAGCTTCACAGGAAGACTACAGTCGTGGATCATAGAGAAAAAGAGACCAAGGGTAAGGTGGACTAGAAAAAAAACCCCATCTCAAGGGAAGTGCCGTTAGAGAGGCTGTTCAACACTTAATACTTTCATTAGCAGGAAGACAGTTTCATTACTCTCCCCAGTAGTTTTTTTAAAAGGTGTGATGTGTTGGTCATATTTTACATAAGCAAAGAAATTTACTTCATACAGAAACAGTGTTTCTAACCTCATAGTGGTTGCTCTAGAACCAGACATTCTACAGTTGTTGTTATACTGAAGTGAGGTCTTGAAAAAGTAAGTTTTCAAAGAAATAGAGACAGAGAGAAGAATACTATTGAGAGTGAGAAGTAATTAAAGTTCTCTGGCAATGCTGTAGACTCATGGAGAAGATTTAAGCAGGTTTTTGAATCTATGCATGACCAGCTGGACTTAAAAACACTCACAAAATGTAGCTATTTTTTGAATACAGCAATATCTGAAGTTCTCCAATTCCTTGTTAGTACGGTACTAAAACAGAATGGAAGAACTGCCTCTGAGAGTGTGCAGGAAAAATACTGTACTCCTAAGAAAAGTGAAACTTTTGAAGGACATCATTGTTATCATATGCACCTCTCAAAGAACAGAATTTCTTTCATTTCTCTAAATTTGAGGAATGTTTGACTGACAGTCACTTAACGAGTCAGCCATGTAATTATGGCATACTGACTGATTCCATTAGAAGAGATCAAATAGTGATTGGAATCAAAGATATAAAGCTAGTGGAATGACAGCTACAAGATGGAAACCTAAATCAGGAAAAGCAGTAAGGACATGTCAAAAAGATGTTAGAAGAAAACTGAGATGCAGTTACACTGGATAAACAGATTATCACAAGGGGAAATTGGAAAATGGAAAGACAAAATAAAGTAAGAAACATCACAGAATAGCAAGAAACTGTGATGGACAGAAAGTGTATTAGCTGTAGAAACGTGCACAGATCCAAACATCCAGCATCCGTATTTAGGTGACATGAACTTAAAAATTTTACAATATTTTGCAATGTAACAAGCATATCACTGCTCCATATTAAGAGAAAAAGTGTGCAAAAAATCTGAAAAGAACTTCTAGATAGACCCTAAATCTTCAAAAGCTGAAAGCAGGGATGACAGAGGGCTGATATCTTGCCCTACACACCGAGGAAACACTTCTGAGTTATAGATTGGATATTAATACCGAAGTGAGTATTGGATGGGAAACGTAGCTGTGAGCTTTTGAGTGAGAAAAGAAGACCGCTACAACGTCCATCAAAAATACCTTTGGGGGTAAAATTAGTTCTTCCTGACGAATAACATGATCTTGAACTGAAAATCAAAAGTGAAAATCAAGCTGGTTACATTTGTTGTAATTGCTAAGTCCATAAATATGTTAAGCATTTACCAGCAGGTTAAATTCAAAAGTCAAAGATGGATCCTGAAGCTGTGATACACAATTATGAATTTGGTCTATACTTACAGACACTTACTAAAACAGTTTGGGGTTGTATTATTATTCACATTTCTTTGAGACTGGAATCTTGGAGGACCAAACATTAAAATCTTAGTGTACATTTGCAATGTTGTTACGGCACATAGTGTAATATGTCATAATTGTAGATTAAATCTGTATTTACAGAACATGAAACTCCAGAAGTTTTTGTCTGGTGACAGTTCAGAGTTCAAAGAACAAAAGAAACTGTCTCCTGTAAACTGTTTAAACTTCTTTTCAAGAAAGTCTGTATTTCAGCATTTAACATAAGAGTGTGACTGAACAATTTGATGAACAAAGAAATTAAGACAGTTAAAAGATAATTCAAAGGTTACAGAGGTTGGAAGGGTTTAGCTCTGCTGAACTTAAGGGCATCACCTTTATAGCACAGTACATCACCACTGAAATTGCGTTTAGCAGGGGAAAGCAGATTCCCAATTTAGCAGAACTGCAGCAGACAGTAGAACAAATTGTAACGTGCAGCCAGAAAAACTGATAAAGACACAAAAAATGCATGGTATAACAGGGATTCAAAAGTATGAAATCCATTATAAAGTGGAGCTACAGTTCATTTCTACACAGATATTTCATGAACTTTAACAGACTACAGCTATCAGAAAGGTTACTCTTCATTTCTGTGAAGTACAGAATCCTGAAGATGAGGTTTTGAGGAAAACAAAGGTACATGACAACCAGATCTTAGCAACAAGCAGATAGACAGGTAGAATTTGCAGAGACAGCCCCCTCCCCCAACCAATGATTCTACAGAGACCCCAAAGAAACAGTAGCAGAGATGGCAAAGGAGTGGAAACAGGAGTGTTTCATAGGATTTCAGCTGGAATTCAGGAAAGATTCATTGAACATTGCTAGAACAGTTAATGGAGCTGTAGTAGTGTTTGACAAAAGGAATATGTACTGTCATGTTTAATAACAGAACCAGATCATCAGGAGGCAAGTCAGATACATAATTAACATAAATACCTAGTCAGTCTGTGCCCAGTTTTAAGACATGCAGATTGCAGAACTCGCAACCAAAGAGGCAAGCAATAGTATCTGTTCCCTAGTGGTTTAACGGCATCTTCTTTGGGGCGCTTATGTCACATTGTCCTTCTCTTTTAGTTAAGTTATTGCATAGCCTTATCAAACTACCTTGGAGAACTGTTTTCTTTAGGTCAATAAGTTCTTGAGGTTTTGAGCCTGATTATTTTCCTCTTTCTGCTCTTTAAGACGTGAATTGTTGGTTCAGCTGTCCTTTGACTGCTGCTGACTACCAGAAGACTGCATGGCTGCTGCTGACTCCAGGCAGGCAGTTTTGCTGCTGGATCAGGTTTTCTTGCCCTGTCTTTTGAACAGCCATGCTGCTTTATGTTGCTGCCTCAGCTCACCTTATTCTCTCTGCTGACTCTCACTGAGCCCTGCCAAACTCCCTTCAAACTTTGACTTCAGCTGTAAAAAGATGTAAGTTTTCCAAAGAAATGTTATATTAATTTGCATTAATTTTTGCTGTGAGTTAGGCAAATTATATCTATATGGAGCCTTAAAGCCTCTGGAAATGTGCTCAAGTGTCCTACAGTGTCACTATATTTGCTTGACTTAGGCTTAGATATGTGTGAAGAATCTCTGGGAAATGGAAATTTATCCATAATTCACTTTTCAACATGGACAAATTAAACCAGCATGAGAATATCTTGACTGTGACAAGTGTGCGAGATATTCCAACATTCACTTCCAAAAACCTTCATCTTGAATAATTTACTGCATGTGATACAGGTTCAAGAATTTGTAAGCTTAAATATCTAAGCAAAAATGTATAGATTACTTAGTAAATGTTAATATTCATCTGGAAATGCATACTTAGACAATAAAAGAGTGGGCCAGCCCCGCAGAACAGATCTACTTTTATGCAAACTTTGATATTTTTCATCATGACAGTCAATTGGTATAGAAAGGACTACAGCTGAACTGAGAAGAGCAGTGACAAATTCATGTACAGCTTCATCTGTGTCCAGAAGCCATAATGACAAGGTTAGCAACTGCTGTAGATCTCTCCTGTCTGAAACATGGGCATAAAGTGTGATACTTCAGATTACTGTGATGCTGCTAACTATTAAAATTTATATTTTAATTGTGATCACTCTACCCCTGCATTAGCTATGACAGAAAAGCTCAAAATCACAGTTTGAGTACAGATCCCACAGACATCCTACTTGAAGATGAATGTCAGTGCAAGCAAGTTAGTCTGCTTTTATCCTCCCTTTCCTTGGCTTGACATTACTCATTTCAATACAAAACACAGGTCTTTAAACTTAGGGTTTTATCCTTGAACAAAAAATTCATATGGCTGTTTTTTTAAGAGAAAAGTAAAGTTTATGTTTCTTATACCACTTTTTAAGTTCTTTTTATTTCCTTTATTTAGTTTACTTGCTTATGTTAAAACAGTGAGATATCTCAATACTTTTGCAACTCCAAAAACCTAGCAAGAGCTAATATAAGTAGAATGAAACTCAATAGTATTTATTTACTGAACAGTGGATATTGCTATGGACATCTACAGTGAGTAAAGATTCATATCTTGTGGTGACTATAAGGGAATGCCATGCGTTGATGTTACTTTTTCAAACATTCTGCTATGGGCATGTAGCTGCTGTGCTTTAAGTTCCGGACTGCTGAGGGCAATCATGGAATCACAGAATGGCTGAGGTTGGAAGGGACCTCTGGAGGTCATCTGGTTCAACCATCCCCTGCTCATGCAGGGCCACCTGGAGCCAGCTGCCCAGGAGCATGTCCAAAAGGCTTTTAAGTATCCTCCCTGGGCAACCTGTGCCAGTGCTTAGTCACATTCACAGAAAAAAGCCTTTCCTGATGCTCAGACAGAATTTTCTGTGTTTCATTTTGTGCCCATTTTGTCTCTTGTCCTGGCACTGGACACCACTGAAAAGAACCTGGCTCCTGCCCCTTTGCACCCTCCCTTCAGGTATTTATATACACTGATAAATTCCCCCCTACCCCCAACCCAAGCCTTGTCTTCTCTAGGTGAAACAGTCCCAACTCTCTTAACCTCTCCTTGTATGACAGATGCTCCAGTCCCTTAATTACCTTTATGGCCCTTTGCTGGACCCACTCCAGTAGTTCTGCATCTGTCTCTTCATGGGGAGCTCAGAACTGGACACAACACTGCAGGTGTGTGTGTCTCATTCGCCAGTGCTGAGTAGAGGGGAAGGATCACCTCCCTTGACCTGCTGGCAACACTCTTCCTAATGCAGCCCAGGAGACCATTAGCCTTCTCTGCCACAAGGGCACATTGCTGGCTCATGCTCAATTTGGTGTCTACCAGGTCCTTTTCTGTAAAGTTGCTTTCTGGCTGGGCAGCCCCCAGCATATATTGATGCGTGGGGTTGTACCTCCCCAGATGCAGGGCCTTGTACTTCCATTTGTGAGGTTCCTAGCAGCCCACTTCTCCACTCTGTTAAAGTCCTTCTGGTTGGCAGCACAACCCTCTGGCATATCAGCCACTTCTCACAGTTTTTTGTCATCAGCAAACCTGCTGAGGGTACACTCTGCCCTATCATCCAGACCATTGATGAAGATGTTGAGCAGGATTGGACCAACTATTGACCTCTGGGGTACATCACTAATTACTGGCCTCCAAACAGACTTTTTACCACTGATCACCACCCTCTGGGCCAGGCTGTTCAGTCAGTTTTCAACCCACCTCACTATCTGATCATCCAGCCCATGCTTCAACAGCTTCTCTATGACAATCTTACACAAGACAGCACTGAAATCATTATTGAAGTCTAGGAACCAATATTTACCACTCTCCCCTCATCTACCAAGCCAGCCATTTCACCACAGAAGTTTATCAAGTTGGTCAAACATGACTCCCCCTTGGTGGATCCATGGTGACTATTCCTGTTCACTGTCTTGACCTTCATGTGTCTAGAAATGGTTTCCAGGGTTGGTTCTTCTATTACATTCCCAGGGACCGAGGTGAGGCTGATCAGCCAAATGTTTCATAACAGTATTGTTTTCCTCCTAGTAGCAGAGAACAGCTCTTTTAGTGATTCTTTATTGCTGTTACTGGACAATGATCACCTAATTCCAATTTTTCTGCTCATGTTAGTTCACACTAACAGTTTATTTATTTATTATGTTTTAAAACACTCTGTCTCCCTCTGATTGCGAACCCATAACTCTCAGATGCACAAATCCTTTTTATGTAGGGGAGCTAGTTAACAATTTCAGCATGAATACCCTTGTTTGCCCAACAATATGCCCATTCATGCTCCAGTAACCTTATTCACACGTACAGAAGCTCTTCTCCAAATATTTGTGTGAACAAAAAGTGTTTGTATGAATTTTCATGGGAAAATTGAACAAATAAAGGTGTGTCCATTGCTGAATCATAGAGAAATTAGAATTTGTAAAAAATACTCGTGATCGAAATTATTCTTGTTATACCTTAGTTGAGGTAGCAATCCTCTAACTTAACAATTTTCAATAAGCTCTGGACTTGATTTCTGTACATTAATTATCTCAATACAAGTAGAAATTGTTCTCTTACCTGAAAGAAGTTGGGCTAATCCTTGGCATTTCTAAGGCCATAGGGATGTGTCAGTCCAAATTCACCTACTAGATATTAAATCCCTTTATTCAGATCCCAGCTCTAGGTCAGTAAATTTTTAAACTTTTATTAATTTGAGGAGATTCCATTGCTGTGTCCACCCATTTTGCCATGCAACTCCTGGGTCATACAATTTCTGGACATATATTTTGAACAGAGGTCCAAAAATAAAATCTATCTGAGCAGGAGACAGAGAGCTGGCTACAAGCATAGCCTTCAGCGGACCCACAACCCACAGTCAAACAGTCAAAAACTCCCGTGCTGGCAGACGCAGAGGGAAAGGAGGCCAGTAGTACAGAACGGAAGCTTGTAACTGCAAAGACCAGCAGGAGGAAGAGACTTCCCCCAAAAACTGAGGTGTCCTTGAAGAACCACTTCACTGCTCTGCAG
>VFFE01007663.1:2737814-2815128 GCA_008921705.1 Burhinus oedicnemus | reverse complement strand
AAAAAATAAAAAAAAAAAAAAAAAAAAAAAAAAAAAAAAAAAGAAGCTACTGAAAGCCATCCTGCCTGCCAGAGCAAGTAAGAAAATAGTTTTTATGATTTAAAATTACTTTAACTCTCCAAGAAATGAAATGTTCAAAAGAGAAGTGAGAGAAAAGAGAGGGAGAAGAATTGGAAGAAAGACAGGTTTAGTAGGAGTACATCTGCTCCACCTGATTTGGGGAAGCCGGAAGTTTAAGTCAAGGCATTTCAGGGCTTTATCACATATTGAATTACTTACGAAATGTAGAAAATCTTCAGCAAAGATGAATGAGCAGATTTTACTCTGTGATGATCTATAACCTAATAGGAGAAATTTACTTGAAACAAACATTTAAGCATCTATTGTGAGTAAGGCATGACAATTCCAAGTGTGATTCTCTCACCTACCAAGTAAATACCATACGCATCAGTGCATTAAGCCATCAGCTAGTCTGAGTCCTTACTCCTCTCCTTATTTCAGGTCCACCCAAGCCTGATACATGTATCATACGGAAGTTATTGAGCTTTGGCACATAGGTATTTCACTAAAACAACAAAAGGTTTTCCAAGAAAATTCTCAGTTGACTCTCCTGCATAGGTACCTTGTCTTTGTGTCCCTCCTTTTCATTACAGATGTTAACCTCGAGGGAGAGGAGACCTCTGCCACCGTTCCCCAGAAAAGAGCTCATATTTCTTTCTTAAATCATGATGTTATTTACATGTCTGTAATTACCTAACAGTTATGACCAATTCCTGTGATCCTTTGTCTTTCTTTGTAAATCTTCCTGTGATTTTGAATGCTAATAAGAAACACAGTCTCTATTCTACTTTTGCGGAACTTGCCCTGTTCCCAGTGCAATGAAACTTACACCATTTGCTCTGGGCATCACTTTCAATTATCCCATGTTCTATTCTTCTGATGAAGACTGACGTACAGCACAGGGCCTTGCATTACGCCAATCCCTCAGTCTTGGAACAGACCAGTGGGAACTGCTGACAAATTTACAACAGCCTTGGTGCAATAATATACAGTCCCTAGAGCCAGTCTGGCAGCAGAGTGTCACATTCCATGCCAGGCCACGCACCCCACAGCCATTCTCAAAACACTGGCAGTTACACCTGAATGTACATGCTGCACAGTTTGTATGCAAAATTACTTTGCTTTGCTTTGCTTTAGGTGAACAGGAGTCCCTGAGTTCACAGTGTTCTCACCCTCATCAGTGTTGAGAAAGACCATTTTATTAGCAGAGTTCACAGAGACTTAGCTTGGGAACAGCTTCTAACTCTTGGTCTAATGGAATAACATTGGTTAGTGGCTACAAAATTGATTGGCTTTATAAGGGAAATTAATTGGCCATGAAAGGGAAGAAAGGAAAACTGTACACTTTAGTTAACTATCAAATAAAATAGACTGAAAGTTCCTCCTATAGACAGCAAAACATTTTAATGAAGTTTTCGGTGCTAAAGGGTGGCAGATGATTCAGAAAACTACAAAAACTATATTAAATACTAACTGAAGTAAGACAGATTTTTTATGGCTTCTAGACCATTTTTGTCCTTTTTTTCCTCCCAGAACTGTAAGTGCCATAATGTATTGGAAAGTCCCTATGACACAGTGTGCTACATTGCATATCTCTTCAATGGCAGACAAAAATATTCTAATGGTATCTCAGCAGTGGTCTGAACTATGCACCATGCAATACTGCTGTAATTCCAACTAATGCCTCTAAAGTCACTCAGGTTAAGCTAGACTGTGATTAGTTCAACAACACGACAGCTGGTCCAAGGTTTTCAGAAGCAATGACAATAAAATATGTTGATTTTGTTTAAGTGACAAAAGGGAAAAAAAGCCTAAATCTATGTTAAAGGTTATTTAACTCTTGGTTTATAGATATTTTTTTCCTGTTTCATGCTGAAAAAAAGAGAAAGCAGCTGCAGTACCTTGCTAAAAGGGAATGGAAACCACTGTATTTAATGCTTGCCTACAGCTGTGGAACATTGCATTCAACAACTCAATGATCACTTCCTTCCAGTCTCTGGTCCTATATAAAAAGCTAAAACAGAAAATATTTTTTAAAGGATCATTATTACCAGTGAGAGGGATGAGGGATCTCCATGCTTAATAAATAAACCATGTATTTAGGTGTTTAAACATTAAGTAAAATGTTCAGTTCAGGTGACCAGTTGAACATCACATATGGAAACACTATGAATAGGACCAGTCTGGCAGATAGATGGATCTAGAGTTTATCTGCCTGTTGCCCAACAGACTGTGCTCACCAGTACTGAGAGCTTCGATCAAACTCTGTTGTTACAGGCACAACAAATCATTCTAATTAGTGTATAATACTAGGTGGTTGTGTTCATTTTATTATATTTCTTAACTGCTATTGCATTGTTATACAGACAGCTTTTATAGATTTTCTCGCTATTTTCCCTCATTACATACTTCTAAGATGAATGTAAATGTGATAAAGACCATTATTTTTCATGCTAACGAACAACTCAAACTATTGAGAAACATCTGAATTGTTGCCAAATTCATATCAAACTCAGTGTTGCTTAGTTACATTTTATTGCACTATGAAAACTGTTTTAACATTACAGAGAGTACCCACTGTATGGTGCCTGGGAGGAGTTTGGCCTTTTATTGCACTTTAGCAAACATGGGGCAATCGATCAGTACTATGATTACTACCATTTGATTGCGTTAGCCCTTCTATGTGTACGGAAGTTCTTTCACTCTACCTGGCTTCTCAAATATCCCATGAAAGGACCTGAAGTGATTGCAACTTCTGCATCCATGTCTGATGCTCTCAACAGCTGTGAGGAAAAACCAGCAATTCCACCTATGGATTTTGAATGATGAAGAGCACATGGTGAGAAAAGCTGCTCCCTCGCTGAAGCTCCTTTTGGAGAAGGAGTGCTCTGTAGCTGTCACTAGGTATCTAAATATTGTTAAGTCATTCCACTTCACCTTTTCTAAGTTGTTATACCTGGCTTCCTGAAGAAATCACAAACAATCCATTATAGCACAGATGAAGTTTTGTCAGTGCTGGCACTAAAGCTAAGGAAAGTTCTGTTTTGTTGAGTGGTTTCTTGCTTTCAAGAACAAGTTCCTGCATTTACGGTTGCCCCGGCTCACCTCTTTCCATGGGTTGTGACTAACGATGTCATGGTAGTTAGCTGGCACAGTGTTTTATGTGTTTTTACAACAGTCACTAAAAATGCAAAAGGTTAATAATTACAGTATTTGTTTCATTTTCCCCTTTTCATCTTCATATACTTTATATGGTTACATGACATGGAACTAATACATGCAGAAAACATGAAAAAACTGGAGCTTACACCTAGCAACAAATATTAATCAAAGAAACATATATCCATGATCTTTGCTGCAGTGTAACAAAGTAAAAATAAATCAATTGCCGTTTTTATAAACGTGTATGTAGCAAGAACATGAATCCACATCCACTTAGACCTTTTTTGAAAGTCTGAAAAACTGTGATTAGAACTGATGTTAAAACAAAAATCCCACCTTAGATTGGTATTTGACCTAATCTTTAACACACTGAGTCTCAATATGCATAATTAGTGTCTAACCATAGTGTGTATCAGAATTGTGATCTGTTAAAATTCATACTATATTCAGTTTTTTGCAATGAAGAAGAAAAAACACCAGTGTGTTGTATCACTTAAGTAACATATTCCCTTCGTGTATACAGAAGAGATGATAAAGTAAACTCACGATAAACTAAGGTGGTTCCTCATAAATTTTCAATATGTGTCATGAACACCAGACTCATGGACTTCAGTACTATTCATCTTTCCTGTTCTCTGAAGTCTTACTTTTAATAATGAAGTAATTGGTTCAAAGTCTTGTTGCAATGAAAATCTGGAGGGGGGTGGGAAAGAAATCACAAAAAACCCAAAGGTCATAAAGTCTATAAAATCAGTTCTTTCTTACGTTATGAGAGTTACCTTTAGGTCACAGTTCTACCCGGTGCTTAGGTGAACAACTAAATCTAGAGGCTCACTTTTTGTTACTTTGTCAGGAGCACAAATACTGAACCTGCCAGAAACTCTACTGGCAAGAGCTACGCTGCACCAGATATGTCTAGACTAGACTTGCTATCATCATCTCATTTTGCTGCAAAGTCAATACAGTGTCCACTATATAAAAACATTGTCCAAGCCATCTACTTTTGGGCAATATTCTTGGTGAGGAATGAAGTTTTTCAGAATACTTCAACTACTCAGGGTCCAACAGTGCTTCTATTAACATCAATGTCTAAATTCCCATCTACTTCAAAGACAGCTGGAACCACGATGTGTTAGCGAGAATAAAGGAGCATAAATGTATCTGAGGGGTGGGAGGAAATTACTCGGGGACTGTGGGCTTCATTCCTTGTTTTCTGGCATTCTGGTAGCACTCAGGGCCACAAGACATGTAAAATGATTTTTTTGAACATTTCCTCATTTGGGAGCAATCCAGCTATTCACTTCGTTATATTCAGATATTATTTATTATGCAGTTGCTAAAAATACGGTAGAGAACAATGACAGCAGGGTCTGCTACAATGACAAATGATATCCCATTTCTCATTAAAAAGACAGTGGCTGCTACTCAGTGTGTATAAATACTTCTTGGTGCCTGTGCAAAATGACATTTTAAAGGCTATTCCCCTTTCTCCACTTGTAAGCGAGGTCTTTACCACTCCATCTCAAATTACAGTAAAGGAAAACTCCCTAGACACTAGAATGTGCATCTGTACGATGCACTTTTCTGTAAGAAAAATGGAAGTTGAAAAAAAAAGAAAGAAAAAAAGAAGTGTTATTTGCCTTTGCTATCCCCCTTTTGATTATTCTCTGCCCAGGTCACACCTTCCTTGGTACGGAACAGGTTAATATACCTCTCTGGTTTTGATGAGGTTCTTGAAAGTCTGTCATTCTGCTCATATTTGAGATTATGTGTACCAATTCCTGCCCTCACCCCCTTCCTTCTCTAGACCTAACCTACTGCTGAATAAACAATACAGTTCCCTGCTGTTTAACCACAAAGAATTATTCTGACACTGTAATAAGGCAGGGAGAAGAAAACCACTGCAGTTACAAAGAACATCTTGGAACTTGCTAGATTAGAGTAGCAATTCACTTACGCTGGTGATGGGTTATTGTATATAACAGAGGCAGCAGTTCATACAAAAGGGCGCACAAAGAGGGCTAGAAACTCTGCTGAGGACAGCATACGTTCTGCTCAGCAGTGGTGGAGACACGCTGCAGGGCACAGTCCCCAGCAGCCACCGGAGCATTTCCCCCAGCACATCTGAGGTCTCGCCTCGAGTGCATATGCATCTCTTCCAGTCTAGGACTGCGGGGACACCTGGCTCTCTCACTGAGGCTGGAGTAAGCAGGAGGTGGGCTCCCTGCCTGCAGGAGGAGCGCACTGGTGGAGGGTCTGTCTCACCAAGTAAAGGAGCTCTGACAGGAGATCAGCATACTGCGCAGCATCAGAAATGGCAAGAAAGAGACTAAAGTCCCTGTCAGGTGTCCTGACCTGTCACTGGGCTGGTTTGCTGCTTGGCAGGGCTCAGATTTGGGATGCTGCAAAAAGATTGATGGGGCTTCTCCAGCCCTTAGACTATTACCTCTGCTGCTTTTCCATGTGCCAGGGAAGACCTGGAGCACATCAAGTGAGGCTCTGGAGGTGATCATCAAGAGCACAGGTGGTTTTCTCCTTGATCCTGCTGGTGAGCCACTGATTCTGTGGGTCAACAGCCAGCTGCATGACTGGTGTAGGAAACATGGATATTTTTTTTTTATGACCATGGGACTGTCCAAGGAATGAGGACTGCTGGGAAGAGACAGGTTCCACCTTACAAAGTGAGTCAAAATCATCTTTGCCACCAGGCTGTGCAACTGAGTGAGGAGAGCTTTAAAGTAGGAAAAACTGGGGAGACCAACACTCAAGTGAGGAAACGGTGGACCAAGTTGGCAAGCAAAGGGCCCAGGGTGATGTGCACTGAAGCTTCCTCATGATCAAGAAAACAAGGTTGAAAGGGGTCCATTTCAAGCATATGCACAGAAATAGAGGAGTACCTGCAAGAGAAGCCAGTATCATGGCAAAGGCACTTGTACGTTTTCTGGGAAATGAGCACAGCTGGGTACCTCTCTGAAGTGCCTGTACACTAATGCATGCAATATCTGAAAATAAACACGGTGAGAAATGGTGATATGGATTGTAATAGTAATCTGTTTAAATTATTCTTAGAGGCAGGAGAGAAGGGAAAGCGAAAAGCAAAGGGAAGAAAGAGAAACAGTTACCAGTTGTCACTGAACCAGTAATAATCAGCAGTTTGAGTTTATCAGGTGTTATGACAGCAATAAAAATTAAAGGATATAATAGGTTATATTTTATTACAGATACTTTCCCTTGTATAAGCTATGCTATGTAGAAGAGATGCTGACTACCAAAAAAAGATGATTTCTCCCTTTGTCCTTCAGCATGTCTCTGTTTTATGAATTTTCAATTGTTGTGTCATCAGTCCCAAGGCTTCCCTTATGCTCCTTATTATTGTGCACAGTTCAAGGAAGATGCCAAAAAAATCTCAGGGTTTTTTGTGAGGGAATATATATGTGTGTATATATCTATATGTGTGTGTGCACATGCATATATATATATATAAAAGTGTCATCATAAATCTTATTGGTCAGCAGCTAGCTAAATTTCTACAAGAGACAGACATATATTTTCACATACAAAAATAAAAAATCCATAGATATAGATAATATATATATATATAATCTAACAAATTTCTGGATGTTTTCACCATCAGTATAAGTATCTGAATCCCACGACTCTCCTCACCATAGAAATATTTCATGACAGAAAGTTCCACAGGATAATTGCAATGTGTACAAAGTAGAGTTTTCCCTAGTTTTAAGTATATCACTTCTGTCTTACTGAACTATAGCCCGGTACTGTATAACAAAAGGTACATGAAAATAGCATTTGCCTTCTCTTTTTCATTTTGCAACCTCAATGTAGTCATTACTGAAGCTTCTCCCTGTCTCTTTTTCCATATTTTTATGTTTTTAATCTGTCATATTCTTATGGTATTTCATCATACAGCACTGCACCGTCTTGCTTAATCCTTTTAGAGACAGGACAATCAAAACTGAATATAGCATTCAAACGGAGAACATTATATGTTAGAGTTGTACCCCTTTTCTTAGGGACACTAGCAGGATATGAGTTTGGGATCACTGTTACACATTGTGTCAATATTTAATGAACTGTCCAAGTGGTTTTTATTCATAGATCCAGTTAGTGTTAAAGCTAGGAATTTCTATAATCTGTGATCAGCAACTGTAAGCCTGCCATTGGCCTTAGAGTCACATCACATGCAACCAGCTTGCTGTGTACAGGCACTGCTAATTTACCTCGGAAAGTGGAAACCTCAGCAGAGTGACACTTGTCCTCCCTTTGTCCTTCATATCTCTCATCTGTGAATTTGCAGTTCTCATGCTAGCAACTCCAGAGCTCCCCTTAAATGCTTCACCCTGTTCAGAGCTGGAGAAACTCACACAAAGCCATCTGATGCACGTCCATAGCCTTCCTCCAGGTTCCTGGGCCTCCATTTTGTTGCTTGCACGTCCTAGGAGCACTCTGCTTAAATAGGGAAGCACACACATAATTACACTTAGAGGGTGCATATGAGCACTCATAAGATGGCTGAAATTGCACATCTTGAATCTGTATGAGTGTTGCTTACCTCATCATTAATGGACAAAGCCACAGCACTGATCAACACACACAGAAATTAATGTTTTCACATTTCCAACAACCTAGGAAATCATCACATAATAATATATTCGCTCAGCAATAAGTGGATATTTGATGGAAAGCTATGAACAGAGACAGTAAATGTTGCAGGAATAGGAAACTAATTAAGTAAAGTCCATATGGATTACACTGTGAGCACAGTGGGATGCAGAGCAGAGGGACTGAGTGCCATATGGAGTGTAGATCGTGAGACCATCGAGTGTTTTCTTTACAAAGGAGCCCCACAATTTTATTATACCCATTCTGAGCTTCAAATTACAAACATCTTAAAAATGTTTGAATTATTTTTATTTTTACTGCGATTTGTTTATGGGTACACACAATACATGTCAGTTGGAAGTATGTAGTTTTCAATTATAAAGAATAAATCTCTGTTACCAAGATTTACTAATGTAGGGTCAGATTTGAAAGTTCCCTGACAATCAGTAGCAAGACAAAGAAAAAAACTGTACTACCATGGGAACAGAAGAGGAAGAAAATTATGTAAGGGCACAGTTATGTCCCTGTTTCTTTTTAAACTCTGGGGGGAGGGGGAATTAATCTGCAATTTGTCTCAACTTGTTACCGTTTTTTACTCTATTACTTTCCTAGTTTCTGTATTTCAGCTTGGTTTGTTGGAGTTAATTCTCCATTCATCTGTGTAGTAAGGGGAAGGGGAGAGAAAGGAAAGAGGACTCAGTCATCAAATGTTCTGCAATATCTCTCTTAGGTTACCTGTCCAGAGGAATAATGAATCTCCTTACACATATTTATAGAGGATAAGACACATTCTTTATCAGGGACTCTTTATCAGGGAGTGTAGTGATAGGATGAGGGGCAACCATTTTAAACCGAAAGAGGGTAGATTTGGATTAAATATTACGAAGAAATTCTTTACTGTGAGCATGGTGAGACATGGGAACAGGTTGCTCAGGGAAGCTGTGGAGTCCCCATCCCTGGAAGTGTTCCAGGCCAGGTTTGGATGGGGTTTTGAGCAACCAGGACAAGTGGGAGGTGTCCCTGCCCATGGCAGGGGGGATGGAACTAGGTGATCTTTAATGTCCCTTCCAACCCAAACCATTCTATGAATCTATGATAACCTTAAATAAAGAAGGGGAATCCTTTATCTCCAAAATCTGGAATGTACTTTTTGTACATAGGGGACATTTTTTGTGAGCCCATTTCGTTTTGTACTGCAGCAAAATCACAGAATCAACTACATATCTCAGCTGAACTTTTAAAATCAGCGTATCATGCTCTCAAGCACTTACCTGATTGTACTATGAGTCTTATTTAGTGCTTTTCTTATTGTTGGAGGGGGATGTTTTTTCAATTATAAATAGGTGTGTTGCCCCTAGACAGTTCATTAATATAGAAGCTGAAAAACATACATTTTCTGTTTCAGCCCAGAACATATACACCCTATTTTAGAACATTCAGTGCTTTTAGCTTTATCCATTTTTTATATGCCCTATCCACCACCAAAAGGAACACAGACACTGAAACAACCTGGCTAGGATCATACTTATTTGTTCTTATGGTTAACCACAGAAACCTGTTTCTCTGTCTGACTAGATCACCTTCAAGGAATTAGTCAGTGATTGCTCAGAGACCTGAAGACATGAAAAAAAGAGATAAAATGGATTTTGTGGAGTTTTCACCACTAACAATACTTGTGTCTGTGGTAGATACAATGTGCTGAATTAAACACGTTTATCTTCATTCAGAATATATTAGGACCTTTCTTCATTTTCCAGCATAAGTCTGGTTTCTTTGCTTATGGATCAAAATATATGCAGAACAATTCGCTGCTTAGAAACAAAATCACCAAATGAAACTGTAATATCCAGCTACAAACCTTAGTTTGAATTTCAGATGACCCAACCAGTTTTTGCCAGCTCAAGGGCAACAAGAACATTCTGTCTTGCATTTGTCATTTCAGTGTGCTTGATAAATTGGACTGGACAGTAATAAGAAACTAGAGCCTTTGGAATCTGGCACCATGATGACTTCAAATACAGTAGGAGAGGCAAGTAGTGGGCACTTTTGCAGACATATATCAGAAGGAAAAAATATATCTAGGTTCAACACGGCACCAATTACATCAGTGTTGCTTTGTATAAACAGAACTGCAACAACAGTGATATGACTGCAAGCTTGAGGCATTATAAGTTCTGCTTCACAAAAAACAAAACACTTATTTTCTGTTTTATAGAAGAAATAATGATTTTCTAAATGGAAAATAAAATTGTATTGAAATAAGAATATGGAGACCATTCTTTTGTACAAGTTTTCTGTACAGAGACATGACACAATTTAGGAAATGTATATGGGAATGTGCACGTTATTTTTATTCTGTTATAAGAGTAACCAGAATACCACAGTAAATCATTTATAGATGCATGAATCCATTAGAAACATCTGTCATTCTCAAAATGTGGAAAGAAAATTATTTTTTACATCTCTAAGTATTGTGACTGGTTTTGAGGACACTTGGTATTAATGTTTTTTAAGCCTTCAGCAGGTTTCATTGGGCCAGGATGTCTCTCTCTCATCTGTGTCTCCAGCCTCAGGAAGTGATCTACCTGGGGTAAATTTTTCCTTTATCAGTGTAGGTCTGATGTAGGCCAGAGGCTTGCAGATTAGCCTGAATCCTTTGAAGTAACTGGAAATAAATTCTCACGGGATTTGCATCAAAAACTAAACATATCCTCCATACTACTATTAAAAAGCCCCAATGACATAGAATGCATTTATATGGTACTGTATTTCTACTGCAAGTTAAAATCTGCATGTTTTATATTTTCCTATAATTTTCATTTCAACTACATTATTCAATAATTTCTCATGTAAAATCTCTTTCCAGAAGGTCTTTTCTAGTTTTATTGGAGTTTTCTTTACCATTTGAAATGTCAGATGGATGTCTTTTTCCAAAATTTATTGTCATATATAAAAATTTATTTATGGATTTCCAAGAAAAAGTAGCAAATGTAGTTACCATACATCAGTATAGTACTCCCAACTGGGTAACAAATATTTTCTATGAAAACATCCCGTTATTTGTTCTGTATGCTATTTTTTTCTGCTACTTCAATCTGGTATTTTATGCTTGCTATTGATTGTTCTATTTATTTCATATTCCCTGAGTCTGGCTGCCTGGTCATTTTGCTTGTTTTTTTGAAAACTACAAAATAAAAAGAAAGTTCACTCTTTAGCAAGTATATCCAAACAAGAAATCAGCTGGAGCATTTTTAGATCAAATCTATGACAATGGAAAACCAAACCTACAAAGAAACTGGAGCACTGCAAAGCTATAGAAGGAGAAGAAACACTCAAAACGGAGGGAACAGAAATTTAAAAATGTATAAGCTCTTTATCAGTAAATACAAACAAAGATTCCTATCATAATTTGAAAAGTAGAAATGACTCAACTAAACTAAAAGAAAGGCATTTTCATTCTGGAGAAGAGTATATGTACAGAAATATACCATGATTTAATAATTAATTTCAAAATTAATATGGATTAAATTTCTGGTGGACAAGCTCTGTAAGTATCATTCCTCAGAATGACCTCTCTCAATGACAGATATTTTTTCAGTTACTTTAAATAGTTATGGTAAAGTTTTTTTTATTCACCTGTACTAATTATAAAATATCCATTTCAAATCTGAGTACCAGACTGTATGTAATATTCACTCTTGATTTTACCAGTGTTGCAGACAGATGGATAATGGCTTCTCACTCCTACTCACTTTTAACATGTGAGAATGTTATTAACCCTTTTAGCCACAGCCCTATATTGTGGTTTTCTTTCATTCATTTACCTTTAGAGTTCCTAGAGTTTTTTCAGAGTTGCAGTTTTCCTTACTCTAAAATCTTCAGTGGTCCTTATTCTTAAATGCTTCACTTCGCATTTGTGCATATTACAACATTTTTTTTTAATGTGTCCATATGGCAACTTCACATGATCCAGCTCATCTTCACATTATTATTTTCAAAAATTAGCACTTTTCCAATTTTCTGGAATTTCCCTGGTATTCCAAGAGTTCTTTGAAAAGACTATTAGGATGATAAATATGACTTCAGTGAGTTAGAAAGTCACAGAATCACAGAATCAGAGGAGTTGGAAGGGACCTCTGGTGATCATCTAGTCCAACTCCCCTGCTAAAGCAGGTTCACCTAGACTAGGTTGCACAGGATCATGTCCAGGCGGGTTTTGAATATCTCCCAAGAAGGAGACTCCATAACCTCTCTGGGCAGCCTGTTCCAGTGCTCTGGCACTCTCAAAGTAAAGGACTTTTTCCTCATGTTGAGATGGAATTTCCTGTGTTCCAGTTTGTGCACATTACCTCTTGTCCTGTTGCTGGGCACCACTGAAAAGAGTCTGGCCCCATCCTCTTGACACCCACCCTTTAGATATTTATAAGCATTGATGAGATCCCCTCTCAGTCTTCTCTTCTCCAGGCTGAACAGACCCAGGTCTCTCAGCTTTTCCTCATAAGAGAGATGCTCCAGTCCCCTGACCGTCTTTGTAGTCCTCCACTGGACTTTCTCCAGTAGTTCCTTGTCTTTCTTGAACTGGGGAGCACAGAACTGGACACAGTACTCCAGATGTGACCTCACCAGGGCAGAATAGAGGGGAAGGATAACCACTCTCGAC
This sequence comes from Burhinus oedicnemus, assembly GCA_008921705.1. NCBI lineage: Eukaryota > Metazoa > Chordata > Aves > Charadriiformes > Burhinidae > Burhinus > Burhinus oedicnemus. The sequence goes on along the minus strand of VFFE01007663.1, from coordinate 2,802,623 downwards.
CTGCTGGCCATGCTCTTTTTAATGCACTCCAGGATACCATTGGCCTTCTTGGCCACAAGGGCACATTGCTGGCTCATGGTCATCCTGTTGTCTACCAGGACTCCCATGTCACTCTCTGCAGAGCTGCTCTCCAGCAGGTCAATCCCTAACGTGTACTGGTGCATGGGGTTATTCCTCCCTAGGTGCAGGACTCTACACTTGCCTTTGTTGAACTTCATTAAGTGCTTCTCCACCCAACACTAGCCTGTCCATGTCTTGCTGAACGGCGGCACAGACTTCTGGTGTGTCAGCCACCCCTCCCAGTTTTGTGTCATCAGCAAACTTGCTGAAGGTACACTCTGCCCCCTCATGGAGGTCATTGATGAATATTTTGAATAAGAGCGGACCTGGTAGCGACCCCTGGGGAACACTGCCAGCTACAGTCCTCCAACTAGACTCTGTGCTGCTGATCACAACCCTCTGAGCTCTGCCATTCAGCCAGTTCTCAAACCACCTCTGTCCACTCATCTAACCCACACTTCCTAAGCTTACCTATATGGATGTTATGGGAGACAGTGTCAACAGCCTTGCCAAAGTCGAGGTACACAACATCCACTGCTCTCCCCTCATCTATGCAGCCAGTCATACCATCATAGAAGGCTATCAGATTGGTCAAGCATGATTTCCCCTTGGTGAATCCATCTTGACCGCTCCCGATAACCTTCTTTTCCTCCACGTGCTTAGAGATGACGCCCAGAATGAGCTGTTCCATCACATTTCCAGGGATGGAGGTGAGGCTGACTGGCCTCAAGCAATGTAAGTTTCTGAGGAGAAGGCTTGAAAGACCTGCAAAATACTTCAATTCATCATCTCAAGCTGCTTGCAATAACTTGTTTTCTGTTGGGCAGATGATGTAGGAGTCAGCTCTATTGTCCTTTCTATTTTGAGCCCTTTTGTTCCATGCACTACTGAGACAAAGAAAAGAAGTTTTCAAACACAGCCCCCCCCCAAATATGCAGTGTCTTTCTCCTCCTTCCTCAGGGTGTATTCCTTTTGCTCTGTGTTGTTCAAGTCTCCTGCATGTTCAAGAACTGATTGTCTGGTTTTTGGTTGTTTGTTTGGAGTTTCTTTCCCAAATTTGCTTTTGGCTGTTTAGTACAGATCTCATTTGTCTCTCTCTAACACATTGTTAGGTGTATTTACTGCCAGAGCCAAATTAACCTTACAATCTCTCTAACATGAATCTGATCCTACCACCTAAAATAAACATCAGCTTGAATTTATGAAGACTTCTCATCTTTTCATACTACTTTAAAAAAAAAGCTATTTTGGAATCTCTTTCGAAGGAAAGGATTTTGCTCAAAATACTGAATACCAAGAACTTCTAGTAACACTATTTCTGTCAAATCACAGAGATCTAAAAGGTGATTATTATGAAAGTTTCTTTAGGATAGACACAGCTTCAACACTGTATCTATTCTCCCTAAAATAGGAATAAGCAATAGTTACCTTCTAAAGTTGTTGCACTATTAAATCAATAATTACAAATTAGACAAAGTATTCATTAAATAACTGTTCTACAACAAAGGTGAGTTAATCAAAATATATATGTCATAATTGGAATGAACAGCAGTCTTTTTCTTCCTAGACTAAATGCAACTCCCAGCTTTTTCTATCTGCACTTTCTGGCACTTCATAATGCTAGGTTATTTATGAAGTCAAAAACAGATAACTGAAGAAAAGAAGGGGGGGGGGGAAGCACCCCTCAAAAAGCCAAAATAACATGGACTTTGAAATCTGACTTGATTTCTTGGCTACCATGCACCATCCACACTCCAAAATGAAAGTTAAGTATTTCACTTAAGGCCAGAAAACATGAGTTTAATCCCAGATTACAGACTTTACATACATGCATTTTGATGACTTTGAAAATAAGTTTGAACTTTACCTAAGGCGTTTCTACCAATTTCCACTTCAGTCATCAAACAAACAAACAAACAAAAAACCCACAAAACCCCCTCACTTCACTTACTATGCAACTCTACAAACAACATAGAAAGATAAAAATATACTTGTTTTTTCCTAGCCTTTTCTTCCTTTCTTTCTAGCATTCTTTACAATGAAATTGTTCCAGTTGTGGTAAATATTGTTCAGGCCTGGATCTGCAATACGTTTTGCACTTTGATATTCATAAGTATACATTTCGTTCCAAGCTGAAGATATTTATTGCAGTTTCACTGGCAGTTAGAGACATATATTCTAGAAGAAATATACTATATATTTAGCTTTCTTTCCCACTTTTCACTTTTGTTTGTAACTAGATTATATTCCTTTTTTATTTATGGGGGTTTTTTCCAATTATTTGTTCATCCTGAGACATATCTACTGCAAACTACCAGTCTGGCTCTTTCACTTATTTTCTTTGGATGAAAATGTGAATCAAATTCTATATCTTTATTCCAGTAATTCAGTACTTCTTCAAAAAGCATCAAAGCACTCTTTGATCAAATGCGAAATGATCAAAGACTAAGCTTGTTAGAAAAAAACCCCACAAAGTGGAGAATCTACTGCCTTTTTTCACTTTTATCTTAGCTCCTTGCTTTGATTATGTGTTTTATTGTACGAAGAAGGTTGATGATAGAATAAAGTAAAACAGAAATTGAGGGCCACTGGAAGTATAAGTATTACTGAAGTGCTTGACTGTTTCATGCTCTTGTTTTCAGTGTAATGTTAGCTTGTGGAACAAGATGAGTTATACCTCATTGAGAACTCCATTCTCATGTACATACATAAGTTTCCACCTCAGGTTAAATAGGACTTTAAATTCAGAGAGGATCTACCAGTATGAAAATAATGCCAGCTGCACATTTCTGACTAACCTAGAAGTGCACTGGAATACAAAGTACTCCGAGAAGCTGATGCAATTGTTTTGTGCTACTAATCCAGCCCTCCTGTGTAGTCCTAAATCTGCTTTTGCAATGCGACCGCTTGCATTAGAGCTAAGGTGACTTGAGATGTTAATTCAAATATGGACATCTTGAGTTATCACTGCACCAGAAATTAAGTGTGAAATTGATAATGAATAAGAGGCTGGGGGTGTGTGTGTGGGTGAGTGTGTTATTTTCATTAATTACTTAATATGCATCTGGTCCTGAATTAGGACCCCATAGTTTTTTTCTAAATTTACCTGAAATCAAAGTTTTCATCAAATGAACTGTACACAATGTCTAAATGTATATGTTACAAGCAATGTTTTAGGAAGGGATCAAAGGAATCCCTTTAAAAACATAATATCATCATATTTTTCAATTTTAGGAATTTATCTTTCAGGCTTGGTTTATGCTGTTTTAGATACTTGCCATCTATATCTATATGTTTACTTACTATATCTTTTATTAATTAAACCACAAATACAGAAATTGAGGAGATTATATTTCAGGGCTATGTGTCAAAAAAAGAGTGTTCTGATAGGCTTATTCACATTCTGAAAATTAACCAAAAATAAGAAAAAAGTTAATTTGTAAATCTTTGCAATGTTAATGCAATCTAAATTTTTTGAACAAGTATGACCTTGTCTGAGGTAGAACAAAACCAATTTTCTTTTCAGTAATTTTACTTTGCAGTTAAGTCTCTTCTAACCGACTGCACTCTCTGAAATTAACAGTATGTTTTTCAGACAGTGTCTGCTTCTGGCAACAATAACATCTGATGTTTATATTTAATACTAAGGAATGGTATGCAGAGAGGCTCTTGCTTATACTTATTGCTATAACAACCAAGGCCAGCCAACTTTGGTGTGTGCCCCATTGGAGGGTTGGAAGCAGAAAAGCGTAGGGGGGTTACACCTGTGGGGAGGAGTGGACAGGACAGGTGACCCCAAACTGACCAACAGGGTATTCCGTCCCATCTGCCTCATGCTCAGTATAAAGCTGAGGGATCAAAGGGTCAAGCTCTCTTCTTCAATGGCCTGCATCTGAGGAGGACTCTGTCCATTCTTCTGCCTTTGATCTGAAGCTATGTGTTCCTGAATCCAGTTCCCGTCTGCCACTGAGTCCAGTCTGAGATTTTCCCAGTGCCTGCTGGCAATGTGATTGTCCTCCTGGGAGCTAGATATTAGTTTTGTATATTTTTGTGTATATATATATAAAAATATATTTCATTATTTTCTTATTAATACTATTATCTTTTCCTTTTATTGTTAATATTTCATTAAAGCTGTTTTAGGGGTTTTTTTCAACCCATAAGTCTCTCTCCCTTATTCTCTCTCTCCTTTTCCCTTCTGGGAAAGGAGAGGGACACTCTGTCGTTCATTTAGTGGACAGCCCAGCCTAAACCTTGATAAAGTAGTACCTATGTAATCCAAAATTCAGGCTGTCTCAATAGTCAAAAGAGAAAAAAAAGAGGGGGGGCAGGAAGCATAAAAAGGCTGAAATTATGTTTGCACTCTTTATTTAGTTCCAGCACAGGAACTTCCATTGCCTCACTCCTCTCCTAGCTTTCCCTCTCACATTTTTAATGCTGCTTATCTCGAAACCTCATACCTTAACCAATCAGTTCTTTTTTATGCCTTACACTCAGATTTCACCACCTTGATCACCCCTTTAACAGCCATCATAGAACTCTTATCCTAGGACATACATCAATAGGAAATAGTGAATAAAACTGGGTAGATTTACGGATGTATTGTTGGATGTACGTATGATTGTACTGATGTATGTATTTACCTTTTCAAGGAGAATTCAGACTGATTTCTCAGAGATGAAATGCAAATTGAAAGATGACTTGATCATAGCTTACAAGTACATTCACACAAAGAAAAGACTGGCAGTTAATCTAGCAAAGGAAATGTACCAAAGCAAAGATTAATGACTGGAGGCTTAAAACAGAAAAACTCAAACTGGAAATAGGCGCAAGAGATTACACTAGGCCAACAGCAGCCAAATACATACAGGATAAAGGGGACAGGATGGAAAGAAACTGCCTAGGTAGCAGATCTGCGGAAAAGGATATGAGAATTATAGGGCATGAGAGCCTAAACACCTGTTCCCTACTCTAACTACCATGGGCACAACCACCATGAATAGAGCAGACTTGGTCACTGCAGTCCAAGAAAGATGGGAATTAACTGGGTACAGTTTAGAGAAGATCAGGAGGTGGTCAGAGGTCCAGGAAACACAGGAAGACAAGACTGAACAGCTTTTTGCCTAAAGACAAAACTGAACAGAGACATAGGATAGGTTTCAATTACATTAAAGGCTGTGGAACAAGAGGAAAATAATTTATTCCTGCATTACAGTGGTGTACAGCACGGTAAGTAACAGGTTTCAGTTGCAGCAAAAAGTACAGTATATTAGGAAAGAATTGAGATAATAAGGACTGAGCTGATGGCACAGGTTGACCAGTAAACTAATGGTATCCTTGCTATTGGAATGATTCACGGGCTAGGCAATACCCAGGTCTAGGTAACACAGAAACTAACACTGTTGTTATAAGTGATACTGGTATAGCTGGTGTAGCTGATGTAGCAATAATCCATTAAAAAGTCCACAGTACATTGGAAGATGATGTTATATAGGTAGAGTCACATCAACTGCATTTAAGTTTATACAACAAGTAAAGGCTGTGGCCTCCTTTGTTAAACTTCTATAGCAGGTACAGCATCATACCTGATATTTAAATGACATTTCCACGGAACAGGAACTTAAAAAAAAATCTATAAAATCATATTAAAAGACCTTGAAGAAAAAATAGCTACAGAGATCAGTTTTCAGCTACATTTGCTAAAGCACTGGATTCACTTATCTATATTTCATTAACTGAAGATAACTTGATTTAAAATAGGTCACTTCATTAAAAAACTGTTTTAGAATTACTATTCAGTAATCAAGATTTCAGAATTCTGTTGTCATAGAATCACAGAATCTTTTAGGTTGGAAAAGACTTTTAAGATCATTGAGTCCAACCATGCTAATATGCTTTCCTCTTAAGTTTTTTGCTGAAGAATTAAAAGACTTAAAAAGTTGTATATGCACTAACTATTTGACACAAACCAATCATTATGACTGAAGAAATATTCTGTGGGGTTTTGCATTAAAAATGCAAATAAGATGAAAACGGTGTGCAAAGGAGATTAAATGATGACCAAGTGATTTTTTTTCCAAGTACATACTTGACAATATAGCAAACTAAATTATTCCTCCAAACCCACATTTCATGCTTATATACACATAAAATCCACTGTCTAGTGCCCTCAACGGTTTTCAAAGTTGTTATTTACAGATTTTCAAGATGACAGCAATGTAGCTATAACTTCTGCTGGACTTCAGTTCATTAGTCTATTCCTCCCTATGGTAATTTCATTATGTCTTCAACCTGTGTTCTAACTCCCACTGCTACAATTAGACATGAAATTTAAAGCTACCAGATTGTAAAGTTATGCTACCTACTACATACTACCCAAGGGTAATTTAACCATTAATTACTGGTGCACCAGCTAACATTCCTCCCTTCTAGTGAACAAGATACTTGGAGCTCACAAACTTTCTTTCATCCCTAGGTGTATACTTTGTTGATCTGAGGCTGAACGTCCCCATTAATCTCACAATGAATAACAGCCCTTAAAAGCACTCTTAAAATTACCCAGTAATTCAAATGGAAATAAAATAAAAATTGGACAGTTGGAATGAAAAATGCCGTGGAAAACTGCCATGGAGAGGAGGACCATTGTGGTTCTGGATGCTTTCATTTGCCTGCATCTGTCCATGGATGAAAAGCCTGAAGGGGCCATATACTGAATAAACACAAACATAAATTCCGCTCTTGAATTCAGTGGGACTATATTCATGGAGCATAAGTCTTTGAGGACTGGATCCTTAAACAGCCAAAGGTAGGTGAAACGAATGGGAAGACCACTCACTCATTCTGTTCTGATGCTGCTGTTCATCATGAATATGTTACACATATAAAGCTTTTGGAGAAGGGGGTTGAGGGGTGCTAGTGACTTGGTTTTAAGTATTTTGTCATCTTGTGGGGTTCACAATCCCACCAGATCTGTCTCAACCTTTTTGTTTGGTTTATAGAGAGAAAATCTAGGTACAGGTATCAGAAAACCCAGAGTCAGGGTGATCGGCAGGAAGTGATGAGGGAGAAAGGGAGCAACCTGTCTTACATCTCTTAAGTGAGGTGCCTAAATCAGGAAACTGATCAGTAGTAACTGGTTTCTATGCAAGAGTCACAAGTGTAAACCTTCTCCTGGATTTAGTCATTTTAACATCCATAAAGAAAGGTAGGCTTTTTCCAGGCACTGAAGTACTACTTAAACAAAGAACCTTACATATTGCTTAGGCTTCTTTCCTTCTAAGATGTTCTTTCCTGAAGAGTCTTTTCTGTGTGTGTATATATATATATACGTATATAAAGTTTTGTCAGTTTTGTTTTGTTTATTTTGCACTACCACACTGGGCATAAGAGGACCTAGTGGAGCCCTTCTTTTACAGCATCCAGTAGTTCAGGAGAGAGAGGAGACGTGCACTCTTTCAAGCACATGGAATATCGTGGTGAACAGTGTTCAGCAATAGCTAAAACATTGGGGTGGGACTGCTGTAGTCACAAATCTAAAACCACAGTACCATATGGGCTGCTATGAAGAAAATTAACTCCATCCCAGCCAAATCCAGTACAACCAGTCATGAAATTTTAGGTTAGTTACTCCTGCCGTAATCACTGACAAGGCAATACAGATATTTCCTACTTCAAGCATTACATTGATGCAGGACTTCTTGACTCTTACATTGTCTTTCTTTTCTCCCTCCTTCTCCCCTGTTTTTTTTAATACCCTCAGGACCTAGCTTGGCATCCAAAACCAGCACATAATATATTTTTGGGCGTTGATGATGATGCTGCAAACACATTACTAAACTCATAGTAGACATAAAGCCTAGAGGCTTGGTATCTTACCATTTTTTATGTGACATTACACCTAATGTCTTCTGTCTGAGCTGTTTTTTTTCCTTTTTGATAGAAATGAAATCTTCCATTTGTTTCAAGGTAATACATCTTTTCCACCAAAATCCCTCTTTACCTGCATCATTTTTCCTCCCCTCTACTCTATACAGTATATACATAGCATACATATGTAAAACCCAAAACTATTCACAGGCCGGTATATTATGAATGTTTCATAATTTATACTAATAGGTCTTGATTTCATACAAAGGATGAAAATAACAGGAGGTGGTAATGAGGACACTTCACCCCCGAACATACAAGATGGGTGTCTGAAAAAGAGATGAGGGTGAGAATCTTTAGGCAGAGGAGAATGGAAAGCAAGTTTCATGCTCTCCAGGTACTTGAGCCCAGGATACCTTCTGTATTAATGGACTGAACTTATTCTTTGTTGCCAAAGAAGGACTAAAGCATCTAACTGCAGGAAAGATAAATGTTTCTTTTCTTTACACTAGAAAAAGAAAAGTACTAAGCACATGAGTTCCACTACACAGAACAACTCTCTGATACAGTACCACAGAGCATCTAATTTTTCATAACAAAATTTACTACCTTGTGTTCCAATTCAAAAATTTTGTTCTGTCTAAATCTGGAGACTCCTGTACCAGGTCATTCATTCAGGTCAGTCTGTACTTGGATGTTACTTGTGAGAAATTTCTTTTTCATTCTCTCCCAACAGGGCTGTTTTCTGTTTGACTGTCTATTAACATTGACATTTTCTCCCTAAGGCTTTTTTCTTCTTTTAGAATTTGATTGGGAGAGCTTCATGGAGTTTGTGCAGCTTTTATCTCAAGAAAAATGTTCTATTTTATTTTGTGGTGGTTCCGTTGCTGACATTTGGTGACATTTTCTCTTCTTGCTGACAGTTTTGTATTTCGTTAAAGAGTAAGCTAGTCTAGTGAAGGTGTTTAATTTGCTTTGTCCAGCCTTTATCATATCCAGCAGATACAGTACTCTTCTTATTTCATTCTTGCATTAGCTTTCCTCTCTGATTGCTTCTTTTCTGCACATTGGTTTCCTCTATGCCTTCTGTGTGAAGTATCTTTTCTTTTGGGCAGCAGTCGAATATCTTTGCTGATAGCTTTTTTTTCCCTTTTCTTTTTTTCTTTTTTTAATCCTTCAGCATTACAGCAGAACATTTTGTAGGTATTTACTTTAAAAATGTAAGTAAGCAAATCTTGTAACATTAAGATTTGGAGGTTCCTGTTGGAAAAGGTCAAACAGTCATTTGGTTTCTTCTGCTACCATGCCAGAGCAGAGTGATTACTAATCTTTACAGGATACTTAATGTGCTGACTAAAATTCAAGATATTTTTTTCTAATAGCTGCTGCAAAGGTGAACTAGAAGAACAGACTCCTGTCCCAAAATGGATGTGATTGGACCTATAGCTTCACTGTTAATGGCTGGAAATACAAAATGCTACTGAAGAGCTTTTAAGCAGAGATGTATGATCTATGTCACGGTCACCAGAGATTAAATGTCTGCCAAGCTACAAATGGCATTGTGTCTTACAACTACAGGATGATAAACAACTGATGTTTAGAACAGCATTTTTAAAAGCTGTTAAAGTCTGAGCACTAAACAATAAAAGTAATTGGTTAATTGCAGCTCAGCTATTGAAAATCAAAAGCTTTAGGGTTAAGTTTTCCAGAGGTGATATACTTTCTCTTTTTAATCAGTGTTAGATTTCAGAATGACTTTGGTGGGGAGAGGGAAGATGGCAATTTCAATTAACATTACTAAGGAACAAAAGAAATTATGTTTTCTGAAAACAAAGGCTCAGCCACCCAGCTGTATTGTGGATCGTGTCATTTAATTTTTAACCAATGGTATCACGGTTTTGCAGTTTCAGCTTTCACATTCAATGCAGAGCAAGAGATGTCCTGCAATGTATACCAGAGAGAAACAAAAAATTTGGAAAGGAACCGGATTTCCCATATGATTAAAATTTTCCAGCTCTAACTTAGGCTGAAACCAAACATTTCCAATGTTTTATTCATAACACTTTCCCATGTGTGTTTTGGGTGTACATGGCAAGGTGGTAGCCAAGGGGGCTGCAGGGGTGGCTTCTGTGGGAGGAGGCCAGGGGCTACCCTGTGCCTGACACAATCAGGTCCAATCGGCTCCAATGGACCCACCCCAGGACACAGCTGAGCACATCAGCTAAGATATTAGCATCTCCATGAAAACATATTTAAAAAAAGGCATAAAATGCCAGACAGAGAGATGAGGAAGGAACAAAAAACGTGAGAAACAGCAGTGGGAAAACCAATGTCACAGGAGGAGGAAACCAAGGTTAGAGGAGGAGGAGATGCTCCATGGCGGAGCAGATATCCCCTGCAGCTTGTGGAGAGTCCATGCTGGAGCAGAGAATTGTGAGGAGGAAGGAGCAGTAGAGAGAAACTGCCATGTACTAACCATAACCCCCCTACCCCCGCACCACTTGGGGCAGGGGGAGTAGAGTCAGGAACAAAAGAATGATGTTAACCATGGGAAAAGAGGGCCATTGATAAAGGTGTTGCTTTAACATTTTTCTTTTTGTTTCCCACCACACAAAACTAGTAACTACATATTTATTTCAATAAGCAATAAATTAGGTTGATTTTTCCAAGTTGAGTCTGTTTTGCTCATGACAGTAACTGGTAAGCAATCTCCCTGCCTTTATCCCAACCCATGAGCTTTCTCTTTCCTCTTCTTCCTCTTTTTTCCCCTGCCCTGCTGAGGAGGGGAAGTGAGTGAGCAGCCAGGTAGGTGCTTGGCTGTTAACCTGGGCCAACCCACCGCAGTGTGCTGCGAGAAACTCAGAATGCGTAGTTTAGACTCACACGAAGCGCGATTTGAATATTGGTTTCATACAAAAGTAAAACAAACTGAGCTCTTTGTCTTTCCGATATATGTGCGCACATATACTTTCACTCACATGTTCCCTTCATCCATGGATCCCGCAATCATTTCTCAGTGAAGTCTCAAATCTTCATTTGAGCAATCAACAATGTCCTTTTTCTGCATATAATCAGAGTTCTTCAATTTCCTAAATATGTTTAGTAGTTACACAACATCTTTCCATGCTTATCATTTTACAACTCAGATAACGAGGATAAAAACATTTCTGGTTTTATCCATTTTGTGGAATACTACAGTTCTAACCAAGTGTAACTAAATTTTGAAATGTGTGTGTGTCTGTGTCTCCTACTGTGGATTTACAGGCCTATTTAGGCTATGAAAATGGATTAGGAAATTAAACATCTTGCTCAATGCTTGGTCTCTGGTTTTTATTTCTGTTTGTTTGTTTGCTTTTTAAAATAATTTCCTGAATTTCAATCATTTCTAATTTGTTACATATTTGGGGTTATTTTCTGTGCTTTCTCAGTTCCTGGAATACTAATAGCCCTGAAAATGACAGCACCCATCTGCCTTGTGCTCCTGCCTGTAGCACCAGTGGTAACACTGCATGGCTCTCAGCACTGAAATAAACCTCAGAATAACCTTATTCAATCAGATTTTGACACAAACAACTGACACTCAAAATGCCATACAGTTTGGTTTTGACTTAAACAATAATTTACAACAGAATGGATGTTTTCTTACTTGTGTAAGTTCACTTTTTGAGTAATAACTTACCTTGCATGAAGCCACCAGTAACTGAAGAAGGTACCATCTCAGTCTCCTCTGCTGGTTGCCACCGTTTCTGACATACGTAAAAGAAATCTGTGTCATTGCTGAATACCTTTCTCATTTCAGCAAGGTGGAAGAACAGGGAGTGTTGAAGACTTCATATCTTGGGCCTTCCAGAACTGAAGCTACATTGCCATGTGACAGGAGGCTGAAAGCATCATGAGGTAAAAAAAAATCTGGCAGGAGTTATGCTTCTACAGTTTCATGAAGAGGCTAAGAGGTTATTGCCCAAGACCACTGCAGGTTATTCCATTGGCAATTTAACATTCAATTACTGTGGGGCAAAGTCAGATATTGATAATCTGTCCCTTTGATTTGTCCTCATATAATTTGCACGTATGGATCATTAATGTATTCGTAGCTGTAGTCATGTTACACAACAGTTAACTTGCTCCTCAACACTCTCATCAAGAGTGAATGGCTGCCAATGCAAATCTGTACTGATAAGCTGAATGCTTTCCTCCACATAAATATTTCTCTATACCTTCACATACATTTTTGCTCTGAAAATCATCCCTGAAATAATGCTGTTCCCTTTTTTTTTACTAGTCTGTGGTACACAGCTGTTCCTCGATACATGATCCCATGAAGTTCAACAACCCCGGAGACATAACGAAATGTTCAATGCTAGTTTAAAAAAAATAACTGCAGTAAAAAGGGACTTTGTAGAGATATTGTGAAGAAAAATTGATGACTGGAATGTGCAATGTTCTCTTTAGCTTTAACTTTCTTTCTGGTTTCTTATGGGAAGTACAAATTATATCTGTGGCTACCATTTAAGTGACATTTTGCGGATCATATAGATCCGGATAAAAAACACAAAGTACACTTTTGGAGCAGGTTTAATTCAGGCTTGATCCATTTCAAGAAATTGCATTCTCTCACTATAAATCATAATATATAGCTTTCCTCATTAAACCTTAAGGTTTCCACAACAGCTGCCTGTTTTTAATTGCACTGCCTTTTCCAAATGAAAGCATTACAACTTGCTTTTTTTCTCTTAATATATGTTTAAATTGATCTTTAATTTACCTTATTATTTTTGGTAACATCAAATAAAGGCAGACATACTGAAAAACTATCCAATGTTTACATATTTACTATGCTAAGGATGGTTCTAGAAACAATCACAAGAATTTTCACCTTAAGGTACTGCTTAAAGTCTTTGCGTAGCTGTTAGAATTCAATTGCCACAGGTAGTGGAATTAAGAAAAATGTACAGAATTAATTTCTGTGATAATTCCAGTAAAACTGTTGATGCTAGACTGGACGTAATTTTAACTGTTTGAAAATACAGAATTAAATCTTTCCAAAATTACCTCCAATTTGGAGTAAAATTCTTTTAAGTCAGGTTGGTAGTTCAAAAGAGTAAAAGGTTTAAATCTTTGCTGATTTACACTCTTACTACCCTTTCACTTCATCAGTACTAATGTTTGACTCGATCCTGAGTGTGTTTATATCACTATAATCTGAAGAATACCCTTATAACATCGGTTATATTGACAGGGTTAAACAAGCTTAAAAAAGTCAGATTCACACCATAAAAACAGTATAAATTTCATCCAGAGTCTCTTAACTTTGGAGATTTATTATTAAAAAGACATAAACCACTACCCTTTGCTACATCTCCTATAGAATAATATTTCCTAGCTCAGAGCTTCAACAGATTTATATTACTTCTGTGGCATGAGAGAACTCATTTCAATTTCAATTCATGTCTAAAATCATCTATAAACTGTCATTAATTACAAGCATCGAATTCACACATGTCTCCTCTATCTCCTTGGTGTTCCTCCATAGTAATCCAAAATAGCTATATCACTTTGATCAGATATGCTGGCCATCCAAAGTGATCACGTGCTTCTGATGCTTATTTTTTGGTCTTTTTCTTGACCACCAAACTTCGAGTGAAACAATAGTATGTTAGGATAAAGCTTATGTAAATAGTTTATTCATGTGTTATCTTATTAACTGGGCATCTCATGGTCCAGCTGGCATTACTGTGCTTAAATACAGGGAACTGCAGCATATACAAATATCCTTGGGATCATATAAGACAATGGTCTGATGTGCTTTTTTTGGCTGCAAATAAGCTGGGTTAAGCCAATATTGCTCTCCGCTCCTCATCACCCTTTCCTTCCCATTAACATCCCCACAGATCTACTGGCTAAACCTAGGTATCAGCACCCCACATTAACATAAGCTAATAATAGAGGTGTTTTCTAAGCCAGATAATTTTACAGAAGCATGTTAGTAATGACCAAGTATGCTCTTAGGTCGGCAGATAGAAATGGTGACAACTCTCAGAGGTGATGACATCCTGGGAGAAGCGATGAACTAACTTTTTTAATCCACCGAGCTGCATCTGAAACACCACATCTGACTGCAAACTCATAAAAGACTGTGAGTTTGAGAATAACTGGTAGCTGCATCTAGAGATTGTGGAAGGTTAGATATGTTCATTATAGATAACACATAACTGTACCACTAGGTAATGCAGTTATTTATCTTTCATTTTTAATTCTTTACTTATTGGGGATTAATTATTAAGTGACCTTAGCTTTTTTGTTTTTACACTGCTCAAGGGTCAGTCCTGAGAATTGTATATATATTTTCTGAATAGTCACACTTCAAATGTGAGGAGATCAGTCATTTCCAAAACATTAATATTAATACATTATCTTATGACATGAGTGTCAACAATAAAGGGTTTGACTTAAACTAAATAGTCATTTATGACCAGAGTGAAAGGCTTCTGGTCTTTATGGTATTTGACCTTCTGTTATTAACAACTCTGGCACTAAATGTCACAGATGCTGTAAGTTGTATATTATTTCTGTATTTCAGTCTAGACAGATGGCTGGAAAATGGAACAGCTGCACGTGGGCCGACAGCCTGGAGGCACTGTTTCCTGGACAGCAAAAATTCTTATAATGGACAGGTTCGGTTTTTAGGGACAGTCCTACAAACTCTTGCTGCAACAAATGAGCTTGGATTCTCCTACAGACGCTGGAAATGTCAAAGAAGATAAAGACACAGGAATCATTTTGTGCCAGGATGAGACTTTTCAACTTCCTCTCAGTGTAAGGGCTACTTGTTGTAAACATTTTATTAAATCAGATAAGGTTTCAAGGTAACCAAAAGTAATTGGAGACCAACATGAATTTTTTTTTTGTAGTCTGAACTTAGGGGTTTTATGAAAGATTGAAATGTTTGAAAAATGATGTGGATGCACTCTCCCTGTTCCAGAAGGTCTGATCTCTATGTGCTATTGGATTATTTTAAAATATCTTATTCTCTGAGGTCATTTGCCAATGAGAAAACACAGACCTATGTACATTTGACCTTAATATGACTTTTCTTCAGGTCTAGGTATGAAGAATTTGATTGCTGCAGAAATGTCATTCTGAGAAATTTGTGAATTACATGCAATAGGACTGAAAGGGATTAGAACCTTTCTGGGAAAACAGGTTAACAAGAACTTACAGAGCAAGTCAGAAAGACAAACTATAAAAGAATAAAGTCTCTTTTATTGTAATGAAGTGGCAACAGTGATGGAAAAAATACATGGGTTCTCAAATGCCTTTAGGAAAATGTAATGATAAAAACAGCAGCACTAATGCTTTGTTAAGGCTGTAACTGCATGGTATAATGAGCACTGGGTAAAGTGCTAAATTTTAAATTGAATACATTGATTAAGATCAACACAGTAAAAGAATTGTTATACTGTGTAAGAGGGAAAAATGGGAATTTCAGAATACCAGAAATGGTAAAAAAACATGGTCTAGAAAAGGAAACAATGCAGAACTTAAAGATAATTAGAGTCATAAACATATCATTGCTGCGAACATCTAGATTACATATTGATGCAGTGACACAGAATTACTCAATGTTCTGGCTTTTAATGAGAAAATATATGAGAACATAGAAAATTACAGCTGCCCAACCAGAAAAAGTATTCTCTAAGATTCATTCTTGACTTTCATTATTGCATGGACATGTTAAATTGTACATCTTCTGTGCTTGAAAGAGGTCGTATTAAAATAATTTTTTTCTGACCCAACTGTTAAACATCAATCTCATGTAGAGACCAGCAGGATGACTGATATGCAATTGGGCATTTAGGGCTATTCAAAATGCAATTGGAGAAACGCAAAAATCACATGCATTTTCTGAAGTGTACGTTGTGTAGGCCATTTGTGAAGTTAGGCATAGTTACCCAAACTGTTTAAGCACCTTTCTTAGAGATCCTTCTAATTTGTACAAGCGTAAGTTCTGCATGACTAGATAAAAAGAACTGAACAGTTGTATCTGTATATGAACAGATGGAAAGGGAGTCTAGAAAGGTAGTACTTGGCCTAGTTATAAACTCACAGATGATAAAGCTGTGGTGGTGAGAATATCACAAGATGAGATGCAGCCAATATTCAAAGCAATGGAATGAGACACTCAGTAAAATCTTAGATTATAAATGAGAAGACAACGTATAAGAACATGATGAGAGCATAAAACAAAGAACAGAAAAAAGGTTAAGGCCTTGGTGCTTTTTAGGAATAGCAGATGTGCATTTGTTAATAAAATTTTGTTAAATAAAACTTCACAGTAGGATCATGTTGTCCAGAATAATGTGTCTGATACTGGCCAAACTCACAAAACCATCATCAGAACAATATCTGTCACACCCATAGAATCAGAGAATTTGTAACACATTTAAGGGTGAATGCAAATATAACATCAGCAAAATACAGAATCTAAGTTCATTAGTGTGAGATAGAAAAGAAAGTGTAGAAGATTATTTAATCATTTCACTTACTTGAATTACACGTGTAAGCTTGCATAGCAGAAGAGAGATTTTATTCTTCTTATCCAAAATCTTCTGCAGAGTGAGAAGCAGGTCTTTCTCTTTTCATTATAACTTTAAAAATTCATAATTCCATTGTCTTCCTATGCACACATAGCGGGTATCTACCCTAAAATCCTGTGTTATCTACTTAAGGAAGATGATTCCCTTGTATCTTTTAAATACTAATTCAAACCAATGGAAAATGCCTGCTAATATGAGACTTCTGTATTATTACTTCCTCCAATATACCAATATTCCTCTAATATACCTATATTTCCTCTCACAAAGCAAGATGAAAATTAATAGTTGTTATTCATAGATTGATATAAAATCTAGAATAAGCTGCACAAGTGAGAAAAGGCTTGAAAATAAACACAGCATTATCTCTCTGGTTTTGGGGTTTTTACCATGTTAAATAAAGAGGTGTGGGAAGAGAATGATATTTAAAAAAAAAAAAGAAAAACACAGTCATTGTGTATCTTTCCTGGAAGGTAATCTAGGCACTAAGAATGCAGCAATTCCATGTTTAAAATAAGTTAGAAGCACACACTTCTATGAAAATAAAATTCCCACACATAAGTGTAGCAGTAGGGCATCTAATTCACACAGAATCACAGAATGGTAGGGGTTGGAAGGGACTGAGAAGTGTTTCCCAGCATATTTTCTTTGATTAGGGCTCTCAATACTAGATTAAATATGTAAGGTAGATTATAATGTTCTCAGGATACTTGTACCACTGTATTTTTCTCACATAATGTCCTCACATGTATAGTATAATAATCCTAATACATGCTCAACAACAACAACAAAATCAATATAATACTATAGAATCCATGTTTCATCTGAAGTTTTAAATTTTTTTTTAAACATATGAAAAAGGGAAATTAAAGTCCTGATGTTGTAAGTTAAATTTTCCCTGAACTAACACTTAGGCTGGTAATCGGTTATCATGTGAGAG
This sequence comes from Burhinus oedicnemus, assembly GCA_008921705.1. NCBI lineage: Eukaryota > Metazoa > Chordata > Aves > Charadriiformes > Burhinidae > Burhinus > Burhinus oedicnemus. The sequence goes on along the minus strand of VFFE01007663.1, from coordinate 2,785,163 downwards.
ATCAGGTCTGAAAAAATAATGCAAAGAAGTTGTGACTTTTCTTTTGAATAAAAAAGCCAATCTCTTTCCATGAATACAATATACTACTCTTCTTTCTTCATATGAAATTCTGTATGTAGTTTGACTGTTGTTCATAAGGCTGAAGAAAGAAAAATATTTCAGTATCCATATGCTATAAATTCTCATGTATACATGGTTGTGTATGAACTTACATCTTGTGGATAACGTATAGGCCAGCCATGGACCAGAAACTATTTTGTGATTAAGCAACCATTAAATATCAAAAATGGTGGATGTTAAATTCTAAAATACTAATGAATACTAAAAACAATTGTAGACTGGCATTGTATAACAGTTGTATAACATCGTATAACAACAGTTCAGCAGAAAGAATTTTCCATCTAGTAATTATTGAATATGATTGTTTCAAGCACCAAACTAATTCATACAAATCAAGCCATTCATGAACAGAAGAAAAGAGAATTCACTGACTAAAATACTTTTCAATGAACGTTTAACCCACTTATATTCAAGATTATTTTCCTCGATTTTATATTTGGAAATGCTACCTAATGAAGCTTTATCATTACCACTTTATGCTGATTAAATACCATAATCCTCTTATTTGTGCAGATCCCTAGTGTTCCCCACTTTTATTAAAAGCAGAGTTCTAATGAAGCTCATGAGGTGTCACTAGGTAATTACTACTTACACTCCGAAATGAAGCTCAGTTCCAAGCCATTTGCATTTATGTGTTAAAACTAAATGATTAATGTGGATTTTTACACATTTTTAGGTTTAATTTTTCAGTCTAATGAAACCATAAATTTCAAGCTTTTGAAAATATTCCTATCTCTTATTTAATTCAATATGTAATTGAGAACAATCTTTTGCTACAGATGGAGAGTCCTTTTCAAATTTGAATTAATTTGGTGTTTTGCTGAGCTAGTAGATTAAGTACTACAGATTGCCTGATGTTCGTTATGCTAAGTCCTAGCTTTCAAATTAATGGAATGAAATTTTGGAAATCCACAAGGTCAAAAATATTTTCTGTAAAGGTGGTAGCAATATTTTGTGCCCATGCTGTGTGCACTGAATGACACCCAGAAAGTGGTGACAGCTGGAAAAAATCAAAAGCAGAATTCTACTACACCAAAGTGAATAAAGTCCAAGTTCAGCTGAATATTCGCTATATACAACATATTCAGGAATTACACCTCATTTCAAGGAAGTGGAGATATTATGTTTAGCTGGTAGTACAAACACCCTATGCAAAATGATTACAAAAGGATTGTCCTGAAAGTTCAGGGAAGTATACCAAGTTGTAAACAACAGGCTGACAGAGTGGCTTCAGTGAGAGACTTTTGGGAGGGAATAAAAGAATGACAAATCATAGAATATTTTGGGTTGGAAGGGACATTTAAAGGTCATCTAGTCCAACCTCCCCTGCAATGAGCAGGGACATCTTCAACTAGATCAGGTTGCCTAGAGCCCTGTTCAATCTGACCTGGAATGTTTCCAGCAACGGGGCATCTACCACCTCTCTGGGCAATCTCTTCCAGTGATTCACCACCTTCATAGTGAAAAATGTCTTCCTTATATCTAGTCTGAATCTTCCCTCTTTTACTTTAAAGCCATTACCCCTTGTCCTATTGCAACAGGCCCTGCTAAAAAGTTTGTCCCCATGTTTCTTATAAGCTCCCTTAAGTACTGGAAGTCTGCTATAAGGTCTCCCCAGAGCCTTCTCTTCTCCAGGCTGAATGTCCTCAACTCTCTCAGCCTGTCCTCATAGGAGAGGTGTTCCATCCCTCTGATCATTTTTGTGTCCCTCCTCTGGACCCGCTCCAACAGGTTCATGTCTTTCCTGTGCCGAGGGCTCCAGAGCTGGACACAGTTCTCCAGGTGGAGTCTCACCAGAGTGGAGCAGAGGGACAGAATCACCTCCCTCGACCTGCTGGCCATGCTTCTTTTGGTGCAGCCCAAGATACCGTTGGCCTTCTGGGCTGCGAGTACACATTGTCCGCTCATGTCCAGCTTTTTGTCCACCAGTACCTCCAAGTCCTTCTCAGCAGGGCTGCTTTCAATCGCTTCGTTCCCCAGCCTGTATTGATAACAGGGGTTGCCCCGACACAGGTGCAGGACCCTGCACTCGGCCTTGTTGAACCTCACACTGTCCACACGGGCCCACTTCTCGAGCTTGTCTGGGTCCCTCTGGATGGCATCCCATCTCTCAGGTGTGTCAACTGCACCACTACAAACTTGCTGAGGATGAACTCATCCCACTGTCTATGTCATGGATGAAGATATTAAACAGTACTGATGAATGGAAAGTGAACGAAGATGGGAAAAAAACCCCAAACACCAACAACCCAACACTCTTTCCACATCAGCACTGTTGAAGAATGCTATTTTCTTTGCCCTACATAAGCAGTCATGTAGTCTTTTGCTCCTCTGAGCTAGGAAGGGTAAGGTTATGTCATTAGCTTGGTTATCTCAGCTTTCAGCACCAGGTTCTACTGAGCAATGAGGGCGTTTTTCCTTGAGTATGATGAGAGGCACCAAAGTGTTCTCTGGCTCATACTGTCCCCAGTAAAGTAATGCCCACTATACCTACTACTACACACAGTGTGTATCTAAGGGCTACTTCATCTATCATTATACAGAGACTAACAAATCTTTCTGTAGAGTAATGTGTCACTGTATTTGTTCCACGAACAATGCAATTGCTTGATATTTAGAACTATCATATTTTACCTTTGACAGAAGACAGTAGTTATAATTAGGAAGGTGTTAAAGGGTTAATCACTACATCCAGTTACAAAGTCCAATATGAAAAAGTGTCTCCAAAATGCCCACAGTAATAATAGTAGTTAACAAAATCACCGTGGATGATTACAGCTAAGTCATTCAACTTACAAATCCCCAGGTTCAAATCTTCCAGTCATGGGGGTATAAAATTCAGGGCAATACCTCATTCTTGCTCCGTAACATCTGTGACAAGGTGTAATGCATCACTGACAATCTAGTGATTCATGAAATGAAAACTCCTTCCTGTTTATATCAATGCAGACATTCCCCAGGGGTTCTTCACAAAACACCTGTCCAGTTGCACAGCATGCAAAGCATGAGACATTAGCTATCTTATAAAATTCTCTTATTTCCTTTTTTTTTTTTCAGAAGTGCTAGCCTTAGAGAAATTGAAGTATCTATTTCACTTTCTGTCACTAGAATTTAAAGATGCTTTCAGTGGGTGGAAGCAGCAGACTGAAAACCTCAGCACTGGTGTTCTCTACAAGTCTTTCAAAGATGTGCAGGATCATATGTAATTCAAATGGTTGTTTTGCATTTATTTCACCAACCTCTTCAGATTACCTCTTAAAAAAAAAACAACAACCCTCTTACCTTAGGCTTACTTACCTTACTGTACTTCTGAAGCATTGCTCACAGCTATGAAACAAAGACCGCACTAGTTGTTTCTAACCCAGATAACGCAAAGACCTACTTGGCTTCCTATAGACAGCATGGAAAGAAATTAGCCACCTGCTGAGTACACATTGTCCGCTGAGGATAATTCTAATGCCCCAGCTGTGAGGAGAAAGCAGTCTGGAGCAAGTCAACAGAAATTATAAACCCATGCACGTTATCTACCTTCCTACCCTGCCTTAAAGTGTGGTGCCTCTGCCTACTTTGAATCCAGCCTGGAGCCTGTTCTTCAGAGTGAAGGTCTACAAACACTGTTTTCTTCCCTTTTTCCAAAAAGGGTAATAACGTTACTGCTCCATGCTGCGTGGTTGCTGAATTCCTTCTAACTAAAGAGATATTATAAAGCAGCCCGTCAATATCATGCAGTCCTGCCAGTCACACCTAGTAGGTGGGACTGTAACCAGCAGCGCTGCATCACAGACTGTGTGGCTGTTGCTGGTGCATTCATCATGTTTGGAGTACGCTTATTAGATGGGGCTTCTCATGGGACTGCAGTCCTGCTCTGGACAGGTTTTGGATTATTGACAGGCCTAATTTCTCAGAGTAGAGCAGTTCCGGGCATGTGCACACGGCTTTTGCAAATTCCAGGTCAGAAAAGCAAATATCTCACAAACATAGGCATTAGTGAGCAATATTAATTTTAGGAGGTTAGCATCTGCATAAACCCCTTTAGACACTTTGGCTTCTTATCAGGTTCTGCACTGTCCAGAGGGGCTGGAGCGCTGCTCTATCTCCCCCTTCTCATCATTCTCGTGATGGCAAAACTGTGAATACCTTTCCGAAGCCTCTTTGCCTCACAAACCAGCCGAAAACAATGGCATGAAGTCTTGTCTGATCAATGTTGCTATGATGAAGCAATGCTGGTCATGCATAAGATTTTAGGGCACAAAACATCAGCACTTTGGTAACTATTTGCACTTAGAGGTTTCCTTTGGGATTTAGATGCTGGTTTCACCTTATTAACCATAATCCAGTGTTCTTCTCTTGTCACCCATAAGTTTTTGTGCTGATATTCCACCTGTATCTCTCAAAAGAAAATTCAAAGCCATAGTCCTTGATGAGGCAAAGCTGGAGATTCCTGAGAGCAGCCATGGAGGTAAGATGGCTGTGGAACTGCCATGTATCTTATTAGTTGTTATTATTGGTACAGCGGGACAATTTACTTCTGTACACATTGTAAAAATTTAGCTCTACATATGCTGTATAGCTGACTGACTTGCATAATTCATAAAATAATAGAAAGAGCTCATTAAAGTTTTTGCCCACTTTTCACTTCTAATGAGTGTTCACTCAACAATGCTTGAATAACAGACTGAAACTGAGAGCCCAGTTTTGATTCTGAAACCTGCAGATGTGGAATGATTGCAAATAAATATTAGACACCATCATTTTGATCCAGTTCAAGAGGTCTTGCATTTCTTCACAGCTCTGAAATTGTCGAGAATTAATTCTTCAATGTAATGGGACTGCTCTTCATAATTGTGGCAGTACTTGGCCCAGAGGGACAAATTTCTGGTGAAAACATGCTTTCCCTGAAAACTAAAATTTATGCTTCTTTAACATAGAAAGCAGTATCATCATGTTTATACCGTAACAGTCTGCCTCTGGGCTACCTACAGTAAACGAAAATATTAGGAATTTAGTCTGAGACAAATCACTTTCTCTACCACATTTGTAATAATGCACAGCATGGAAGATGACCGATAATGTAGCATGAATTGCACTCTTTAGCCCCCACACAGAGACACATTTGAACATTTCCTTTCATCTTTTTCATTCCTCAAAGCCCAAAAACACTGCTCCCAAAGCATGAGCTGCTACATCAGCTTCATGGTGAGAAGTATCCCTAAATCTACTATAACATTAAAACATTAAAACCAAAGCTGTAAGTGGGGTTAGAATTTGGGCCAGTAATTATATCTAGATTCAAAATTATGTGACAACTTTCACACTCAAGAAAAGCAAGCTAATTTTGGTTTTCCATTCCTTTCATAGTCTCACAAAAAAGATTTTACAAGGAACTGCACTGAAGTTTTTTGTCATAACTGAAAACTTGTTCTTGTAAAGACCTTAAGAATAGGTAAAATGCTGATGGGACTGAGAAGAGTAACACTTCAAGCAGATGCTACGGTTCTCAGAGTTTAATAACACATGTAATTTCCAAATTTATTAAGTAAATTTCAGTTACATCAAATCTATTGAAATTTGGTGTGTTATATTTAGCCACAAATTCATCTGGACTTTTTGAAAAAAAAAGTAGCAATTAACATATTTTTCAGAATTCTGTACACAGGAATCTGCTATGCTTGGTCTGTGAGCTGCTTGTGATTCTTGTAAGTATGCCAGCCATGTTGTAACTGGGCAAGGTTAAATGGTTTCTTGTTGGTTCTAGTGAGAAAGGTGCTATTCAGTTTTCTCTTTCTTGTGACTTTGGAAAGCTCTAATAAAATACATTGATTCATTCTGCAGATAGTGGCTATCACAGGAACACTATTTTTCACCTAAATTGTTATTCTTTTATGTGTTACAGAAATCTTCACTTGTAACCTCATCTTAGGGATAATATATGTTAAAAAAATTCAGCAAGCATGAGATTAAGCTAAAAACAGCTCTGATGAAGGACTGTCATTAAGAGTTGATGCAAGAAGATTTCATCACACATGCAATGCAATGTTACTAAATCTTATGGTGGTTTTTGATAATGCTGTTTCTGTAGCTCTCTCAAAACAAGTCACTTTGTAGAAGCTAATTCATTCCTCTTGGTCACAGCAGTACCTCTTTGTCACCTTGAATAAGTGTTTTTCTGATCCTGTTCCTGCAAATTACGGTGTTCCCATGAGCTTTTCAAAGGATTTCTTGCTGTTACCGTGTAAGTTATTTTTATAAACAGAAATTGAGAGACATTATTTACTTATTTTGTGGAAAAAAAATAAAGTTGCCCTCTAACAAAAATATGTCTTAACTCTTCAGAGAGAGGTTACCAAAATCGATGGCCTAGAACATTTTTAAATAAATACAATTACACTGAACGTCTATAAAGTGCTGTATTTGAAATGATATTTCAACATAAAAGATTCAGAGTCCTACACTAAGCTTTTTTCCCTTAGGTTTGGATTATGTAAGATCAAACTCAGCTAGTATACAAACATGTAGAACTCAGTAATATTTTCAATGAGAATTTCACTTCCATCCTGACTAGATGTAGCTTATTGTCTTTAATTATTATCAGATATCTGCTATATCTGTAAGTAGCCATCTCAGATAATTTTAAATTTTGTTTTTCCTTTAAACTATCCAGCTCCTAGAGATAAAACTATTTTAATGTCCCTAGAAGAGAAGTCAAATTCAAGTTATTTATGATTCATATTCCTATGATTATTATACATATCTCGCCTCCTGATGTATTTCTGTATCTCCTTGTCCCCTATTTTAAGAGTTAGGATTATACAAACATCTATACAGATGTGTTTAAAATCAAAATATTGTTATTTATAACGGACAAAGGTGTTGAGCTCAGTATGAATCAATCTTAGGTCTGTGCATGTTGTAACACTACAAAACGTACAATGATACCATAGAATGTTACTGTTTCAGAAACCTTAACAGCATAATTATTCACCCACCTATTCAAAAGATATTTGCCAAACATTTTTTTATAATCAAAATATTATCAGAGTACTCAAAACAAATCCACCTAGAAAAGGTGATGACTCCTTAGGGACCTCACCTTGAACCTTCTATCTTTTCCAAACTGTAGTTTCTCACACGTACTGTGCACTCAAGAAAAATGCACGCACAGGCAAGAAAAATCTTGAACAGGAATACCATGTGAATTCTTGTATAGGGCCAACATTTACTTTATTTTTTCTAAGTTAGCATCAAGATTGGTGTTTTTACATGCCAAGACCAATATCCTAAAATATCTATGAATTTCAGTTTCAGATAAGACTAAGGACTAACAAGCTGTTGCATCGAACGCAGAAACATCTGTCATCTTAATACACAGTCAAGGATGAAAAACAGGGCGACCATACTTCACATTTGTCTACTAAGCAGAAGTTTGCTATTTATGAACCATCATAAGGAAATTCTTTTTTTCTAAACCATATTTTTTATAAACATCAAGTAGAGCCATTTACAATGTTAAGGCCTATGAGCTGTTAAATGAGCTAATGATAGGGTAGGTACTCATTCCTGAAGCTCTTATTCCAGGGAGGGCGGGGGGAAATAAATCACAAAAACAAATGGAAAATGTTTATGATAAAAACCATCTGTACACATTGTCATTCCCTAAGGAGCATTCCACCAAATGGACACTTCTCTGCGTTAATGACTAGCCCATTCTAGACTCATCCCTTTTGCGATTTCTGTCATATATGACATCAGACATAGGTGGCTGTTTTCTTCTGAGGAAAGTATGATTCTGATGGAATCATACTGCGGTTTCTTTACTAACTTCACCTTTTTGGATTTTTTTATCATTTTAGGAAAACAATTGTGGTAGCATACATAGCACTAAACATAATTCAGGGCATATGGTTTTTGTACTACACTCACATAATGGTGTTACCATACTGGCTACAAAAACATACTTTATAGAGACATCAATAAATGTGCTTCTGTGAGTATGTGTGTAAGACAGAGAATATTACTTTATTTGATAGATTTCATAAAGAACTGCCTTTGGATGATTTTCTAAATCTATCTCAAGGAATTTGCAAAGTTTATCCTCCTCTTGCTTCTACCGTCCATTTCAGAATAACCCACAGTCATGCCTTTAAGGCTTCTAACTATTCAGCTTTGACACCTCTTTGCACTCTCCTTTCCAGAAACACGATATGCTACAGCTCAAAATGCAACTCTTCGGTTATTTGGGTTTTTTCAACCATGAGAGCATTTGTAGAGAGCCCAGACATAGTGCAATCTGAAACAAACGAAATATCGGTGGTGGGTTTTTTGCAGTTTTTTGTAAAGCAATTGAGAAAGAATTCAGCACCTTGGAACCCAGAGCAAGCAGCTGCAAGTGCCTGCCTCATACCCTGCTCCTCCCTCACTGGGAGCGCTCTGCAACTGCTTCTTAGAATGTGGTACAACACGTTTATAAATATAACCAGCAAAAGCACGGTAACAGAAGGCTTGACTCAAAACACCTGGAGTCAGTGAGAAGACCCCCAGCACCTACGACAGGTTTTGTATCACAACACTGAAGAGCTGTCTATGCCGGGCAATGTATTTATCTAGCATCTGGCACAATCCCATTTGCAGCAACTACAGTTCAAATAAGTACTTAAATATTTGAACTGAAATTCATGCTTCAAAGTTTTTCAATTAATTAAAATGAAAATTATGTTTTATGCTATAATATTATTTAATAAGGATTAATATATATTCCTGTAACTGTAAAAGCCTTCAGATCACTTATTGCTTTTGAACAGAGGATGTCCAATACAAAATGGCAGATAATCACTTCTGTGTCTCATTCCATTAATTTGATATCAATAACTGTGTACAGAAAGAGGCAGAGATGAGTGTAAACTCTGCCATGCAGTAGGGAAAATAGAATTGTACCACTTACTACCTGAATATTTGATTTTGAGTTCTTTTATTGCTAATTTCCTCTTATTGCTGGATTAAATAGTCAAGGAAGTGTGATGATGACCAGCGCGATACAAAAGCACCTCCTTCCTTATTACCAAAGGACGCACAGGGGACACAGAGAAGGTATGAATGACCTCTTGCCACTCTTGTTCTCTGTGTTTCATTTTCTAGCACTAGCAGTTTTTGTTTAGCTTTAGCTTTATGTTATCATGATACAGTAGGGTAAAATACAACTGGCAAAACCACATTTTGCTGGATGCTTTTATTTCTATTCCTTTTTCCCCATTTATGTGCGTGTGCCAGGAAGGGTACCTGCAAATTAGAGCACAATCAAAACATACCACTTTCTTTCATGTTTTTATTTTTCTTTTCAGATAAAACCATGTTCCTGTTTTCTGCTTTCTGTCTCCATTTGTTTAAGAAACAATTATTGTCCCTTTTAAATTGTGAAATGTCAACATTTTTAACTTCATTGGATTTTGAAGTGCACTCTACTTGTTTAGTAGTAAAATGTGTTTTAAAAATATCTGTATCTCTATCTTGTTTAGTTGCGCAGGCAGGTGACTGTAGTGCCTTTGCAGAAAGTCCACATGTTTTCTGATGCACAGTGTCAGACTTACACCTCTGGAAAAGTCAAATAGTATTCACAGGTTGTGATTTTAATCTATTACATACATATATATAAGGATAAAATAAAACTATGTTCCTAAAAGACTATAATTCAAGAAATTTAAAATACTACAGGCAAGGAAAAAAAAAAAAGAATAGGAGTGAACTTTTAAATCTTTAAAATATAGTACAACTTGTACAAACCACATGTGGGGAAATTTTCTGAGGGGCTATCTTAGGTATGCAGCATCAGTACCAGACATTCAGGCTGGGACATTCAGAGAAAAAAACATAACTTTCCAAAGGCAATTGAGCATTTGGGTATCATTCTGCTCTTGAAATATGCTCTCAATCCTCAGTATGCTAAGGTGGAAAATGAGTACTTAGTCAATGACCTTTTCAAAATCTCCTCCTGTAATGTGTGCTGTTTTCACTGTTCTGCTCACAATATCATGTGGAAAATCTTCTGACAGAACAGCCTTCCTCTGGAGATGCTGATTCAACAAAGCTGGAACCAGCTGATTTCCTATTTTTGAGGTAATGCTGTTTGACTTCTTGCCAGCTGCCAACTTTCTCATGTTAAAAACCACTCCCTAAAAAGGGGAGCCACTTGACCACCCAGGTTCCCAGCAACTTGTTTGGTGCTTCCCAGTGTTTCCCACCCCCACAAGCAGGACTGGCAGAAGGATGCTGCAGAACTGGCCTGCACAGTCTCAAGGTTCCCAGGCACACCATTTGGCTAGTTAACCCTCCCAAAATGCACCCTGACCTCCAGCAACAGCCAAGTAAGCCCGGTAGCTAGTAGCAGCCAGCACAGAAGCAAGCAGTGAAGCTGCCTTGTGAGAGGTTGTAATGCCCACGTCGTTGCAGATATCAAAAGCCTGGTAGCCTTGTTGATGCCAGTTTTGCGGCAGCTTTTTCATGCGTGAGCTGCTGAGGGACCTGGCTTGCTGCTGCTCCTCTGCTTACCCACTACCTGGCTACGCAACGTGATGCCACTGTCTGATAAAAGGTAGAGAGGAAACGTTTGGACAATCAGCTCTGAAAACCAAACCTCAGGTCTGTATCTTACAAATGGTCTGTACTAAAAGCAAACCAGAAATTGCAGATCTGGTTATATGTATGTTTACTGAATCAGTTTTATGAGATTAGAGTTATAAAGTGCTATAACAGATGCAAATGTTGTGACCAGCAAGAAATTCACTTCAGCCAGAAAAAACCTGTTCAGGAAGACCACAAAATTTTAAGCACAGAGAAGTCCTTGGAGAAGGTATTGACTGTGTCTACAAGAGGACATAGGCAACACGAAAAGCCTAAGTGATCTCAGCTATTGCTGGGTCTGCTCTATGGCTAGATGAAAAGTTTTGAATAAAACCAGAACAGGAAGTATGACAGTCTTGAACAAAAGAAAAAGTCTAGCAGAAGCCTGCTGTGCCTATTTCTGAAAGCCAGCATTCAGGAGACAGGGTGCTATTAGGTAGTTATCTCAGCTGCAAGTGTTATTTTAAAGGTCAGTATAACTAGACATTAGGCATCCAGGGTAAAGTTCTTCTGACAAGTATTAATTAACTGGATTTCGGAGCTGGTGACTGAGTGCCCTTTACCAGTTATTTCTAAACAAGTCAACTGGTCAGTGTCTCAGCAAGAAATATCCAAAGCCAGCCCTGGGTGCCAGCTTGTTTTAAGTGCCCAGCTCCTGGGCTAATCGGTTCTTGGTGCTCTCAGGCAGCCTAGTAGCCCTGCACTTTAGGGCACAAGCCATTGTCATTCACTGGAGGTATTTCCAGCCAGTTGAAAAATTCCGCATCAGTTGTTACTATATATGGAAACCTCATGGAAAACATTGTACGAGCTGACCTTTTGTTCAGATTTGTAATTTTAAAAACAAAAACAAAAACAAAAAAAACCCCAAAAACCAAATTAAACCACAGGTTTCTTAACAATAAATATTTGCATTTTCCAGTTAGCTCTATTGTCCACCACTTCAGAAAGTTATACCAATAATCAAAGCAATATTTAGTTCACTCCACATGCAAGTGATAAGTCCTTTAAATATGAAGGTTACAAGGAAATCTGGAGTGTATAAATTCACAGAACTTATTTCACAATTTTATCATGTTTCAGTGCTCGCTTGTTACAAAACAAGATGGTGATTAGATAAGGGACATCGTGTATGGCTTCTGACCCCAAATGGATATATCTTGAATAAAAAGCTTATCATCATTCATTATTTGTCAATGTATCTCAACACCTCGTGGCCAACCACTCCTGAGGAGGCTAATCCAAGGCCACAGAGAGAACATAAAATGTCAATTTTTGCTTGATTTTTCACAAAGTTTTTTGTAGTGTGTAGTGAGCAGAAACCCACAGCACTTTCACAGACTCAGGAAATAGAAGGAGACACAATTTGAGAAGCAGAGTTGAACCTAACAAGACCTGAGCTTGGGATTCAATCCACAGTCTGCAGAGGCATAACTGTCTAGCAAATATGACAAATTACTTGCCAAGTTTGTGTTCAACATTTCTTAAAATAACAATTCCTGGTGACAAGCGTGTGCTCTTCCTCTCTCTTTCTCTGTGTATGCACATATGTAAATAAAGCCCTGGCAATCTCTGGTAGAACATGGGATCAGAGAACTGATATTACTTTTATACTGAAGGTAGACAGGTAGCTAATGTATGATTTGTTTACATTTCATCAAAGATGACAGAGAAAAAGTAAGAGAATGGCACACTGATATTTAGGAAAGTGATATGTAGCCAGAATGCGTCCCTGTGCTACCTGTCTACACCTCAACAGGATTAATCCAGCACACATAGCCTGTCGTTCCCATCTTCAGTACTCACAGACAATAGTAAAGATTCCTCTGGTCCATGTATCCCTATTCTCCTCAGCAGTGATTTGTTCAGAAAGCTACCGAACTGGCTGTATAAATATGACTTATACAGCCTGTAATAACAAAATAATATAAAACCTCACATAAGTACACTAGTTGCAAATTTCCTACAATTCCATTAATAATAATAATAAAAAAATTAATGTCAATATGACTTTGAGCAGGGTAAATGTTGTTGGATATACATACCTTACCTCTTTCCACTGTTTCTGACCTGTAGCTCACAAGCAAACTTGGGAGGAAACAACCTCTTCCATATCACAGGTCAGTACTTCGCACGGACCACCATCCATGCCTGCTTTCTCTCCTGCCTCCAGGGTGATAGCACTAATGCAGAAGATATAACTTGGTCACGTTTTCTGACAATTGCCAGTACTTACCTCTGGCTTCTCCCACCTTGCTAGCACAGCGGCTGACGACTTCTGAGTCACAACTCTGGATCACATTGTACTGCTTTTATGTTCAGTAACTCGGCATGTATGTCAAATCCAGTATATTTTCAAAGATATTTGGAAGCCCTTCAAGACTCTTGTCTTTTAGTTAGAATTAAGAATTAGACATTTTCTGTTCCAGGAAAATTTTTCTGAAAGTTCCAATGTTATTTTCTGTTCTTCTAATGGACAAAGGCAAGGTATTTCAAATTTTATCACTGGGGAACAATAGAAGAAGAGATAATTACACTTTAAGGCTGCTTACAACTCATAGATAAATCATCAAACCACATCTTCAGTGGACTGAGGGGGCTTAATTATGGTTGAATGGACAACCAGCTTTTCCAGAAGTTCAATACGTGCCTCAATCAACCAAACACCTTAATTCCGTACCGGCTATGCGCTTAATGATATGGCATGGTGTTATATACATAAATACTAAATATATATATTTATTTTTTTAAATCAGTCCTCAGAATATTGTTGTAATATCACATGTGAATTCATAGCACAACACTTTTAAGAACTAGAGAGGAACCCTTGTACTGGTCCTAAATTTGGAAGTGGTTCCTGCATTCAGCTAAGGACTGAATTTGGCTTACAAACTTAATTACTGCTTAGAATTTGCTGTTGAAAACAACTAGATTAAAACAAGCCATTAGCAATTTAAAAGCTCCAGGTTTATATGCTTTTCTGTGTGAAGATTGTAAACACTTTCAAGGCTTCCTTGCCGAAAGGTTTGAAACCTAGGTTTAAAGACCTCAAATCTAAAATAACCTTAGGAGAAGACTTATAAAAGAATTATTAATTGATCCTCAGCCCTATCACGACCTATTTCTTTCTTCCAGTTAATTTCCCTCTTTCCCATCAGGTCTTGTTCAAAGACAGTACCAAGTTACTATAGGCAATTGTTCACTCCATCATATGAGTGCTGCTCGCACAATACAGCCTGGAGCAGGATTTGGTTCAGTGCTTTTAAGACTGAAGAATAAAAGCCTCTTCCTATCTGTTCTGCATTTGCTTTATTAAATATAGATTTCATCTGGGCACTACATACCTGATGTTGAGTATTATTGTGCAGCAAACACCACAAGGAGTAATGTGGTTAAGGGGAACAACCAAGCTGGGTGCAAGGAGTGAAGGAAGTGCCCTTGTTTATATTTGTTTAAGTTTTTCTCACAGGACAAATCCAGGCTAATGTTCATGACCGGGTTGAAAAAATGACTTTGCTTTGCTTACCTAGATACCATAAAAATTCTGAGCACTGACGATAAGCTGCTTCTGGGAATAGCAAGGGCTGAATTTGGCTATCTTTTTTTTTTTTTTTTAAATGCAACCATGCAGCTAATACCTATTTTTGTATAAACATTGAAGCTAGAAAAAGGTATTAGAAACCTTTAAGTTAGAAGGGGAAGAAACTTTTAATCTGAATCAAATTGTGTTTATTACTTCATTATATTACTAAATGGAAATTAGAACTTAACATTGGCTTACTTCCAACACTTTGAAGTCTATCAGTCCAATACAAAAGAAGAAACAATAATGAAGCAAGGAGCCTCTGTTAATTTGACAACTTGTCTAATATTGGCAGTATGGTTTCATTATGATGGCTCAAAAGATCTTTCAAAATAGTAAGTCTGCCAGTTTTCAGTAACAAGGTAAGTGAAGTGTCTTCATCTTTCTAAAACCTGCTAAAACCATTTAATCATAAGTTAAATGTGTTATTTTACTTTTTTTTTTTTTCCTGTATAACAATCTTGGAAGCAAATCCTGTTTTGCTAGCTAAAAGCAGTATAAATTTCCCAGTTTGTTATAGTCTTCATCACCTAATCTGAACCACTCCTTTACTTTTGGCTTTCTGCTAACACCCACACTTTACAGAATATAATTGTTTGAATTACACCAAACTGTAAAACAGCCACTAAGTTCATTTACTGTGAGAGAACAGTGGAGCATTAATGTTATCAAATTAAAGCTTCCATGTAGAGAGAAAACATTTGTACAATAGAACAAAAAGAGAATTAACACTGACCAGAAAATCTATTTCTAAGAACAATGTCAGTTTTACCCTCATGAAAATCCCAAAGAAAAGCAGTCCTCAAATCCTGTACTCTGTCAAAACCAGATATCAGTGTTGCCAGGCACCTACACCACCTCACAAGAGTCTAACTTGAAAAGATCCTTTGATATGGCTAGCTACTGTTCTAAAACAAATTATATGTACATTTTTGCATGAGGAATGTGATACTCTTGAATTTTTAAAATATGTGACTTTATTCTCCCTTATATCTGCATCCAACTCTTAATCTGCTTTCTCATTTTGACATCCTACAGATTTAAGCTTCAACTGTCTTTCACTTGGCTTGCTTAATACCACCAGAAAAAAAGTACTCGTGGGAGAGTTCTGCCTAAAGAAAGAGCGCAGTGGTGACACAAAATCATCCTGAGCTGCAAGAATAAAGTATATTTCAGTTTTATAGAAAACATGAAAATAAAGCCCTCATCCTTCATCACCTTGCTACGTTAAAAAGGACATCAAACATGATAAGGAACTAAACTGGTCTAAATGGTGAATTATATTTTGGTACTTATTAAAACTATAACACAAAGCGTGGCTTCTTTCTCAATATAACCTGGTTTGCTTCTTAGCAGAGCTAAGACTGCATGCAGACAGATTGGCCAACCTGACTTGCCTTTGAAAAACCATTTCAAGGGGTACAATTTCCACAGCCACCTTTGTACCATACATTAATCTTCTCTACACAGTATTATGAAACAATGGACTAGTCTTCTTTTACAAGGATATAAAAATAGTATAAAGATAACAAGGGTCAAATATGTTGTGACTGATATAATACAGAATCCATTTTGAACTGTATTGTTTTTGTTACAAGATACTTCGATGTGTTTTTACCTTCAATTTATGGCTACTTTTTTAGAGAGTGTCACTTGTCTTGGATCAGTCCTTAAAAGCAGCAGAAGATTTCAGGCATGCTTATTTCTCTTCCTAGTCAATTTTCTATACCTGTGGAAACCTTCAATATATGCCACAGAATAAGCTGACATTCCAGGAGCTAAAATCAAAATTACTTGCCTCTGCCCTTCACCTAATTAACCACCAATCTCTTTATTTTCTCTCAGGTAATCACATCAGTCCAAAATAGCATGTGGCTTAAACAAGGCCAGCATGTTGCAATGATATTTCAATTTGAAACTCATGCCTACATATCTGATTTGGAAATAGAAATGTGAATCTAGACTGGATGTTTAATACCAAGACTAAGCTTTTTTAACTTCAGAGCTGGGCAAAGACTGAAAAAATGAATGCAAATAGTTTTTGATGGAAACAAACTCAGAAAAATAAGAAACCACCCTGAGGGTCTTTGCAACCATGTTGGATGTTTTTTCATATGATTTATGGAAACAGCAGCTGAAAAACAAATTTCAAAAGAGGAAAACAAATAAAGTAAAAATTTTCTGTATGTGGAAATTCTTGTGAGAATAAACATTCACAGCTGGTTCAGAAAGAGTGGGAAACCACATGTCTATACAGACACATGCAAACATCTCTTCTTATGCAAGCAGACATTCACAGACATTTGAAGACCATAAAAGTATATTCTTAAAACTTTGACACTGTATTAAGGCATTCACTCGTTCTCCCTGGTTTCTTTTTCTGTGACTATGGAAAAGCCAGTTCCAAGGAGGTGGACAATCCAAACATAGCAAGAGTTGTTAGAATACACATTCTCTTGGCAAACCTTATTTTCCACTACTCTAAAACCGTTCCCATTTTTTTTTGACCAACACTACTTAATCCAGCAATGCTTACTAGCAGTAAAAGTTATCCCTTAATTTTTATTAAACATTCTTTTTCCATCTTCTAGATGATGTACCATATGAACATATAACTCAAATAATTTGCATCACTTATATTTAGCATAAAAAGGCTTATGCTTCTTCAACAATTTGTTACGTTCAGCCTAGCACACACATGCCCTGAAGTTATAGGACCTCAGACTTTTAACAGCCTTGTCTGTGAAGGCTGACAGTACTTGCAGTCTGGAATTGATGCTACCACCAGTCAAGCAGCCACAGACAAGTAGGCTAAAATATGCTTCTCCGCATCTTATGACATCACGTTTTGGAGAAAAATACAAATAATGTACAGTGTTTTTACCTTCAGCTTTTTCAATGTTTTCAAAGTACACCTACTTCAGTGGGTACCAGATTCTAGTTCCTTCTTCAGAAGGAGACACCTTGCTTTTAAAAAAGGTGCTCTTTGCTCATCCCAGGGTGGGTATAATCAGTCATTACTGTGGAAGGATGGGAAGGGCTGATGATAACGATTCTTTATTTCTGCACAACTTCCCACATTACCTGTAGAAAGGTTTAAGGCTGTGGTGAATCAGAACTTACTCAACTGATTGGAGCTCCTAGTGATAATCTTAAGAAAGATTCAACTTTGAAGATGAGGACTTGTCTAAACTTGACAAATACTGTTATCCATAATAGACCATGAGGTTTTTTGAGTAATAACGTACCAATATTAGAATGGCAGTAGATAAAAACATGCAACATTGAAATGCAAAAAAACCCCAGCTGTTTTATATGATATCTAAAAATCCTTACTTACTAAAGAGATTTTTTTTTTCAAAGGAGAAAAGATCAGATCAGTTTCATGAAAATAAATTAGTATTTCTGTGTATGTAAGATTTGACTCAAATGTATGAATTTACAACTATAAGTAATATTACAAGTTTGGTGCATGGATGGAATTATGGCTAAGTAAAAGCACAAAAAGTCATCTCTAAGAAATGGGGTACTTACAGATATTTCATTTCTGAAATGAAGTCATTCCTTGTGAGTGAAGAGAAGAATGTGAATATAATGAGAAAAAATCAATAGTCAGCAGAATAATTTCAAGTAACTGAGTAAGTAGCTTTTATTTTAAAAAAGGTATTTTTTTAAAGTGTAATTCACTTTGAAGGTTTTAACTGAACTGCAAAAGGTCAAGATTTTTATTATGGTTACTTACAGTATGTTGCTAGAAAGTCAAAAAGCTGCCTTTCTTCATCTGTAGTTCTGACTATAATCTGTAGTATTTCTTTACAAAAGGCTTAGCTATTAAAAAAAATACATAAAGAAATCTCAGAAATCTGGTACCATTACAGAATGTTTTACAGTGTTTAAGATATTGTCGGCACTTACACTATAAACCCTTGCTTTCAAAGGTTTATGACTGAGTCATAAAAATCAGTCCATTGTATAACTTCGCTTATTAACTCTCATTTTAGGAGTCTGTCCACCCCCTCATTTCCCCCTCACTAAATATTCAGAATATGTTTCTTTACTTAGGCTACAGAAATACATTTTTAGAAATACTTTTATGAGTTATTTTCTTCCAGTTCCTTTCCCTTCACAATTACACAGCATGACATTTTAGAGTATAATGGAACAAAACATTTAATAAAAATGTAAGATGATCTCTCAGCTTTCAAAGGCATAGATTACTAATAACTCAATAATTCTAATACATCTAATCCCAAAATCCTGAGCTTCTACATTAGCTCACCCCATTTGTTATTGAGAAGTAAGTCCCTTAGCTGTTGCTTCTCTCTGCTGTTGCTGCAAGCCTCGGCAGCATCCCCACTTGATTCCGTATAAGTCTGTCAACACATACAGAAAGCTGTGAAACAGAACAACATTTTCATGAAATATTTGCAGAAATCCCCCATCTTGGTGCTTGCCTTGTTTCTTTGTATCTCTGCGAGACAGACACAGGTCATAACATTAACCTCACATATTCTTAGCCAACTTTGGTGTTATATTAGCACCAGCATGTCTGATAAGAGTGATCCCCTCTATATTGTGAAGAAATTTCATTAGATTTCATATGGTATCAGAATTCTTAACATTTCAACTCCTCAGCTGCAAGCTGCAAGCCACAAGAACAGCTGGCAGCCATAGCTGCAGTAATCTCCCACATGTACTTTCCTGCAGATGTGGGGTGCAGATCCTACACTATTGCCAAGCACTCAGATTCACAGAATCACAGAATCACCGGGGTTGGAAGGGACCTCTGGAGATCATCTAGTCCAACCCCCTTGCCAGAGCAGGGACACCTAGAGCAGGTTGCACAGGATGGCATCCAGGTGGGTTTTGAATGTCTCTAGAGAGAGCAAGTGAACCACCTTTTACTCTAGAATATGTTTTATTCCCCTTCCTTTTCTCATACTAGATGCTTCTCCCTGATTTATTCTAGGCATTAGGTCCCCCATCCAAGGATCTCTTAGACTTATCATCTCATCCTGCTGGAAAGAAAGACTCCTGTCCTCCCTTGCCTTAGCACTCCAGGTGGCCATCCAGAGGAATGGAGGAGGCATAGACTCTTAAGAAGAGCTCTTGGTCCTCATGAGAATCCATGGCATTCTTCTTCCTGGTGTTAGTTTGTTCAAAAACCCTTCGGAATGACTAAACTATCTCTTTGCTGTGTTCAGTACTGGCATCCACAGTAGGTGAGTTTCATGTTTTGTGCAAGCTATTGAACACCCAGCCTCATTTGACAGATCTGGTGCATTGGCACAAATGGGTTTTGAGAAGCATTAGGAAACTTCCTGGTCTGACTTTTAATCCATTTTTTCTCCCTTTTCCTGTGAGGCACTGCCAAGGCCAGGTTGGATGAAGCTTTGAACAATCTGGTCTAGTGGGAGGTGTCCTTGCCCATGGCAAGGGGGTTGGAACTAGATGATCTTTAAGGTCCCTCCCAACCTAAACCATTATATGGTTCTATGATTCTAATAGCCAAAAGGCTATTTTTGACCAGCAGCAGCAAGGGCCGCATATGAAAACTGACCAAGGAGACAATGTGCAGGCTCTAGGTGAGTCAAGAATTTTCATGCATGCTGCTGGGCGAGAGCTGCAGAGAGACCCTGTGGGTCTGAAGGAGGACGTGGCTGAGCATCACTGCACGTTCACTCCCATTGCTGCATTCCTGAGGAGTGATCTAACAAAGCACTGGTCCTTTCTCAAGGAGCATGCTGATGTAGTGTAATAAAAAGGATTGTATTGATTTGGCTGTCAAACACAAAGATAAACTCACTGCCATTCCCAGAAATAAGGCAGAGTTCTCTTTTCCCTTTCTGTCTGAAGAGGAGGAAAAACACATCGCACTTCCACACAGTGAAACTTCCTGTTTTCATTCTTTCTTATTTATTTATCTCTTTACTTGCTTTCATTAATTTCTTTTTTTTTTTTTACTGTTTTCTTCATGTTGCCTCAACTTTATCCCCTGAGACATGATGCTTTCAGTTGGCCTGTTGAACCTAGCTCTTTTCTCAAGAAAGTGATAACTGAAAGCAAGTAAAATTAGACTGTCTACTTAGTTGTTTATGATATATTGGCACTCTCCTAGATTAAGTCCTCTTAGGAAAGAGAGATTCATATGTCTATATATGTCCCAATCTTTCTAAATAACTATCTGGGGAACTGACATAAAATGAAATAGACTGATTGTTTTTAGTTTCTTTACCCTCTTCTCTTCATGTAGTCCACTGAACAGTTTAAACTCCACTGGGAAGGGTATGAAATTTGTATATAATGTTTCTAATAGCACACATATGGCTCAACGAAAAACAGAAATAACAAGATATTCTAGACTCTAATCGCTTTTCACTTAGTTTGATCTATAGAGGTTGCACAGCTTGGATTCTTTTTGTAAGAGTATCACTAACTTTCAGAGTAACCTTCAGTAAATCACTCCACCACATTTTTCCTTAATTATGAAATGGTGATAGTAATATTCTGTAAACCACAAAGCACTTTAAGTCCTAAGTGTGATCATTATTATCTAATTAACTTCAAATCTGTCATTTCCCTCCCAGAAATATCTACATGCTAAAACCAAAAAAAACCCCACATCTGCAATACTTATGACCTTCTTCAAGGCCTTTTCCCAGCAGGTGAGACACCAATCTGCTGGTCTTTATCATGTGGAACACGGATTCTACACTTACAAGTCATCATCAAATGGCAGGGGAGGAATCCGATGAAAGTTCCTGGTTTCAAAAGTCCTTGGATGAGGCCATGTATTTTTATTTAACTACTTAACAGGACACAAGAGATAGTTTCCATTAGAGTATAGAGTAAGAATGCTTGGTCTTCAATTGCATCTCCCATTCTGAGACATTAAAATTACCTTGCTTCTATGGGAAACTTCTCAGCTATATCTGCAAGCTACATTCTTTCTAAGAGCACAAGGAACATGAACCTGGGCCTTTCTATAGATAGATGTGTACAATAGATATGTCATGACTGGGAAAAAAGAAAATCAAAATTGAAGGTGATGCTAAATTTTCATATTAACACAGTTATGCAGAACAATTGGATTTCAGGATGAAATGCAAGTGAAATAATTTTCTTTTCATTTTCTCATCAAGTTTAAAGTTCAAAGGTAGTTTTCCATATATAAAAACTGCATCCGCTCTTTAGAAATGCTAAAATTATAATTGATATTTCTGGATCATTTATTAATGGCAGTCACTTTTCTCAAAATAATGTTATCTGGGCTCTAGTGAAACAGGAACTTGTTAATAATAGACTTGAAGTACACATCAGCTGGCTGGGATACAAGAAACCATACAAATCAACTGCTTAATTTTTGAAACATTTTCCTAATTGCAGAGAGAAGTAAAGAAACAAAGGAATCAAGTTTCACAGCTAAAATTTTCCTGCAGTAGTATTAATAGACATTTTTCTTTTAGGAAGTCAACAACTGAAAGAAGCTGGTTCTGTTCTGAACCATCTGCTTTATTGTATTTAAAATTACATATAACGGTTATATGAATTTGAACATTTAACATTTCTGGCTACTTTGAGAGAAAAATGCAATTTCATAGCCCAACTTTTCATTTATAGTTTGGCTCATGCACTCACAAGAGAGAGAACAGTTGCTTTGTAACAGTTGTTCAGGTCCCCGATCATAAAGTTAGTCAAGATTTTGGATAATTACATAGAAGAGTTTCAGGATTGCTTCAGTCTACACTGAATTGCCAATAGCACCAAATGAACATACAGGTAGCCACAAATGAGACAATTTTGTCCCCTTTGCCAGGGAAATGACTCAGGACCAGTGCCCAATTCAATCAGATAAACTAAATTTATGGTAACCATCATTAGGGACTTAGTGTAGGCAAGAATGTGACTTTCAAATATTGATTTCTACAGAGAAATCATTACTTTGAAGTCTAGCCAAGTCCAAAGCTATGTCTGAAAATAATAACAGGCATTATATGTGAGTCTTCCTTGTCTTCATTTTCTTGATTTCCATTTTTCTTTGTTTCCTTCTCATCATCTCTGCTCTAAATATCACCAAAAGCAACAAGGGAAAGTAGTTGAATAAAGGACATTGTCAAAAGAAATTTATTCAAGTGCATTGGCAGGAATAATGTAAGTAAAGTAATTACTAGCCATTTTATTCCTAATTTTTTATTTCGGCACTCCTAGAAGTACACCATATAAAAAACCTTTTTTCTTTTTTTAATTGAAATGTCTCTGTGAACATCTTTGTTTTTAACCTTTACTTTGAGTTATGTAGTTAAATCAATGATTGGTTAGGTGTCCTGATATTTCTTTGGATCTGACCAAAGGTATTCTTACTTTGAATTCTCTAATGGGTTTGATGAGGTGCTACTGTAGAGTAATAAATTTACTGTGAATAAAAGAAGCACAAGGGGGTTCACTGCATGGACGTCTTGCTAGTCAGTAACTTATTTAATTGCAGGTTTAAAAAATTTTGTTTGTGAGCCAAAAGAAGGCAGAAGGTACTTTGGACACTAATAAAAGCCTGCTAAGAAGACCCATAGATTATGGCTAGTAATTTTCTGAGACCATGAGGAAGGTTTGGTGCAGGAGTTCATGCAATCAGGGAACTGCTGCCTGAGAAACCTTCTCATAAACTCAGGGCAAGGATGCTCCATAAAATACTACCAGCTTTTTGGATAAAGGAAAATTTCTATCCATGTATACATGTTACATATCATTCCCATATTTTTCAAATTTTTATGATTACATTTAAATTTCCTGTTAAAGATTTCCTTGTCTTTATATTGTTAGACTGTATTTCCAAGTGCAGAAGTTTTTCCTGCTGCAAGGAGGTTACAGCGTACAGTTACTTTTGCTGGGATTGTGAGGCACAAGGAAGTTTATTTATTGATTAGGAGCCATATTAAACTTGTTGAACTAGGGGATATTTTTCTGCTTCTGTGTGGCAAAAGAGCTACAAATATGAGCTTTTCTCATAAAATATTTATTCATAGAGTGTTATATTTATTATAAAATAGTATTACAATACAGTAGTGGAACTACAGTACTGTTTGAGAGAAAAGTATATAATAACTAGAGAAAATATATCCATTGCCCATTTTAAAGTGCTTAAGCACTGTTTTGGAAAAAACATGATGATGTTTACCTTGATATGCTGCACTGTACAAATGTGCAAAGGAGCTATAAAACTTCTCTGGATTAGCAGCTAAGGGGATCCCTTAATGATGGCACAGATGTCGCTACAACACCTGCTTTTTGTGGCAATGAAATATAAGCGAAGACTTGATGGCAGAGGCATGCCAGAGTACCACTTCACTCTAGCTTACTTCTAGCCTGTGTAATGACACTTTGGATACACTTAGAGACTGACAAAATTTATAATGATGGTGCCAAAATAAGGCTAACAGAAGCTTGGCACAAACCACCTTTGCCCCCGGTTGCATAAAGCCAAAATGTGTGGAAGCTGTTTCTGAATTTATTTCAAGATTTTGTAATACAAACACAGTGAAACCGAGTTAAAATTCTAAGCACTTCTCTGAACTTTTACCAAAATAGCATTACTTAATCTTTTTGCTTCAAACATCATGTTAAAAGTAGCCAGTGCACATAAGAAAGAATTAGGATAGTGATGAACACATAATCTAAATGCAGGAACAGAGAGGAATCTAACAAACACAGATTAATCTAGAGGATTAATGGGTTGTTTCCTCACTATATTTTTGTAATCTGGTAATGTATCATAACACCCAACTGTCTCAGTCAGGGAGGTTACTATTTCCTATCTCAACTAAAAGGAGTAGAATTAGAGAGTCACTTGAAAATGTTGCTTATAAAACTGAATTATATCTCTCTTTCAGGGATCTTGTCAGTGCTTTCAAAATTGTTAATCTCCTACTGCATATTTTCACATGTAATACACAATTACTATTTACAAGCAGTGTGAATTCATTAGCTTTATGAAGCTGATAGTTATTATGAATTAGTTGCTTCCTGTCCCCCAGGACTGAAATGGAAGTGAGATACTGCATCTCTAAAGGCTTCCCTAAAAGGAACATTAATAAATAAATAGCATAACTAAACATTTGTTAAATTGGCACTAATATACATTGAATCACGTCTTACCTAATTTGAAGAAATTCTTAGCAGAATTTGAAAGGAAGGATAACTCATCTCCGTAATTTTCAGTGTCAGTCTAAAAGACTAGAAGACCTACATGTAGTGATGAGTTTTTTCAGATTTTTTTTTTTTTTTGCCTGTGACTACAGACTTGTTGACACCAGAAGTCCTTCTCATATTGCTTTTATGGTTACTAACTTATTTCTTTTTATCAAAGCAACACGTTTCTCAGAGTTCTATCAACTTTGAAAGTTTCTAATGAAAGTTTCTGCAGTTGGATGTTTTCTGAGGAGAGTAATACAGAGAGATCTAAATAAGAAATCTGTCTGTTTTGACACAGAATGTGTATTTTGACATGAATCTTTCATGAAAATAGTTCATTATTTCCATCATTGAGCCAAAAAAAATGTGAGCTATCACAAAAATTTCGCAGTCACCTTTCCCAATACATGGCCTTGTGACAACTGAGCAGGTAGTTAAAAATAAAATCTCATAGAACAGTTGTCAATAAAAATCACTGCTATACTCTTTAAAGTCACAGGAAATAAAGTTTCATGTAACATGACGTAGTTTATATCTTAAAAACCAATATTCTCCCATTCTAGCTAATATAAGTCACTACAGTCTGAGGAAACATATTACTTGCATGTGAAGGCTGGCTTCCAACTTTCAAAGCTTCTTTTACGTATTTTTCCATTTCCCTTAGCTTATGTTCAGCTATTGCAGCACAGGAATACATCTGTTGAGGGAACGTGTATCTTGAAAGCCAGGACTAGTACCTCTCTCAGAAGGTTTAAGAGGATCAGCCATTTAATTGTGTTTTTAGAAGCTGCAGAGATGATTTAAGAAAGTAGGGGAAACAGAGTGTTTCTGATTGCTCAGTTAAATAAGTAAATTAAATTAGGCATACTAACCTGTTTCTCTTATGAAGAATGTCTTCTGGCCTCATAATTGAACACTGTGAACAAGACAGGCAGGAATATTTGTCTAGCAGACCTTGAGAGCATCTGCCAGGTTCCTGTCACATTCAAGCAAGTACCAGCCATATCTCCTAGCCCACATCCTCCTGTGCCAGAAAGGAAACTCAAATGCAAGGGCTTGATAAGATATAGAGCATACACCAGTTAGGTTCCCAGACTTGACAAGCAGTGAATGTGGATCTGTCGGCCTTTTCCTACTTTCATTTTTTTTCTGATGTCTTTACCTTACTTTTAGTGTAACACTCAGCATCATACATATTAATGACTTACCATCATGGACACTTACTAACTCATTAATGATCACAATACAACCACGCTCAACAATGCAGTGGAAGAGAACAAGCAAAACAAATTCAGCATACGAAAAAAAAAAAAAGGAAACAAGGTAGAAGTGAACTACTTAGTCACACACACAAAAAACCTAATTAAAAAGACCAGTCCAAAAGCAAGCAAGACATGCAGATAAACTGGGTGCTGATAAATCAGTTGCACAGATTGGCAACTGAATGGGTTGACAACCAATCCTTATTATATAAAACAACGCTCTGGAGCTAGTATTGCTAATCTTATTTCTAATGCTTCAATTACACACAAGCAGTATTAAAACTCATGCTTACGCGGGTGACATACACAGTCACGCAGACACAAGGTCACACTAGCTGACCCATTCCTACAGCACTCATCACCTTCCTGGCCACCAGCCACGTCACGTAGCAACAGCAGGGAAGTCATGGTCCTGCGCAGTGCCTGATGGGTGGCTGGAAGAGGTTACACATGCACACAATGCTAGAGAACTGTGTCTGATCCCTAGGGGACACTCTTACCGATGTAGACCAGGGTCCATACACACAACTTCTCTGTCTCAGGTGCACCGTTGTAGCAAGCTCTTCTCTCCTCCCATCAGTGGTCAGTGCTGCCATTAGGTGTCCTCCAGGATCTTAAAAAGATCTTTAGCCAAACATTTGCCATGGACTGTGCTTCTGGTCTAGGTATCTCATGAGTCACCCAGTCAAGTAATTCCTTATTCATCTCCCCCTGATTTTATAGCACCATCCTCAGTGCCTAGCAAGCCACACTCTTCTGCTGCTAGTTCCAACCAACCACCATTAAGATCAACAGTTAATTTCCCTTTTTGTTACACCAAAACCTTACAGTTCCTTTCAGTTCTATTACCATCATTTTAAAGCTATGGTTTACACATTTGTCTCTGGCAGACTTCAGGCATCCATGGATGGCTAAGCATCCTCTTCCATACAAACATCTTGAGTACTGTGGACAGTCCTACTCCTCAAGAAAAATGTCATGGAGTTAGAAAGGTACAGAGAAGGAGTAATTCCCTTACAGAGAGAGGTGAATAAGGCTGGTATTCTTCTATCCGGAGAGAAGGATGATGGGGTATGCTTGAGAGTCTGTAAAATCACAAAGGTGAGTAAATGCAGAACTATTTATTCAACAAGTCCACAACAGAACCAGTCAGCACTCAATGAATCTATTAGATCAATCAAAAACAATTAGAAGAAAAAAGTGTCAGTACACAGCAGCAAGTGAATTTCTGAAATTTGTTACCTTGGGAGGCTCTTGGAGGGAGTAGATTTAAAAACAAATTAGACAAATTTAAAGACAACAGGTCTGTAAACAGGTACTAAAGTGAATAAGCAAAAATGTACCCTATAATATACTTAATCTGATAATTTTGGATTTATAATTTCTTCAATATCAAGAACTTTGAAGTTCTTGCAAGTTCTTATCATTCTTATTCTGTTCTTATAAGTTTTTGATAAGGTCTTCAAGACCTGGTTGGATAAAGCCCTGAGTAACCTGGTCAGGCCTCCTAGCTGTGGATGTTTGAGTAGGAAGTTGCACTTGAAGCTTCATGAGGTCCCTTCCAGCCTGAAATATCGTATGAACTTATGATTGCAATAAGCTTAAGAATTCAGGAAAAATAAAACTGATGGCTTTCTAGTGTCAGTAATCTCTTCAAAAGAAAGGCTTCATCATCGGAAAAAGTACAGCTATATTGAAAATCAGAAAAATAAAATTCTGCTACAATAATTAGGACATACTAAAGTTAATGGGGCATGTTTTGAAATAGCTTAAAGTCCATTCATGCCCAGTGTTATAGTTAAAATAGGTCATAACTTGGATCAGTCGTAACTTGGTGAGATTTCAGGTGCCTACCCGGAGGGCAAATCTTAGCCCACAGAACTGTTCCCTTTTTCAATTGGAAGAAAAACAGCTGAGATGGCTTGCTTAACAATAGCTTCATTAATAAAGCTCTAAAGTGAGAAACTTGCCTGTGCACTGATCCAAGGGTAATGTAAATGGAGAAACCAGGCCGTCCATGAAATAAACCTCTTTCACATCTTGCGTAAGCAGGATTCATAAAGGACTATCACTCTTGTTATCCAGTGAAGGGACAAGATAATTCTGCTTTGCCTCATACTTGCTTTTTTTCCTCCCTGCTCATCTTGATATTGGAGAGGAAAGTTAAAGCAGCATGGTTTATTTTTTTTATTTTTCATTAAAATTGCCAAGTAAAAGATAAAATCCCTATAAATTGTTTCACCTGTGGCCAATCAGTACTTCTTATTATAATTACCATGGAAATTGATATGGTAATTGTTAAGTTAAAACATCATTACAATATAGCTGTAACCAATATTGCAATGGCCGCAATAATTAAATCTTTTCAATTCAGTTAAAAATTTTAATGAAAAAACTGTAGGGAAGATAGACAGGATAATTTTGGCTCTCAGAATTGAAAACTAATCAAAAGAGTTAATTCTCAGGAAAAAAATATATCTTAAGTAGACTATTAAGTTTGTGTTTTAAAATGTATTAGATAATTTACTTCCAGACATAGAGCTGCATTCCCATATTCAGTCATAAAAACCCCCTACATAACAGCCTAAATATCACCAAAAGTGAACAATAATCCACTTTGTTTCCCTATTTTGACAATGTTTTTTGCTATACTGGCACTTTACATTTGAAATGTACACCTTGTGAAAAAACTACAGGCTATTCATATAACAAAAAACAAGCCAGCATGTGTCAGTAACATGCTTTTTTTTTTTTTTTTCAAATTAAATAACTCATGCTATTTGATTTCTTATATTATCCACAATAATAATGACTATAGTTTTCTGACAGACATGAAACCCTTGACTCTGTATAACAGCAACCTTTTAAAAAGTTCCAAATATAAGCATTGTAGAGTTAGGAATTAACATTTCCATTCATTACTCTGCTTACAAACCCTGTACCAGAGGAAGCAAAAGCGCATGGAAAAATTACAAACAGGTATTTGTTATTATTAGCACCTTATCCTCCTGGTAAAGTTATCTAGCGTTCCATAGACCACCACGCGCAAGTACTTTACAAGGAACAGCAATACTCCAAATCGCAGCTAAAATAAATGAAAAAATAGTAGATAAGCAATATGCATTTTTATCTAACACATATAATGATGCACTGTTGACCTAATATAATGATGCACTGTTGACCTAGTCTGACGATCTTTCACCCACACTGATGTAAACTTGGCATTGATGGCAGACAAGCACAGGGAAAAGTACACGTATCTGCAGGGAAAGTCAAAAAACAGCCTCTCTGATTCCCTTAATTTCAGATAAATCAGCTATTTTTCTGTTTCTTATTCTAGATTTTGTTTGCCTGGGGGCTTCCTGAGCTCATAGCAGGAATTTGTAAAATCTGAGAGGTTCTAGAAAAATCCAGAGTTGCTTCCCCCTCTTTCCAAGCCCATTCAGGTATCCTCACACGTGAATTTGACTGTTGCTATTGCCATATTCAGTTTGGAAAATGGCATCCCACATCTACCTTACAGGAAAATGACAGAAAGTGACATGCATATTATCCGCTTAAATGGCTTTACTGAACTTAGTAGTTACAGCATCTGTCAATGGTCATATTGCTGACAAGGACTCTAGTACAATTCACTAGATGTCTCATGAGGAATGAAGGGGAAAAGATTTGATTTTCCCCTTCTCCACCTGGGTCTTTAAGGAAAGCCAGATTTCATCCTAATGCTGTGCAGTAGCCCACAATTTACCCCAGCTGCAAAGAACTTCACATTATTCAGCTACTTTCTGCTAAGCTCTATCATGAGTTGGGGTCAAAGCAATACTGGATGATAGAGAAAATCTATGGATCCTCTCAAATCCAAAATGTAATATTTCACATTGTCTCAGATTCTGAATACCAGCTTCTGTCCTTACCATGTCAATAGGTCAATGTAAAAGGTTCATGATTGAAACATAAATATTAACTATTTTCTTTCCCCTGGGAGTGAGTCACAAGCTGGTGGTGAAAACTGGTGTCTTTCCAGTGATTTTAATGGAGCTATGCCAGTTGGCACCACCTAAAAATTTCATGCCTTATCTCAAATTGCACACTTCATATGACTTAATTCATAAACAAAGTGAAACCTTGTGGGAAGACTCATGCCTCTCTGCTGCACTGTCTCACTACTAACACTTATAGAAGATTAGATTTTAGAATTTATGACCTGCTTAGTACTTCAGAAAGAAATAAAGCTAAAATAGTAACGCAAAAAATATAAAGCTGGTTTTATTACCTGGCTTGTGTGTGTATTGCATGTACTGGCTTCTCAGTCCAAAATTACAGAAATAAACAGATGGCAAATAAAATTCTTAAAGCATTTTTGAAATACTATTGTTACATCCAAAAAAGATATATTTTCCAAGGTCACCTATGTCATAGAACATTCAAGAGGACTGAAGAAATAACTTGAAAGAACCTGTAACTAAGCTCTCAAAGTATAGCAGCCCAAATTTTACACTTCATTTTTAGATAATCTCCAAACTTGCAGGATCAGTTTGAACCAAATATTTTGCCTGGACTGTAATTGCTCTGATTTCTGTTGTTTAATGAGGTAGAGAAATCTGGGCTATATGTGTGTATTTTTTGCATGTCTTTTTTTTTTTTTCCAGTTATGACAATTAATGAAGAATTCATTATTATGTAAAGCCTTTATATTTGAGACCCATCTTAGATCTGTACCTAAGAGGAATTTAAATTCCACAGCACTGAAACATCTAATTTTAATTGCTTGCTTCCCTTAATGAAATCTATACCGCTGACTTATTTTCCCATATTCAATTTAAGAAGCATAGGGACAAAGAGTTGTCTCAAAACTACAAAAATCACAGAGTACAGCTGGAAGCCAATACCATATAATGTTTCTAAAGTCAGGGGACAAGACAGTGAAAAAGGTATTCTGTAGGCTAGAGCACGGGCTACAAGGAGGGATAAATTTCAGGCCATATTGTAACTGCTGGAAGTAAAATCCATGCACAGCCTTTGGAGTCAGTATTCTTGTCTAAGGCCACACTCTTCAATACAGCTGTATTGGGTTTACATGTCAAGGTTTTGGTAGTGGGGGGGCTACAGGAGTGGACGCAGTGAGAAGCCGCTAGAAACTTCCCCCATGTCCGATAGAGCCAATGCCAGCCGGCTCCAAGATGGACCTACCGCTGGCCGAGGCTGAGCTCATCAGCAATGGTGGTAGCACCTCTGTGACAACATATTTAAGAAGGGCAAAAAACCCCCCAAACCTACGGCAGCAGCAGCTGGAGAAAGGAGTGAGAATATGCAAGAGAAACAGCCCTACAGACACCAGGTCAGTGGAGAAGGAGAGGGAGGAGGTGCTCCAGGCACCAGAGCAGAGATTCTCCTGCAGTCCAAGGTAAAGCCCATGGTGAGGCAGGCTGTCCCCCTGCAGCCCATGGAGATCCATGGTGGAGCAGATACCCACCTGCAGCCCATGGAGGACCCCACACCAGAGCAGGTGGATGCCTGAAGGAGGCTGTGACCCCATGGGAAGCCCATGCTAGAGCAGGCTCCTGGCAGGACCTGTGCACCCATGGAGAGAGGAGCTCATGCTGGAGCAGGTTTGCTGACAGGATTTGTGACCCCATGGGGGACCCGTGCTGGAGAAGTCTGTTCCTGAAGGACTGCACCCTGTGGGAGGGACATATGCTGGAGCACTTTATGAAGAACTGCAGCCTGTGGGAAGGACTCATGTTGGAAAAGTTCATGGAGGACCATCTCCCATGGGAGGGCCCCCACACTGGAGCAGGGGAAGAGTGTGAGGAGTCCTCTCACTGAAGAGGAAGGAGCGGCAGAGATAATGTGTGATGAACTGACTGCAACCCCCATGCCCCGTCCCCCACCGCCGCTCAGGGGGAGGAGGTAGAGAAATCAGGAGTGAAGTTGAGCCTGGGAAGAAGGGAGGGGTGGGTTGAAGGTGTTTTAAGATTTGGTATTATTTATTACCCTACTCTGATTTGATTGCTAGTAAATTAAATTAATTCCCCAAGTTGAGTCTGTTTTGCCCATGATGGTAATTGCTGAGTGATCTCCCTGTCCTTATCTCGACCCACGAGCCTTTCGTTATATTTTCTCTCCCCCTGTCCAGCTGAGGAGAGTGGGTTAGAGAGCAGCTTTGGTGGGCACCTGGCATCCAGCCAGGGTCAACCCATCACAACAGCAAACACTCAAACTTAAGGATGCAGACTTAGGCTCACATTCCCTCCAACTCTTCTCTTCCCCTATTTCTTCTCTCCATCCCTCTTTCCCTCTTTCCCTTCCACACAAACTTAGGAACTCAGGCTACAAAGTAGTGATCATTTAAGGCCACTTCCAGCAAGTTAATCAGATAGATCCAGAGCTGGTACACAGCCACATACACAGCTGATAAACAGAGAGTAGAGTTTGTCAGTGTCCAGTCCGCAAGCTGTAAAACACCCCTCAATGCACAAAACATGGCTCAGCATCTGACCACAGAATAGGTCCTTTAATATAAAAGATCAAAAGCCTTTAAAATTAAAGCATGCCAGAGGAGGAAGCCTGCAGTGATTAAGAACACTGCTTATATCTTGAGATTCTGCAATAGAATGGAGCTTTTTGGTGAAAATACCAAGAGGATCCCTGAAACAAGATTATATAAAACACTACCAAGTAAAACAGCCTGGCATAAGGGGAAAAATCCTTCGTTTCCCTAAATATAGCCATAGGTTTAATCTGGGGCAGTGAATTAGAGAGTGCAACACCAACCAGCTACAGGCAACTAAAGGATTTCTCACCATGACTGGAACAAGAAGCTTTCCGTGGCGTCTGTCCTTGTCAACGCTTAGCGTAGCTCCACTCTTTCAGAGGAAAGCCACACAAGCCCTTACCCCAGCCACCAACCCAGCACTTTTCCCCAAACCAAATCACACATCAAAGGAGAGGATATTCTTTCTGGCTGGGTCAGAAACCTTTGAAGACAGCAGTAATTGATGCAACACTGATGGGGAGCAAGAAAATAAAAAAGAGTGATCATATCTCCTTTCAATTTCTGTTTGGTACTCAAATACAGGGTCTGGAGCAAGTTACATTGTGCCTTCCAAAGTAACCGACAATGAAGAAAGAGAAAAGGAGGGAATAAAAAACATCAATTGCTCAATGTGCCATTACAGTCAAGAAATGACCATATATCCATCTAAAATACCATCTCCTCCAGAATAATACGTGCAGCACAGATCACTGTGTTTCAAAAAAGTGTGAAAGAACTGGCAGAGGTTCAGAAAAGGGAGTTCAAGTCTCAGAGAAGGATTCAGAAAAATGATCAAAGGGATGGAAAAATGCTCAAAAAGTTGGAATTGTTTTACTTAAGGTGATAGAAAAAGGTTACTGTTTCTTATCTTGTATACCAATCACTATAAAAACATATCCACTGATGGTCTGGAAATGGTTCAGAGCTTCTGAATTACATTTCTTGTAATAAGTGGACGGGAAAAAATTCAGTTAAAGGGTGGCAAAATAATCATAAATTTTTCCTCATAGCAGAATAGAAGTCACTGTTCCTGGAAGCTGCTGAGGTCAAAATATCAGAGATTCAAAAAGAACATACGTATTTGATGAACATCCTGAGTTTATTTTGGAATATGTATAAAACTTCAGGACTAAAGGTAACAGCTTTGCATCCAACAGAAGTCAGTTTAAGACCGAGAGGAGCAGAAAAGAAAAAAAACATTGCAAATTATTCTAGATTAACAATGCCAGGAATTTCTCACTTTTTTTTTTTTTTTTTTTTTAAGTGTAGCTACAGATACAGTAAACAATAACCATCCTAAGGTCAAAATGAAAACACCAGACTAGATAGACTTCTGGTGTAGTCCAATATGGCAATTCCTAAAACAAAGGAGATTAAAATTATCTAAAAAATAAGAGCGAGATTATATTAAAATTCCAGGTAAACTGAATGCTATTTTTTATATGACATGTTTAATTTTTTTATTAACCGATGTTTTTTATATGATTTTATTCTTACACTTTCAGGTATGATTTTTTATTGCATTTGAGTTCAACCACGTCATATATTCTGTTTTTACCTTAGCTCTACTTTGATGCAAACTTTATCCTAAAAAGCAGCTCGCTGCATGATTAGGTAAATTATAATTCATAGTGCATACTTTATTGCACATACTCATCTATACATCGCAGATATTAGGCATTTCATTGTTTTAATGGCAGTATAGCTATTGAATAAAAAACAAAGAGATGTCTTTTAGTAGGTAAAGGAAACATTTATGGCCTTACTTCCAAAAGTTATATCCTAATAAATATGAAGAATAGGAGACTAAAGTGTCATGAATTCCACAGTCATTTGCTGATATTACAGTATGCCTGTGATAAACAAGGGTAACCAGACTGTTGAAAACACTATTTTCTACTCTTCAAAATTGTGTGCTTTTATATACTGATTCATTTTAATGAAATGTAAAGTCTTATTTTTACATTTGCTAGTACATTACTAGAGCATTTTTCATATGTCCATTATAACCCTTTATTTCTTTTGTCATTAAAACATTCATTCTTCATCAATATATCTGTTTTTCCTCAACAAGTTTGTTTTGCTTACAAATGTCCAAATTGGTTTTGCTATTTTAAAAAAGATATTAAATAAGCCCAAATGCACCAAGCCCCCCAACATTTTGCAAAACTACGTTTAATTTTATTCAGTCACTTCAAAACATATACCAGCATCATTTCCATTGGAGAATTGGAAAGTTCTCAGCCTGCCTGCAAAGAATCGCATTGTCAAATGGACTTCGGCATGCAAAAACATATCAGACAGTATGTACTGTATTGCGGTCACCATGTGCGCCAATTAGCGCTTATTATTCCTGCATTACAGTTCATTTCTTAAATGGCAGGAGGAAATAGCAACCATTGGCGAGATTTTTATATATTCTGCAACATCTTATAAAGTGACTGAATGGCTGAAAGAACATCGTCATGAAACTTTACGCTTTATGGATTCTATTTGAAACTAACTAGAGTGAAACATTCTTCCTGCGCAGCTCTGTCGACATATCATCACAATCTTTCTTACATTAACACTTAAGCAGGTACGGCTCTGACTTTATATCAAGCTGCATTTCTGAATGTTTCGTAAAGTGGCCTCTGCTTTTTTTTTTTCTTTAATGGAATATTATAAAGCTTTGATTTTAAAAACACAAATACAGAACATCTAATGGCCTCTTTTCATTTTACTTTTTAAGGAAGCAAAGCAGTCTCCCAGACTTGGTACGGGATCAGAGAGAGAGAGGTGTTTTCTCACTTTTTCTCTATTAATTTACAAATTTAAAACAATACCAAGAACATTTACAAAATGTTATTGGTATTTTTTTAATATGTAAATAACATTTACAAAATGTTACTGCATTTTTAATGCATTATTAAATGTTATTTTTTACAATTAAATATTTTAAAGGGTTTAATTTTGAAAATTTTATGCATGATCTCTGCTAGTCCTTAGAAAATTAAACCTGGGAAAAAGTATTGAAATATATTTCTTTACTAATATTTTTAAGTGTTTTTATATACATGCAGTAACAATTCTGCATTACATTCACTGAATTTGTCTGGAATGCCACCATGCATAATCTTTGCATAAGCATGTGAGTTTCAAAATGTTCTTCAGATTTAATTTGGTCATACTCACAGATGATAGTTACAGAGTAGTGAAAGGATGAGAGCATCTGCTGTCTCACAGTAGCTGTAAATGAGTCCAGATTGGACTACTGAAAAAATCTTGATCTCGTTCTAATCAGTGACAAAATTTTCACTTTAGTGATGAGACCACAGAATCTTAATCGATGTAGCATGCACATCACACAGTGGCATAATATGCATAATTGTTCTATGTTTTGTTCAAATTATGTTGACAATTATCTCAAAGATATCTTTCTAAATATCAATACCTCTCATTCCTAAAGGATTTTTTTTCAGCAGCCCCCCTTTTTTTCCACTGTGTGTTCTGCTTTTATTTGTTAAATAGTATTTCTGTCAGTGGGTGGCAGTCTCCATTGGCAGACCTTCCTGAGACCTTGGTTTTCACCCACATTAGCCCTTAAATGCACCATCCAAAGTATAACCCAAATCTAGGCAGCTGATATGTTTCTGCAACTGTAAGAGAAGTATGTCCGGCACAAGAATGAATAACTTGGAAATTAATTACAACCACTTCTGTTCTATTTCAATTCTAAAACACCCATTCTCCTGCAGATTATACCTCAGCAATTCAGATACACAGGAATCAACAGGGCTCAGGGCACTCCTATACTATCTGGACTTTAAGTCAGAATACTCAGCATTGTAGTTTTTTAAGCTAAAGCCTTTTATTATGCACTTAAGCCAGATTAGAAACATCCAAACTTGTCTGTTATTACATCGCAGGTAACCCAAGAGAGGATGAGATTTTCTTTGCTGTTGGACTACGCTGGTGTGCCAGCACTGCTCAGCACCAAAGCAGCCCCACACCGCATGCAAAGAGAGCAACATCCCTCCGAGGAAGCTGGGCAAGGGTTTCTCAACATCGGCAGAGAGAAAGAAGCATTTCTGCCAACACAGAAGGCTCAAAGGGCTTTCAAATTTCACA
The DNA here is from genome assembly GCA_008921705.1 of Burhinus oedicnemus. Classification (NCBI taxonomy): domain Eukaryota; kingdom Metazoa; phylum Chordata; class Aves; order Charadriiformes; family Burhinidae; genus Burhinus; species Burhinus oedicnemus. The sequence continues at coordinate 2,748,757 of VFFE01007663.1, read as the reverse complement.
AACGTTTCTGATTGCTCCTGCTACAGGTACAGAGAAGAGCTATAGATCTGACAGAGAAATAGGTACTATGGGAGAGAAGAACTAGGCTTTTAGCCTACCAAAAGTCAAGTCTAAGGTTGATATGATTGCTCTCTGCGGATATATCAAGAGGCGATGTATCAAAGAGAGAGAAATGTTATTTCATATCAAGGGTAATGTGGCACAAGAACAAATGAGTATAAATAGGGCATGAAGAATGAAATTGTTCTGGAAATTCAAAGCAAGTGCCTTGTTACCAGTCACTGCTCTGAAGTACTGGGAAGCCCAAACATCAAACTGCTTTTAACATGGACTTCAATAAATTGATTAATGGCATTGCATGATGCAATTTCTTGTAATATTAAAAAAAAAAAAAAAAAGTCATGCTTCTCTAACCAGGATATAAATAGGAACATCTGATATTTCATTGTTTGCCTCACAAACCACAATGATTAAAGTAGCTGATTCAGGCACCTTTACAGCCAAGCTGATCATCTTACTTGCCGAAGGCATCAGTGCTGCAATTCATTTGTCAGCGTTCATATTCTGATATGCGTCATCTCCACCTTTTCAAGGAGTAAATGTGCAGCACAAGAGGAAGGATTCATATTTCCATTCTGCTATCAATAACTGCCAAGTAATATAAGAAACTACCTGTACCTTACTCTATAGTTATAAAAGCCTATAAAGGCAAAAAGAAAGATCACTCGGTCTCTCATTTTGTACACGTATTTTCTCCCCCCTGCCCCAAGTGTTCTTATGAGAAGGAAATACTCATCATCTCACCATCTTTGATGGCAATGCAGTACAGATTTGGACTCCTGAGGAATTCAATTTAAAACAGCAACAGTTTTTTACAGGAAGTTTTTTTGTAAGTGTATGACTCCAAGCCTTGTCTTCTAATGTGATCTTTGAAATTGTCTTTTCAACTGAATATGAAGTAATTATATTTTGCCTTAGTTTTATATGCTTACTATACACTAATGGTATAAATGATACACCTTGCTCTCCAGTGTGTATTTTTTATATGAGAGCTCAATATCTTTATGAAAGCCACTTGGATTCATTAGGAATTATAGTCAATAAGTTTTGCAGAAGTACAGGACTCCTACAGACAGTATCCTAAAAACTAAACGGATTTTCTAGAGAAATTATGTTTTTTCCATGGAGTATGCTGCAGAATATATACAATTAACAACAAAATTTTATACAGAAGTTGAAACAACACGCTGGGAAAGGTGCCATTGTTCTCAATTCCCTAGGACATTTCTACAAGGTAACTGCACAGCAGCATATTAGAATAATCATTCCACCGTGATGATATTTTGGTCCCATTGCAATTCAACTGCACTTTGTGATAAACATTCACTTCTTTATAACACCGGGTTTGTTCATCATTTCAGATACATACCATATTTTTGACCATGGTGTATTATCAATATTGAAAAGACTACATAGGTTTGGGTGTCGATCATTCTCAATCTGGTACAACGATCATATCATAAAAGAAATTGGAGATAGTTTGGTGATCAATGGGTAGACAAAACTAATTAAATGAGAAAGATGTTTTAGTAATACGTGTAAAGTTCAATTCAGAGGGAAACATTTTTGAAGTTGTCTATAAAATGAAAATATAGGCATATATCAAGCATTGTTAGAGACAGTCAGTTTATTGATTGTGCTAATCGCATCCAGAGGAAAATGACCTAAATAGGTAATTAAACTATACTGGACACAGAGCTTTGCACTACACTTATTGGCTCAGTACTTACTGTCTTATTGGTCTTCAGCCACGTGACAACCTTTGCTTTTGGCACCTGTAAAATTGCCATTTTAGAAATCACAGCATACAGTCACAAAGATCCAGAGAGATGAAAACAAAGACATGTATGATCAAACAGGGAAATCCTACACAGGGAAAATAGTGGAAACATCTTTGTTCAATACCTGATGCTTATCCAGAGGCTCTAATCCAAAGGAATAATTATATTGACATAATTTATGTAAACTTAAAGACAGCAGGACAGGCATATAGAAGCAGATATTTCCAAAATTTTATAATTATATAGGAAAAAACCTTCTGAAAATGAAATTGATTTTCAAATCTCTGGACCAAATCTAGAAAGATACAAGTTGGTAACACATATTAAAAGCTCTGAAAAATGAGACACATTATAATTGTTACATAAATTGTATAAACTTTGTGTGAATTCATAATCTAGCTTTAAAATTGGCATTCACTGGCAGTGAGACAAGTAGTAATTACCTATAATGCTTACTGACAAGTTGGAGCACTAAAACCACTAGTTGCCACTTTTTTTTATTCTCTAGATCACCCAATATAAAAAGAAAAACTGCTTTTCCAGCAAGTTTGAAATACACGACAGCACCTCCTTAATGCATGTCTGTAAAGGTGACATACATTTCACAGAACATTAAATGTGCCATTTGAATGTATTAATTCTTAAGAATTACTGATTTTACAGCTGAGATATCTTTTACTCTATCGCTAAATCTGATCTTTATGTTTTCTTTTGCTTGGTTTGGCAGAGTGCAGGTAGAATTCAATATGTCTGATATAAGATACTTGTCATCCAAAACTACCTCAATTGTTCCTTTAAGGTACATAATAAAGTGACATTTTGGGGTTAAGTCAGTGGCAATATTGTCATTGATCTTAATGTGGACTGGAGAAAGGAGTGTCTTTGACTACAGTCTTTTAAGAAAGAGGAAAAAAATTACAAAAGATCTGTAAAGTATTGACAAGTTCTATATTGATGAAGGAATATGTGCTTCAGATACAAAGAAGAAAAAAAAAAATTAGCTTTAGCATCTCAGCTGGATCAAGTTTCCAGCAATGATTATCTCCAACCTCTTTTTATGCAGTGGATAATGGAACTGGGTCCCAGTATCCTATTTTGGATTCTTGGCTTAAAGATTTCAAACACATAAATGTCTGAAATCAGTGCAGTTCATTAGTGATACAGGTTTTTGTGCTGAGAGCTAATTATCATTAGTGCTTACCACCAGTACTTACATAGTTTTCAGCGTTCAAGGGCATGTTGGCAACTGTTTCAAGTCATCTATAAGAGTTAGACACACTGCATTAGAAGAAAAATTCTGCAGAGATAGCACCAGGAAAAAAAAAAAGGAGGGGGAGGGTGTGGGGTAAGAACAGTAAACATCACAGAAATTCAAACTAAAGTATTCAGCTGTACAAAGAATATATTCAAATCATAGAAGCCTGAAAAAGAGGACTATAAAAGCACCTGGCAACTGTAGAGCAAAAATTCATCTCGGCAGACACAAGTCTGTGCATTTCTCTTGGTGTTAAATTTTACCTGTGGAAACAAATTAAGATTCAGTTAAAAATACCTTTTTTCAAGATTGAAAAATAAGTCAAATCAAGTATCCCAGCTGATAACTGAGCCAGGGGAAAAAAAAAAAAAAAAAGAAGTAATTTTGTATTGCCTAAGAATCCTGTTTCTTAATCAGACTCCAGATGTATTTTGGAATGAAACAATCTTTTAGAACCACTGGTGTAAGTAATAAAGTCAAAGTGATACCTTCCATCAGCAGCCCAGAATATGTCTGACATTTTTCCTCCTTCTTTCCCTGTCTTACAGCTAACGGAGTAAACGTTTCAGCTTTTCTGGGTTCCCGTTTATTGTATTAACAGCCAGTACAACATCAGGAGAAAAAATACAGCAGTAATAGCAGTATTCCTGTCTTGAGAGGCAAGAGAATACGAAAGGGGGATGTTTCTTGTAATGGAAGGAGCATGGGCCCAGTGCTCCTCCTCTATGGTACAGTTTGACTTCATCAGTGTTACATCTTTTCCAGGTGAGGATTAAGCTACAACACCGTTTCTCTCTTCAGCCAACCTTTCTGTCTCCTTTCCATCTCCTACCTCCATCTACACAATAGGTGCTGATCAAGTAACTGGAAGAATACTGAATGAAGAGAACAAAAGATCTAGAGAGTAGTACCTTGATCTGTTCCCTCCTATCAAAGTTTTGGCTAATTTTATACCATTTGAGTTGTTTTAGCTAGAAATCACTTTTACCATTTTATCTAACCTAAGAAAGTGATGTTTTGTATTCATATAGACATGTCACTTCACAAGGATCTCAAAGGTCTTTGCAAATTGTGTACCATACAAGAATCTTTTCAGATACCCAGGAATTGCAGTTACTTTTAAGGTAAATTGCAGGGGCTATAGTGATTTTACACAATAGTTTATAATATGAATTGAAGATTGCATACATTTGGAACTGCAGGTGAAGTTAGGTAAGGAAGAAGTAATTACCTAAACTGGAATTTAAATAGCATGATAACAACTCTATTCTTGCAGAACCATACTGACATTCTTTTGGTTTTGTCATTCATGTGAAAGATATAATCACCTCTATAATATGGAGCCCCTTACTCACTGCTGAGCCATAGATTCAGAATTGACTCAAATGAGTAGGGTTTTTTTTAAAAATCCTACCACTTGATTTTTCTTTCTGGTTTTACCAGGAGGAAACCAGCCTCTTTGATCATGTTCTTTGTTCAGGAACCAGCCTGTTTGATTACACAGCTGAAAAAATACAGCCCAAAATGGATTTTGCCAATGGAAAAGCCATTTTAGATGCATTTTTGTGGTTGAGCCCAGTTCTCTGAAGCAGCACTAACATTATTTTCTTTGTCTTCAGAACAATCCCAGAAGCAAACACTCTTTGTATGTACAGCACAGGAGCAAAGACATGACTTATGCGTCTGTACTGTCTTTTTGGGTTGTCATAAGGTTGCTGTCAACTGTGGACTCATAGTCTGACAGCAAGCACTGAAAATCCAGGATCAGGTGAAGGACTGTTATTTAAAAGACATCAAATTTGCATCAAATAAACCAAAATGTTTTTTTTTCATTTTAGTTTTGCCTTTACGTGAACTCGAGTGACTCTTCTCATCCAGAAGCAGAGCCTTTATGCTGATGGATACAATATCAGAATTCTACATTTCACAGAATGTTAAAATCACATCGTTTTTTCTCTATCACTGAGAAAGCCATCATTGTAGTTAGGCTTGAAATTAACAAATTCTTTAAACATTATGAGCAATTATATTGAAAAAAGCTTCTTATTTTGGTGGTAATAAATGAGACCACAAAAGACCCAGACATGCTTTTTCAGTTCCCTTTTGGCAGTTATTCTGTCTGAATTAGATATATCCATTGCAATTATCTTATATATTATAAGAAATACTGAAAGGAAACTGCAGCCTGAATACAGACAGCGTATGTGATTTAGAGACAGGGCGTCCAAGAATAGAGTACCAAATAACTGGAGCTTCTACATCATGCTTCAATCGGTGTTGAAACAAAGGAGGGCAATACTTACCCTATCATCTATTCATAGGAGGTGAAGATACATCTGTGTTCCTGAACTATTTCTGAAGACTTGAGAAGAGCTGCATAAGAGGTCAGAAATAGAAGGAGTTTGTCAACTTTCTCATTAACCAAAAACCAGAAGACACATGTGTCCAAGGAGGTAATACATATCAGAAAGAAACGTACTGAGATTCAGCAGCAGAAGCTCGCTACTCATTTCGATTCATCCCATCTTCTGATGGGATTGTCTCACCATGAAGAAGCTATGGTAATCCACTCTTTTAATTAGTGGGAGCAGGGTCCCGCAGATACCTTTTGTCTCTGTTGTGGCAGGTCACACAGGCATTTTGAAGCTGGTGCAAAGAAGGCTCCCAAAGAAGCTGTGTGCTCAGGGATTCACCTCTCTTGGTGAATTTTTAGACCCAATCAGAGCAGGAGGACGGAGCACAGAATAGAAGAGAGACTGTTATGAGTTATTATAACATTATGATAGTTGCTCCTGTACCTGCCTTTCATAACAAATAACACAAGACAGTCAGCATTAGAACACTATTCAACTTTTCTGTGTAAGCCTTAAGATCAATATTACACTATAACTACCTACCTCTGCTGTTGTCCTTCAAGATTTTTATGTATTTTCCAATCATCACATTAAACTAACCTATTAACTTTATCAGTTTTGTTACAAGTACTTTTCTTGCCACTTTCCTACTGCCTTAACACTCTTCTAAAGAATAGAGCAAAACTTTAACAAAAAACTATACAAAAAATCTAATCAGCCAGTCACTGAGAGTTCAAATTATTTTAAGGTGTTGTATAGGACTGTCCAAGTCAGGCTCTTGATCTATTTCACCTCAAATTGCCACTGACTTCTTAGGGAGTGGAATCAGTCCGATGCTAAGCAGTTTTAGCAGATTAACTACAACCGCTCCTTTCCTCCCATATTCTACATTTTTCCTATTCCAGCTGCTCTCCTGCCCTTTCTTTTCCTGAGGATGGTTTGTGTTCTCTGACCTACATCAGTTCAATGTTATTTCACTTGGAGTGTTCCTAATCTAACCTTACTTTTTAATCCATGTTTAAATTGATATTCAGATGTTAAACTTGGATACATGACTGTGCATGATGAGGGATTTATTTTAAAGTTGTTATCTTCAGTGTCTTCTCTGTTCTCTCATCTCCTCATCTAAAAAGTAAATTAGAGTAATTAGCAAGCAACACCCATATGGAATTTACTTGTGACTGTCAGGTGAATCGTGCAACTTAATGATGGGTGAACTGATATAAAATGGATAAGAGAGAAGACTATCAATTCTGTTCCCTAGGATGAACTCATCAGTGAACACATATTCTGTAAGAGAAACAGCTCGATCCCAGTTGAAAAGATTTTTCTGCTAAATAGAACATGCTAAATAAGTCTAACTAATCTAACATTCAGAAGATTAGCCCCCTAGTATGGATTTCTGAGCTATGCCATACATTCACCTTATCTAGAAAATGCTAGTACTGAAATCCTTCTTCAACCTCCTGCTTCCTATCTTTTCAATTTACAATTGTGGTACTTCCAGTTAAAAACAAAGACTTTCATTTTCCTGACACTTTTGATTCTGGACTGTCCAGATATAAGCCTCAATACAGCACATCTTAATTAATTTCCTTGTTTCAGTTTTAGGGTCACATTTTCCTAAAAGCCAAAACCTCCACATTTTGGGCTTGACTTCATAAATGCAAATGACTCATTTAGAAAATATTAGGCTGAATGCAAGGAAAGTAATTTTTCTTTACAATTACAGTACAAATCTCATGTGCAGTATACTAATCTTCACTTCATTACACAACTGCAGTTATGTAAAGTACTTTACACCCAGAAAAACAATAATTTGGATGTGATTTCATGCAACAGAACAATTGCATCTACAAGATATTTTCTATTTAGAATAAGTGCACTCTAAATGGGTTTAATTTTGGAGCTACAACTAGAAAAGCTGCTGTTTAAAAACTATTTCCTAACCAAAAATCTGCAGCACATATCCCATTTTTAGCTAATATATAGCAACTGAAATGAAAGTTTTATGTAGAATGCTTGTTATATTCTATCACTTCTTTTTCACAGTAAGTACAGTCAAAGTACAGAGTGAGATGGATCACTCTTTCCTTCAGACCCAGCAAATAAATAAATAGTTCTGCAACTGACAGGAGAAGTATTGGTCCTTGTCAGAACTAACCCTAGCAATTTTCTGTGAATCTGCTGGGAGTCAAAAATAAAGTCCTCCATAGACAGGTAATTTCCAGAGTTAGTGTAAGATTTGTGAAGAATTAGGAAAAATACTCTCTGGGATATACTCAAGTGGGACATTGTAAGATGTGTTAAAGTGAAATCTATGGCTACAGAGTGAAAAATGAGATGCTTATTCTAAGTCAAACCTAGACTGGATTTGGATTAGAGATTTTTTCCTAACATTCTTTATCACACTTGAGGCCAGAGCTGAGTGATGCACACTTAAAAGGCAAAATTCAGAGCTCAAGAGGTAGACACGTATAATAGAACTGTCTCAAAGTCTGTATCAGAGGTTTTAAGATAGATTTATAACAGAAAGTTTCACATTAACTAGAGATAATTTTCTGTAAGTTCTTAAACTCAAGTGAAAAAAGAATAGGGTTTTGTAACTATTAAAGGAATTCTACAATGTAGTAGACAAGCGTTGGATTTTTTTTAAAAGTACTACCAGCTCTGTATTTGGTGGCCTTATTAACATGCTGGGAAAAAACCATCTTGAATGCTAGAGAGTTTTTTAAAAATCAGAAGCTTCTGAAAATGGCATTAAATTATCTGATAGTTTTTGTGTTTACCTTTTTATTTTTTTCTTTTAAAATTATTCTCTTTCAAAGCTGGATGAAAATTGCAATTATTGAACATGAGTCTAACATGGGGCAAGAAAAAAGCCAAGATAACTGAAGCTGACAGACCCTTTGATAAGTAAGTGCAAAGAAGGTGGTTTAAGGCAGAAAATAAGGATACACTACCACACAGAAGAAAAGCTATCTGCTTTCAAACTTTTCTAAATAGGTTGATATAAGTGGTGCACCTTTTTCATTGGCCTTCTCCAGAAACTGAGAAAGGAAAGCTTAAATTCCTGTAGTTCTATCTAAATAGCCCAGAGTAACTATATTTGTGGGGAATCCTCAGGATCTGTGCTGGCTGAGTATTGTTGAAAACACAGGAAATCAGAAGGGTAGAGCTGTTGAGAAAACCAGGTCTCTTAAAACTTACAATGATCGCCAGTGCCCAGTGCGAGTGCCACTGCAAAACACGATACTACTGGCAGTTACATCACACATACACTTAATGAGAAAATGTCCACAGAGAATGGGACTGTGCTCTTCTGCACTTTTTCGCTGGGCACCTGTGGTCACTTGTAGGCATGTAGATTGCTGTAGGTCAGTAATCGAAAGTCAAATAGTCACTGAAGACTAGTTCAGAAAAACAATCTTGTTGATTACTGCTTTTTAACTGAGCATCTATTTAGTACCACAAATATAAGATAATTTGGGGCATACTCCTAGCAGTGGCGTCCTGCAAATCTTCAGTTCCCAGCCAAACAAAACAATTTCAAAAGCTAAACACAGAAACCCACATACTTAAAACAAATCTATTATTTAAATCAACTAAGTTCTGTTAGAATCTGTCACACTTCATGCTGTATGAAAAAAATCTACTTAGCATTAGCTGATATATGTAACATAAACCTTTGCATAAGAACTAACTCCAAACAGCTCAGACGAGCCTCATGGAGGTATAACCTTACACGCCATCTACCTATCAGCTATTTGAGGCTTAAGTGCTGCAGAGGTCATACACTTTCTCCTTTAATGTGGAATAAGTTATGCTATGCACCACACATCTGTTCCTATTCAGTTAATGAAACTTCTCTTCAATTGATTTCCTTGTTGACATATAATATCTTGAAGACCTTACAAGCTATATGTCAAATTGTGAGATGTGCACGTATAAAGAAACACGCTGTTGGCAGGAGCGAAATACAAACTTCAGGGGTAGGGAGGCAGCAAGACACGTGATCGTTTTTAACTCCAGCCTTAAGACAAGATGGGTTTGGATATGGGCCAAGAGTACTATTGAATTTGTCTTAAGATCTACTTTGAGATTCAGTGGAAATACAAAGAGGGCATGAGTTCTGTGTGAATCCTTTTAACCTGGCTGCTCAGTGGGGCTCCCATAGCAGAAGTCAAAGCTGAAAGAAGCATGAGCACAGTATTTTAGTGGGGCATAGATCAGTCCAGTGGAGGCTACTGATTTGTACAGTCCCAAGCTACCAAATTGTCCTTATTGGGAGTAATAGGTCATCTGCCTCAGGAACTCATCAGGAGCTGCTGCCCTAATATGATTCGGTGGCTCTCAAAGAGTTTTGAGTGGTGGAAACTTGTACTGTGTGCAGCAGTCTGTTTTACAGCTCCTTTGGTAATTCAGCAGGAGTCGAGAGCAATTGCTTTATACAAAGGCAAGATGATGGCCCATTAATCAGTAAATCAGCGCTGGCAGGGTGGAAGAGTGACAATTTTTAAGTTGTTGAGCAAAATACCTCACACTAGCCATGCCTTCTCTTCAACTGAACTTTAGGACAAAAAGCATATGCTTTTGAAAGTCTGAATGGATGATTATTACAGGAAGAGTGATGGTAAATACAGGAAGAGTGTACAAAGGTGAGGAGAAACATTTCTCTTTTGTTGACAAATTATGTAATGGGCAGATTTCTAGGATTATTTACAGAAATTTAATTCCTTGCATGTGGGTAGTTAGGGACAGGCGGTCGGAAGATATCGCGCTGTACGGGAAGATAGGGTCCCTCTCCTGATAGCTATTAGCGTGTGATTTATGATGTGAGCAGGCGGAAGTGACGCTGTAAACCCAAGTTATAAAACACAGTGTTACCTTGCAATAAACGCCATTTGCCGTCCGCCACATTGGTGTCTGTGAGCTGATGGCCCGAGCGGCCTGGGGTTGGCCGCCGTGTCGTTCCTGAACCAGGTCGCCACGCCAACGAAGGCAACACTTGCAAAAGTAACAGAAATTAATTTCTGTCATTATTGGATGTGAAGACACTCACTACACCAAACCACAAAATTGCACATAAATTTCATAGTAGATGGCACCTAATCAAAGCTGCCAAAATAACCACTCAGACTAACCATTATTTAGCATAATTATCACATACAAAACTGAACAAAACAGTATAAATCCAGTCAAGAAGAGTCAGGAAATTTAAATCTCGGCAAGGCCCAGCACAGACTGAACATTATTGTTACAGTTCTTTATACATTAAAATAACCCAAGACATACCATGTTAATTCTCACACCTAAACTATTCTCTTAGCTGGAGGGTTCAATGTTTAGCAGCCTCTCCCATTGCTCTCATAAACCAGCCACTTGTTCAACTACATTCCAACATTTTCTGTGCTGGCTTGTAAAACAGCTAATACGGGGTGCACCTAAGCCGTGACAGTGTCTGGAAGTCACATACAAGGTGAGCACTGCTCA
>VFFE01007663.1:2700575-2737794 GCA_008921705.1 Burhinus oedicnemus | reverse complement strand
ATCGTTTTTAACTCCAGCCTTAAGACAAGATGGGTTTGGATATGGGCCAAGAGTACTATTGAATTTGTCTTAAGATCTACTTTGAGATTCAGTGGAAATACAAAGAGGGCATGAGTTCTGTGTGAATCCTTTTAACCTGGCTGCTCAGTGGGGCTCCCATAGCAGAAGTCAAAGCTGAAAGAAGCATGAGCACAGTATTTTAGTGGGGCATAGATCAGTCCAGTGGAGGCTACTGATTTGTACAGTCCCAAGCTACCAAATTGTCCTTATTGGGAGTAATAGGTCATCTGCCTCAGGAACTCATCAGGAGCTGCTGCCCTAATATGATTCGGTGGCTCTCAAAGAGTTTTGAGTGGTGGAAACTTGTACTGTGTGCAGCAGTCTGTTTTACAGCTCCTTTGGTAATTCAGCAGGAGTCGAGAGCAATTGCTTTATACAAAGGCAAGATGATGGCCCATTAATCAGTAAATCAGTGCTGGCAGGGTGGAAGAGTGACAATTTTTAAGTTGTTGAGCAAAATACCTCACACTAGCCATGCCTTCTCTTCAACTGAACTTTAGGACAAAAAGCATATACTTTTGAAAGTCTGAATGGATGATTATTACAGGAAGAGTGATGGCAAATACAGGAAGAGTGTACAAAGGTGAGTAGAAACATTTCTCTTTTGTTGACAAATTATGTAATGGGCAGATTTCTAGGATTATTTACAGAAATTTAATTCCTTGCAAAAGTAACAGAAATTAATTTCTGTCATTATTGGATGTGAAGACACTCACTACACCAAACCACAAAATTGCACATAAATTTCATAGTAGATGGCACCTAATCAAAGCTGCCAAAATAACCACTCAGACTAACCATTATTTAGCATAATTATCACATACAAAACTGAACAAAACAGTATAAATCCAGTCAAGAAGAGTCAGGAAATTTAAATCTCGGCAAGGCCCAGCACAGACTGAACATTATTGTTACAGTTCTTTATACATTAAAATAACCCAAGACATACCATGTTAATTCTCACACCTAAACTATTCTCTTAGCTGGAGGGTTCAATGTTTAGCAGCCTCTCCCATTGCTCTCATAAACCAGCCACTTGTTCAACTACATTCCAACATTTTCTGTGCTGGCTTGTAAAACAGCTAATACGGGGTGCACCTAAGCCGTGACAGTGTCTGGAAGTCACATACAAGGTGAGCACTGCTCATGGTGACCGGTGATGCCCAGCAGCATGACAGCACTGTTGGTTTACACCTGGTTCCTTCAGGAACTGCTGAGCTGATCACTGAGAAGGAACATCACAGCTGGAAGCTGCCCTTTGCTGCAATGCCACTGGCTGTCTCTGTATGAGATTCAAAAATGCTACAAATCTTATTTAGATCTTATGAAACTATTTCCACAGACAGCTGGTGAGCACTGCCTGATCTGCATTTTGTTTTTAAATGAATCGCCATGCTGAATTCAACCAATTTGGGTTGTTCAGAGCTAATAAAACTCCCAACTTTATTACTGACCTCTCTTTTTTATAGTTAATCCCTAGATGTGAAATAAGAGTAAAATGGAAAGGGCCAAACAAACCACAGACTTACCTTGTTGGCCTTAAGATTCCAGGAGGACAGGAGAAATTAATTCCATGTGCTTCCTTAGGTCTCCTACTGCAAATGTGACCTACTCTACCTGCCTGTTGCGTACAAGGCAGAGCGCTAGGTGTCACCGACTGTGTCACAGACAGCACAAAAACCAGCACTGCACATTAGCTTCTTCTGTTCTGTCTTGCTATTAACGAATGTGTACAACACCTAGTTTTGCTGTGCTATTGACAAAACCTGTGCTGCCACAGTAGTAACAGCTTGCAAGTCTACATCCTTAGACATGTTGCATATACTTTTACCATCCTCAGATTAAATTTAAAGTTAATTATATTGTGCCTCACCTGATTTATTAATCCTTTCCTTACTGTTACTATTGTATTCATAATCATCCAGAGCCCATTTTTGAGCTATAAAAAACATTTTACCTCCTTGTGCTCCCTAGATTTCCAGCTTGTAAATTAAAAAGTAATATAGCAGCTATTCATTCCATTCTGAAGAAATTAAAGTTACAGCATTATGATTACAAATATTAATGAATCCATTTCCCAAAATTACTTTTTTATGATGTACATGAAAAAAAGGAAGTAACAGCATAACAAATAGGTGAAACAAATGGTGAATGGAGCGTGGCTAGCATTTGATTCTGATAATTAGAAATACTGAAGAAGAGTTATTTATCAAACTAGGGGGAAAAGGCATGACGTTAGAAGCCAAAGTATCTTAAAATTTGCAAGAGAAGCACAGAACAAATCCTACTGCTGTTACAAGCTTTGTGCATATTTTGGGTTTCAACAGGCATAGTCCCCAGAAATGAAGGGAAACTTTATTTAAAGGTCTGCAGTCAGAGTAAGCAGCTGTTGCCTCTAAAAGTGATAGAAATTTCACTGGATGCATAGCCTCCATTGAGTCGGCTTCCCTTATTATAATGGCACCTGCTGAAAGACTTTATTATATTACGTTGTATCATAACTGCTTTCTCAGGAAGGTGAATTATGATCTGCAGTACAATGATAGGTAGTTAATCACTGGTGATATTTTGTGCTCGGTATTTTCTATACCTCAGTGCACTGCACTGTCATTGGTTTATTATAGTGACTGATTTGATTTGACAACGTGTGATGATTTATTAAATATTTTTTGAAATTTTCAGACTATATTTCAACGATTAGTGACACATTCTGTTGCCATTACCTGCAGCTAATTAGCACTCCTGGATATTTTTTATTTTTTTTCATTTTTTTTTCTTAACACAACTGACTGAAGATGAAGCCCAACAGTACCAGGAAATTGCATGAAGGATGTGACACCAGAAAGCCTACAGTTCAAACACTTTGGACTAAATTCAAACCTGATCTTTTAGCCACTGGAATTCCACTGGAGAAGTGAAGTTCCACTGATTGTATCACATCTGAATTGGGTTCCTTAATATTAAACTATGCTGCTGCTCCTGATTCTTTTTACAGAAGAGCTCCACTGTCTGGGTGAAATTCACCGCAGCACAATAGGTCAACACAAAGCCTATGAATTAGTTGAGTACCACTTACGTGTCACTCAGAACAGCACTATAATCTAAATGATCTTTTAGTCACCTTCTATAGAAAAGTAAATTTTCTTCCCTCCCACACCCCCAATACCTCTCTCTCTGGGTACTCAGAGGTGTGCTTTTCTGAACAATAAAGATTGTATTTTTCCATGTTAATTCATATAGCCACACAATCTAGGACCAATGGCATCAAACAACAATGACCAAATGAAATGCTCAAACAGGCAAGTTCAGTATTTGACAGCAGAATAAAAGGAAAGCGTTAGCGATATCTTTAATAGCATTCCCGTCAGTAGCAGTAAGAAATCTGACATCATGACTAGCAAATACTTCATAGCTGAAAATATTTTATATCTCCCTCCCATTTCCACTTGTATCTGTATCATCAAATGAACTGTTGATCCCAAAGGAAACATGATCAAAGCCTAAGCCTGGAGTTTGCATCTTATCTTCCATATATATTATGTCATTTTCTCTAACAGTTGTTGTAACTACATTGTGTTTTGTGTTACTTTTTCTTTCAGAAATGTGTATGAATAGATTGTTACCTTATGCTTCTATTATATTGCCTTTAAGATTGGCTTTTCTTCTCCTGTTACCTCTTAAATTGGCAGGAAAAATAATAAGTATAATAGAAACTCAACCTACTGTGATCAGATTCCTGCCCTTTCCTGTTACATTCTTGCTTGTTCAGTCTTGCTCAATCAAGGCACAGCATCATACAGTCAGTTTTATAATCCCTAGGTATTTTCCTCTAAAGCTGCAGGATGGCCACAGGCAACATACTTAAATCCACAAGCAGTATCAGATCAGCAGAAAACACTTTATATACCAGCTTTATACATTTTTTAAAAATAAATGTTCCACTAATATAATATTTCTTTATTTGGATAACATTTAATTAATAGATATACTTTATCACAGTAACATATTCTCAGCTATGTTTATATGTAATATTTATGACATTTTACAGATGTAGGAAACATTGACCTTTATTTCCAAAGTTACTTGTCATGTTTCACGATAGACAACACAACATATTTATGCTTATACCATGTTTATTTTTATCAATATAACATACTCTCTGATGGTGATAGCACTGCAATGACGTCTTTTACCAAAGTCAACATCACTTGGTTTTTTTATTATTAGACTTATTAATGAGAAGAAAAAACCAAAACAAAACAACAAAAAAAACCCCAAAGCACGGCCGTGAAATGAATGCTTTTGTGATTCCTTTTTGTATGACATGAAATGTCAGGAAAGGAATTAAAGGTAATGTTATAACTTAAAAAATACAAGAAGGACAAAGAGCCTTATTGCTGTAAAGCTAATGGTTAATTAACTTTAGCTCAGAATCAGTTTCCAAATTGGAAAAAACTCAGAATATTACATACACCTTTGGTCCTTTTTTATTTAAGAAATGTGAAATCAAATTGGAAAGGGTTGCATAGCAGGACTAATACAATGATTAGATGACTGGGGAAATTTTTCTTTAATTGAAAAACAGATTAAAAAAACCTGGATTGTTTGATCTACAGAAATGAAACTGGAAAGGGAAGCTGAAGAAGTCTGCAAATATTGTAGAGGCAGGAGTAAATATTAAGATGAGAGAACTATTTCAGTTACAGGGCGTAATGGTCTATGGTAACATTGATCTAAATTTTTGTTGTAATAACTCAGTAGAAATGAAGGGTGCTTTCCAGGCCTCCACAGACGGAACTTAAAATGGGTAGGGAGCGCTTATGCTCTTTACAGCTGAAAGAAAACATGACAGAATATAAATGATTGTGAAGTAAAAAGGAAAGCTTGGGTTTAAAAGCCTTTCCTAGCCGTCTTTTTGACCTCAAAGGTAATGTTTGCAGGACGCTGAACTGCCATTTGAATGTCTGAGCTCTCCTGCTTAAATCTTGTGAAAAATTACAGTTGATGATTTTGTTTCCTTCTGTAGATCTCAGGTTTATCACAGTGTATTGAAAAGCATTTTATTAGCTGTAATAAGGGGGAAGTAAATGTTTAGGAACATAAATGTATTATGTGGAAACCTGAGAGTAGGGAAGGGAACCAAGATAAGCGCTTCAAGAAGTCCATTCTGTCTTTGTTCTTTACATCATCTTTTTTTCTCCCTTTCTATCTGTACATACAATATTTGCCATCTTAATCATCATCCCTTTGGCCCATACATGTACAGTCTAAAAGTTTTGTTTTGATGTTAGGGGGTCAGAGCTACAGGCAGAACCAACATGAACACATCAGCCTCCATCTCACACCAGCACTAGAAATCCATAACAATTTGCTAGTCTTGCAAGCAGAAACCCCACACACACAACTTCTCTCCTTCTAATCCATGAGCAGCTGACAAGTTTCCCTTTCCTCCTACTGCATAGTGGTGTGTGCGGCTGGGATACAAAAAAATTACCCATCTAACTCCATGTTATCCACAACTTATGTTTATTTACAGGACAAATTATCAATTATCAGCTCTAGTAAGTTTTTCAGTCTCAGCATCAGTGCTCAGATGTCTCACAAAAACAGAAGGAGAATTGTTCCTGAGGTCACAGGGACAGATTGCACAGACTAATTTATGGAAACAGAGAGACATGAAACACTGAAAAGCAACAGTATGCAATTTCACTGAACCAGAAGGAAAGGCAAACGTAAAAAGGCTTTTTTGAATCTGGCCCAATAATTGCCTTCTTCAATATGGTAGTTATCAAAGATATCCATGCAATCATTCCCCTTCTTGCCATATTCTCTATCAGTTGGAAACCGAAGTCAGTTCACAGTACTGAAATCATTACTGGTCTTACCATTAGTGTGAAGTGGTGTCTCTAACTTTCCAACAGCAAATTGAGAAAAAAAACTAGGAAAGCAAAACCACTATTTATATAATATAGTCCCACCAACTCAAATCAAAAACTGCTTTCTAAAAGCATATGAACAAACTCAGAGTAGAATAGATTTAGCAGTTCATGCAACTGTATAGGAAGTATTTTTTTTTCTAAAGATTTTTTTTTTTTAATTTCACATAATTTAACTATTTTTTATATTAATTCGCTTCAAGAATGTACAGCACTTTACAGTCTTTATGGTAGGAGAAATTATTTTTCTAACTTATTCTATAAATAATTTAAATAAATGTACTTTAACATTGGATATGATGGAGTACTTAGCAAATGTGGCAAATACACCAGGAACAGAAGAAAATTCAGTCAGGTTTTTTTTCAGGGAAGTAGTAGTACATTTTCTTTGAACATTGTTTGACATTAGCCTGAATACATCTTTTTTGGATAAATGATTTGGACTAAGAGGACTCTTTTTTTCCCCCTGCAGTTTACCACACTACTCATGTATTTTCTTTCCTAACTGCCATCGCTGTGGCTCTGAGCATTACAGCTGTCTAGGATGCAAAATGCCAGAAGCTGATTTACTGCTCTGTTTAATTAAAGTTGCATTTACCATTGAAGGTAAAAGAAACTAGTTCTCTGTTAGCTGCCATTAAAAATAAGATGTTTGCATTTTTGTTCAGAAGTGCCCTTGCTCCCCTAACTGTTGCTGTAACCTGCTAGAGATATTTTACAAATGATTCAAATTTCCCCATGTAATTGCCAAATATCAACAGCTGGTGTTTCACAAGTAACAGACTTCTGCTTTAACATGGGCACCACAGTTAGCCCGTGCCTAGAAGAGGCATACAGAAAACAGGCACGTTGCTAAAAGACCGACACGTTCACAAAACTCAGATATGAACAAGCTTAGAGTTCCATGTTGCAATCTTATTTGCTATGTTGAACCCCTCTGTCCTTAACAATAATAAAAAATACATCAGTATGAAAACATGAAGAAGATACAGCAGGAAGGCATTTACCTTTTCAATTTATTCCTTCCTGAAATGTCTATCCAATGCTTGATCTTTCCAGAATAATTGCAGTTTGCTTTTTTTCTTGAAGCTTCTTCTCTTAGGCATTTGTGGGTTTTGTGAACAGTCATTAAATATGTGGAACAGGATGCTGCCACTCACGAACAGATATATAATAAAAAGGGATGGCAAAATACAACCTGGCAGTAGCCTCTCTGCATCATGTTCTTGTTGAACACATATGATATTAGATTCTAGTCAGCAAGGATCTACCCACACATCCTAAGGGACTGTTGTTAAGGTCAACTGGAAAATAAATTAAAGCACCTCCTGCAGAAATGGAACAATATTCAGAACATTTGTTCAGATTAAACAGGAAGGAAATTTATTTTCTGGACTTGTTTTTACTCATTTCTTGACACCAAAAACACTGACATTTTATGATACACTGTTAGTTGTTGAGAAAGCAGGAAGGATGATAGCTCTGAGGGATTATAGAATCCAAACTGCTTGACCTGGAAGGGTTATGGTGACCTATGGTCCTTCTTGTCTCCCACTTGCCCCAGAAAACAGTATGAATAACAAGTATGGCTTCATAACAGCAGGTCTTTGCAGGTGCTTACAAGGCAAAGAACATAACAGCAGAGCTAGAATTTGAAAGCGAATAAATCCAGAAACAATCTGTGCAGTAAAACTACTGCAGAAGCATGACTGGAAGATCACAGCACCATTTAATTAAATCAAGAAGAAATAATTGCATCTCATTTGTTCTATTCCTTTTGTTATTTCTGCTAGCAGAATCACAAATGTTTACTATTATTTCAGCAAAACATGTTTTAAAAAGATGGATGTTTCAACCAAGCTTGTGCACTATATGTATACCATGTCAAAGGGGATTTCTCTGATAGCAAGAAGTTATTTCATTGAGAAAAAATTCTGTAATTCAATAGTTCAGACGGAAATAAAATATACTTAGAAATCTAGGCATATATTTAGAGAAATAGGGATCTCTATGAGTTATACTTTTAATGTTTTTTATTTTGAAAGACCATGGTACTAACTAGTCTGTGAATCTTTGTGACTCTCCACTGATTTGCAGGGTATCATGTTATCCTCGTAGGAGGATTAATTACAAAAACCTAAAGCCCATCCACTGCCTCCACGGATCACAATCACACTTGAAGTATTTTAGTGTAATGCCAACAGCAAATAAAGGTTCTGTATTAAGTGCTATTCCTCTTGAGAATGGATTGAATTGCTTTTGTTCCAAACTTTTCTGATTGTCCATTTAAAATCTCAAGCTCGACTGCTTCAAAGTCTTAATATTCTATCAGATTTTTTTTTATAGAGTTCTTAAACTTTGCAAAAACATAAAACATTTAAATCCTAATATGGCTGAAATACCTAATCTGAAAGTCTTTCTTTTTTAAGATGATGCAGTCTGTTGGACTTTTGCATGTTTAAATATATATTTTAATGCTAAATTGAAGATATGTGATAGCCTTCCAAAATTTAGGGACTGTTTCCCCAAAGTTCTTTAACATGTGCTATAATGTAAACACATGTTTATTTTCACTGATTTAAATTAAAGGGTAGTGAATTTTAGAGCAAATGATTCCTGTGTTTGTTAAAAACTGCTGAAATTAAACTAGAGCCATCCTTAAGACTAAATAATGGTTATCTGCTGATGTATAAAGAAAATGTTGACTTCCCTCTAGATCATGTTAAATCTATGTCTAAACTAAAAGGTTTAGAAACACAGCCCAGCAAGGTTGTATGAGAGACACAACACACATCAAAACTTTGAACGTGTACTTTTTCACTTTGGGTTCCAAAGGTAAGAAAGCTGTGCTTGGTCTTTGAAACAGCTGTGAAACCTTCTCCCCAGGTTTACAATATAGCTGGCACAGAACCAGCAAGACAAGCTGCCATACACTGGAGTTGTACACTGACTAAATTGACCAAATTTGAGGTAATAGGTATTTCAGTCCCTCGCCAATTCCCATGTTTCTGCCTTTTCCTAATCTTGCCTAATGTAAGGTACAAAAGTCCTCAAAAGACTTTGGCACTGTACCTGAGCTGTATTGTCCAGATTCTCTTTTTCAACTTCCTGAAAGCTGCATGAGAATTCTAATTCCAGCTTTTCTATGGTAGTTAGATTGCATGGGCCAAGATGTTGCAGAAATAATCTATTATCCATTCACATAATCTACACAGTATCTGCCAATCTTTTTTTGTTTTAAGCTAACTCTACTAACCCCATAAACTTTTGCCTTCTTCCAGTGAGTTTGTGCACAGAGAGTTTTCCAAGTTCATGTTCCCCATATTTCTCCTTCCCTTAAATTAATACAGCTGCAATGCATGTTGATTTGATCTCCTCCTGTCTAACCACCAGGATAGTCAGTTATATTTGTAATTGTGCTCTCTTCTTTCAGCCCCAACAACCTTAGTATTCTTTCTGCTTTGGCATAAGAAACCTGAGTTTGAATTGCTTCACACAAGACAGGGAAATGGTCCTCTGCCTCACACTATTTTATGTATTCTAAACTCTAGGTTTCCCAACAAAAGTAAACGTGGCTAAAAATCACCCATTTTTAAAAGAAAGCCATGATCTCCCTCTTCAGCTTCTTTCTCCCACTTATCCCTGCTTCACTCCCAGTTTCTGAAAGAAAGTAGGTCGGCATCTACCTCTCATGGGCCACAATGTGGGCATGACTGGATATAGGCTACTTCCTACAGTCTTCTGTAGGTGCTAAATCTCTGTAGATTTCCTACAGTTTTCTGTAGGATCTAGATTTAAGACATACCTCTGCACATAGCATTTTCCATTGACTGTTAGAACATAGTTTACTTCTGGGACATCTAAGACTATGTCAGCACTGTTAACTCAACAGTCTTGAGATATCCAAGGTAACTGTAAAGGAGAAGTATAATTTGGAGAAGCTAGGACAGATGCTGCAAGCAGAATACTCATATCAGCTTATCCTTATTGGTTTTACTTTTAAAATCTTGTTTGCTAGTAGGTAGACTCCTATTTGAGTTAGTAAAGGTCACCCCCAAGTAAAATAAATGACAATAAAAGAAGTTACTAACAATGTTTCTTCCTCAAATTTGTTTCATAATAACAAGAAAGCTAAGATGCAGGGCGTTGAATTTAAGCCTAAACAACTCAGCGCAGATGATAACTACCTACAAGTGTGAGATACAACAGCTCTAACCCAGACAGAAGTTTTGAAAGGTAAAGTAAATCCTGTAGTGAATGCACAAAATCTGTGTTTAATTACTTTCATAAAAGCATGAAAAATTAAATTAATTAAAACAAGAGCAGCAAATTTACTGCTGGCAAAGAGTCAGACACTAGAAGGCCCTAAATATGCAAAATGGGAATAAAATATAATGGACCCAATTTCACATTATTTGTTATCTATTTGTTGCCATTATGCAACAACCCAAATAGAATGAATTAAAAGCAAAAGATGAGCGCATAAGGCTTAACAAGATTACGAGAAGAGAATGAGGGGCTTAAATTATGGTGTGCCAAAACTATAAAATATTCACATTTCTGCAATATCAGAGTGCACAGGACAATTCTTTGCTTAATAGAATTTTCCTTCTCTGTAATTACTTCAGTGTCTGGGTCCACAGAGAAAATATTTCTAGTACACAAGTATTTTGCCATTTCTTTCTTCTTTACAGTTTATTGTTGCTTGACTCTATTTTTATTAGTCAGTGCTCTACTTTCTACTGTGCGTGTCGGCTGGGGCCTTCTCTTATGCAGTGGTATGAGCAAATGCAAATCTGTTCTATTTCTTGAAGTGTTTTCTTTATATATAAATCAAAGAATTTCACTAGATTAAGAGGTGAAGTGATTTTGACTTTCTTAATTCTCTTTCTTAATAATTCTCTTTATTTATTAATTATAGATTGTTTTCAAAAGTGTTGACTGTAGCATGATTCATTATTTCCTATTAAATCTTGCTTTATTTTGATACACTATAAATAACCAATTCATTTTAGTATTGAATGAAGTGATCTTGCTATCATTTGCACCTCAGGTTAAGTACAGATACTGGCAGGTTCTTACTGCATTTGTAACAAGATCTATATTAATACTAAATTGATGAAGATATCTTCTCTAGCCTGCACTACTCGCATAGCTGCTTCCTCTCATTATTGTACCTTGTACCCTGCACAAGCCAGCTCGTTTGTCTTACTCACAAAGGAGGATTTTGCTAGAAAGCCATCTGTGAACTATATTCTAAATTCAGCTGTACTTACAAAGGGAGAAAGAATGAGAACGGTGGAAACCTGGAAGATGGGAACAAGGCCCATTGCTGACAACTCCGTGCTGCACAAGTAGGCTAAATTTCAGTCATTTCAGAGCATCAACTTCCTCCCCAGAAGCAGAACACTGGGATTCGACTTCTGCTGGATAGCGAATGTAGATGTTTACACTATGGGTAGTTGGCAAGCTTCCATATGATCTTACGTGTATACCAAAGCTCTGCAACATGCTGGCTGGGAGATGCTTAGGAATTTGCTCTGAGAAGGACTGGAGAGAGATTTCAGTTTCTTCAACATTTTTGAGGTTTTTTTGTTTGTGGATTCTTGGGTATTTCTTGTAATTTTGCAAACATTGCTAGCATCTGCACATTAAATTCTAAAAGAAGATTCTTTGTATGTGGAAAGTCAAGTTAATTCAGTATCAAATTGCATCTCCCTATGGCATAATTGATAGAAGTTACTTTGTATCAGAAGTGACTACATCTTCTCTTAAGCAATGTGATGGAATTAGAAAGCTGCTACTGCATTGTAAGAAAACTAGTCCAAAGAGCAAAAGTATATGCAATCTGAAAAAAATGAGGGTCAGAGGCACATGAATATGAATACCTGCTCCTAAGTGGACATGCTAAGTGGACTAAAAGAATAGAGGTCTTAAAATCAAACTTAAGCAAGAAAAATTGTTTTGATTCATTCACTAAAGTGGACAAAACTATTATGGTTCTGAACTCTCCTCACAGCCTCCATCAAAAAAATAAAAGAAGTGCTTTTCAAAAAGTGTTCATCATTTCCCCACATTGCAAGGCTTGTTTGAAATAATAGGCACTATAAAAAAATAAATTACTAGTTACTACTTCTAGCCCCAATCAATCAGCATTTTCCAAAGGGGGAAAACACACACTTCATCAAAGCATTCCCTATTACATCATAATTTCTCTAAAGCCATTGAAGTCATTCTTACTTTTTGCCAGTGTAACAGATAGTAGCAACTCTGATCTTTGCGTTTCCAAATCATAAAGCGCAAAACACAGAATATGTGGCTTTACCAGCCTAGGTAATTTGCCTCAGGGAAAGTAAAGTTGCAGAGTTTTCCCATAATGACAGATAGTACTGTTCTGAGCACAGGAATAGATATGGGATACTCAGAGCAGCACTGTTCAAGAGGAAACATTTGAGGATTTACCCTTCTTCCCTGTACATGTTTCATGCTTTTTATTGATTCATGGTGGTACTTCTCACCCTTTTTTTTTTCCTTTCTTTTTTTTTTTGTCACTCATTTTTTTGCATAACAATATTCAAATCCTGGTCACATCTCCTTTCCTAATCTCTACACCACCAGGCTTAAGGATTTACACTCTAGAGCCACAATAAAATTTTTTTCTCATGACTTTGTATTTTGTTCTCCCTCACAAAATAGTAATCTGAAGCAGTGAAATACAAAGACTGGATTACAATGGAATTCAGAATGTTAATGATGATCATAAATTTTGTTGTTCTGTGGTGATATAAAAAAAAATCACATAAATATCTTCAAGCCACAAAATGACCAGAAAAAATTAGATGAAATTGCTAAATACATTAAAATAAAAGGAATTGTATTAGAAGGAAGCTTCAGAAGGATAATGTCAGTGAGAGGAAACTATTTTTCTCAGCTGTTTCAATATTGTGTCATCAAATCATTAAAGCCATATGACTATGGTTGCATGGTTTAGATTTTTGGTTTTGCTACCAACTGAAGCTGGATCATACACTATTGGGTAAATTATTTGAGCACAGCAGCAGTATTTTTTGTATAAATGGAAATGATTATTTCATGCAGCTAAACAATAATAACGGCTATCTTTATATGAACTGAGCATTTTCATATGCACATTTCAGATGAAGGTCACCTTAGTGTTAAGCTCTATGATTTTATTGCACTGTAAAACATTATTTGTAGAATCATTTAATAAATCAAATGGAATACTACCTATAAATAAGGCTGATAATTCTCAGAACAGTAAAACCAAAATGTTCTGAAAATAGTGTGATTTATTTTTTCTGTCTTCTTACTTAAGCTATGGACCACAAATCTTCCAAAACAGAAATCTAAATGAAGATGTGTGTCTCTAATAGATGCTCAATTAATTTTGAGCTAGTTAAATTTCACTTACTATATTTTATCTTTTCAACAATAGATCTTAAAATCAGAATTACCTGAAAAAAATGTGGTTTACAATACTTCTATTTTATGTTCACCTGTTGACAACTGCTCGGTAGCAATGAACTTTGCAAATACATATAGCTCTATAATCAAGCAAACCAGTACAGGCAAGGTAGTTTTTAAACTTTGGTACTGAAACAGTATACCAGCAGTTGCAACAAATATTTTATGGTTAAATAGAAATTTCTATTTGGTCTCTGAATATTATTCAAACCCTGTTGCAATTCTTAAATATGACGACTTTTTAGAGGGATTAAAATAAATGACATTTCATAATGACTGATTAAACAATCAATTAAACAATAATTTGTATTCTTGCACAGAAAGTTAATATCTCTTTAACATCATTACTATGACTGGAAGAAAGACTTTTACAACTTCACATTATTTGAGATTGTGACAGGATTAATGGCAGATTCAGAGTTTCCATAAGCAATCAGACTCTTCAGACACCTTTGAGGATTGCCCTAATCTGACCTTCCAGTACAGTTTATGGCTATACGGGATTTCTACTCTGTTAGGAAAGCAAGATCTTTTTTATTATGTAAATCAGCAGCTTATATAATGTTGTACATTAATGTGAGAAAATGTTCTTTATTCTCCTGTAGCAGCATGGTGTAGACCATGTAATCACATCTCTCTGAGCACTATTCCATGGCTCATTCTCATTCCTTTACTGCTTGAAAAAAAAAAAGATAATCCTAAATAGTCTCCTAAGAATTACATCCTCTACACTCAGAAAACACTCAGTACTTTCTGCTTGCGATAACATCTTCAGCTGCAAATACTTTTTTCAGTTTTATAGTCAAGAATTTTAAGAATTGATCTGTTTCACTTCTGAAAACTGAAGTAGATGTGAGTATTAAAAACCTTGCTGTCACTTCTATGACGTATACATGTTTGGGTGTATAATCTAGCCATAGGAGAAAACATATGTACATGATACACAGTGACAATAAGCTGTGCAACAGCAACATCAACAAAAAAATAACTTCTCTGAGTTCACTACTATGTGAAAAGACAGTGAACAGAAAAAATATCATGTCAAGTTTAGTAAAAAGGATTCACCAATACCTTACCCAGATACAGCAATCATCTTTTATTTTCTGAAGTACTGAATTTCTGGAATCTAACCACTACGTAAAAATAAGCCACCACCCAGATACAATTAAACTGGGTTGTTTACTTTGCACAGAATGTAGAGAGACCTCTTCAGCGTTTGCTATTTTGAAGATGCAGAAGAGAACTCACTGAAACCAGAGTCTTCAGAAGGTAGCTAACACATCTATTGTGAGAACACATCAGGAGAAAAAAAAACCAAAAAACTCTTCCTTTGTGAGCAAGGGTAGAAGGAACTGAGACACCTCGTATTTCCCATTATCCTGTTCTCAGCCTGCAGAACTGCTATTGTGCTGGGAGAGCCCGAGACAGAGAGGCAGAAAAATACAGGAAAGGGGCAAGGATAATTCCCCTTTTCTTTTATTGTATTCCCTGAGGCAACCTGGTGCCACAAAGCTTGATTCCATCGTGCATCGCAGAAAAATGCTCCAAAAACCATTTTAATGGCTTTGACTACTTTCAGTGAGAATGTAGGTTTAGATGCACCCATTGATCTGAGCAACAAAAGCACATTTTGGTCTCAAGGTAAAACTCAGAATTTAGGTATAATTGGGGCTCAGTAATTATTTAAGTTAAATCTGCAATAGAAATTGCACTGCTTTTTGGTATCTGAAATATGAGTACCAACACCACACTACAGTCCTCTATCCCAAATGTATAGCTTGTGATAGGCAGCAAGCATCTCTAACTCTGTTTTATACCATTTTAGCAGCATGTTCCAAAAAACAAAACAAAAGAATATAGAAATTTGTTGTGTGTACAGGTGCAAACTTCACCTAAGGGCAAAATACCCAAAGTTTGACAGCTGAAAATGTAATTTTTTTGTTTGGTTTTTTTTTCTTTTAGACTAAAATTAATTCTATTTTAGAAAAGAGAATGGTGGTTAAAATAAAAAAATACAGCCCCCAAAAATAAGTGCAGTCTATTTTCATTGGTTAGTCATCTTGTACTCCTGAATGAAAGGAAACTAAATTGCTTGGGGCAAATACTTATCAATTATATGCCACACTGTCCATTTAGAAACAGGATTATAAGACAGAGAATCAAACTTTCCTTTTTATTCTAAAAACTGCATTTTTTTGAAGCTACAATTAACTATCTTATTGAATTGTCTAAATTTTAGACTCTGAAATTATAAAACCTTCTTTAAATAGCCTTAGAAAACCACTATAGTATAAGCATTTGCTATACTGTTTTTCAACATATTCATAACAAAATTAGGTTGGTCGAAAAATCCTTAAAATGGTTAACGTGAAGATCTGGATCCTTTTTGTAATACATGGAAGCATTTTCTCTAAAGCCAATATTCTCCTAATAGCATAATTTTATGTTCCCAGTAAATCCTCATCTTAGATCCACCTCAAAACATAAGTATACACCTCTGGACTGTAGAAATGCTTGGTTTTTTTACCTGGTAGGTTTTTGAGAGTGCACAGATGGCTATTATAGATTACTAAAATGGGACTGCGCAATAACAGTGCCAGCTGTGTAACAACCAGTCCATCTCTAAAAGAGATTGCAAATTCAAAGAGGGAATCCTTTCAGAAAAGGGCTGAGAGCTGCTTCAGGTGAACTGAGACTCTACATTAGGAGGCTAGAATTCTGGTTTTACACAAAGGACAGAATACTTCTAGCATATTTGCCATTAAAATTGTGTTGCAGGGAGTTGTTTAGGGAAACGAAAGAGCTGAAATACTCTCCCTTTATATTACAGCAATTACACCATTAAACAGTCAGCTCTGATATATTTTAATTTTTCTAATCTGACCATAAAAAAATTAATTCCAGAGAGACTACATCGGTGGAGAGAGTTACTGGGGGAGGGGAGCGGATTTCCAGACCATTAGTCCTGGCTGAGATCAGGTCCACAGTGCCTGAAAACTCTCTTTTGAGGAATCTTTGTTAGTTTATTTGAAAAGATATGATGTCCTTGTTCTACATCTCACTGAACTGGGCAGGGGGGGATGGTGGGGAGACAACACACACAAACCTGCATTCAAAAGCTGGCCTTGAATTCTTACACCTTGAGATCATTTTATATTTCTTTCAGGAGGCAGCAACTCCCTATAAAATTGGTTATCTCCTTCATTTTGTTTCCCATTCCTTTTTTGCTGGCTCACTTACACATTTAGCAATTGGCGATTCACATTAGCCTAAATGCCTTTTTGATAATTACTGAAACAGTGATTGCATTTGTTTGGTATCCTAGGGTTCAGTGCAATAGGGACTGACTGTCATAAGTATCTTGCAGAGCTAGTGCTTTGATATCAGCCACAATTAATTAAAGTAAAACTTTAAATAATTCTATCATTATTGTAAATACAGGGCCATCTTCACAAAGATGTCAATGAAGTCACATAAGACTTTGTACAAAGCAGAAATCAATATTACAGCAGATACTGCTTTCTGGTGTCTCAGCTGAAACACTGAAGACCAAAAAAATATAGGGTCAGTTTTTTCTCCTACGTTCAAATTTAATCAAAAGTCTTACTCCATACTGAAGCCCTGTAGTATTGTCACTATATTTACCATATTTGTACTTAGCTAAATATATGAATCAAGCAAAACTTCTTCCAGTCTTTTTGGCTTCTGTCCTCTCTCACAGAGAACCTGATCCAATCTTTATTCAATACAAGGAACTTGATCCTGGGAAAGGTCAGTATTAACAATAAAAACAACTGGGTTAAGGATACGGTTCTCAAAAGGAGCTTAATCAGCTGGGGATTTTACAATTTTTACTGTTTGCTTGAAAATCTGAAATAAAATTTGTCCTCACTGAATGTAAGGGGAGTTTTTAATGAGATTTGAATTGAATCATGATTTCACCAGAACGTCTCTTGAGACCCAGACTTCTACCAACCCCTACAGAAAAGTTGGTCTGAAACGTGCAGTGCAAATGATTAGCTACAGAATTCAGCACTTTGTGTCTTCTCATAAATGTGAAGACCCTACTCCAACATCTATGAAACATTTGTCTATGCAAATCCATTGAGTTTGTATGCAAATGTTTTTTTCCGCATATATGCAGATAGATATTCCTACAAACATCAATCCAATAACTGCTTGTCAAAACAAAAATTCATTCTCTATTATACAGTAATAGTGTACACTATTAGCAGTTCGGAGGACCAATATTTAAAACTGAACAGCTGTGAGGAATTTAAAATTATGATATCCACACCCTGGATAGCTTTCCATCTAAATTTCTTTCTTCATTTGCGTACTAACGCTATTTTGGGGCTATTTCACCCCATAAGTCCAACAAGTCCAGTTGTTTTTTGAACAGAAAAGTAAAAGGACTAGCACTTACGTTCTAAGATACACTTTTTAACAAGTTTTAAAGAACTTAAATCTGCAAAGAAAAAAATACTATAGATAGAACCAGAGTGGGGGAAAAATTATTACTATCAACAAAAATAACTGTGTTAAAGCCATAGAATGGCAGTATGATTCTATCCTTTCAGAAGCTGCAATTCATAAATGTACATATAAAGCTAAAGGTGGAAGACACAAACAAGTTAAAAACCTCTTCATCAGATCATACATAACATATATGGCTTTAGGGGACAGAAAATGTTCTTCTGGCTGGCTAAGCATGGGGAATTGCTTTGACTACCATTGTCTCCTTCTAGTAACAGAAAAAATACTAGGTATAAAACCTTACAATAGTCCCTGCAGCAATGTCAGCGGGAGTTCAAGCAGTACCAGAGACAGCTGAAGTGTCCTTCACAAGGTGAAGTTACTGTCCTGTTAATCATCTGTTGTGTTTTCCTGGTAATGTCATTTGTCCTGGTTTATACTTGATTTATACCACTATTAAGGAATAAGATCATAGGTATTTGTAATGACACAATATTTTAATACTAGTCTTTTTCCAGAAGTTCATGTATTTTCTCAGTGGAAAAGTTCAGTATTTAGCATTTCTATTAGGGTAGACCCAAGCTTCTGAGTTGAGCGTTTTTGTTCAGATTTAATGGCTCTTTTATAGACAATTGTATCATAAATTGTTTTAACTCCTCTGTTTGGTCCTTTTCTTTGTTAAGAATTATAATTGTGCCTCTGGCCTAGGAGCTTTATTTGCTAATTCTTCAGTGTTGTTGCATCATTTTTAGGGCTCCACTTCCTGGAAGGCTCCTAAGATTTTATGGGGTGACATTTTTCATGCTCCAACCTTCATCTTTGAGGTGACCTCTTCCTTAGTTTAAGGTGGATTTTTTAACTAGGATGTTAACATGACATACACTGAAGATCACTTTTAAAAAAAATCTAGCTTGCTCAGTCATTTCCTTCTAATCGCCTCCTAGAGGGAGTTATGAGAGCTGAAATTAGAAATAATTTTTTTGAAGTTGTATTAGATTCATACCACTAGAGTATGGTTTTTTCTTTTCATGCAGATGCAAAACAGTCTTTGAGCACCTCTCTAATATTTTTAAAAAGTGTTTCATTCACTGGACACAGTGACCAAAAAACCTCAAGGAAATGATTTGGAAACTACCATATAGTACATTCTCTGGCTGGGATAACTAGATAGATAATAGTAATGACAGATAGATAATAGCCAGATAAATAATTAAAAGTTGGCCAATGCACATGAAGGAAACTTTTTTTGCAGCCTAAGAGATTGACAAACACTGGGTGTTCCAACAGAAAATCCACCTAAAAACAGAGCCCTAAGAGCAACGTTATTTTCCCTCCACAAGCCTGTCCTCTCCCATTTGCTTAAGCAGAAAAAGGTTGGAAACAGAATAACTCTTGGTAGACCTTGAAGGAAACACCCATTCTGATAACACCACTTTCAGGAAGAAGCTGGATGGGAGACAAAGCATGACAGACCATTTCACATGATGCACAGAATTATGACATGACGCACAGAATTTTCCTAACAGTCACCTCTAAATTTGTGACATCAGGGAAGTTTCTCAAATCACTGCAACAGGAGATCAGATCCCTCATGTATTTGGGTCTAATTACTATGATAGTATAAAAGGATATACTCTGTAGCAGATAGATTGGAAAGGTCATGGCTATATTACTGAGGCTTTCCATACCTTTTTATTGCATATTTTTTTCAATAGAAATTCATTACAACTTTGCTTATCTGCTCTTAACATTCACAAAGAAGGGTAAGATTTTTTCCTACAAGCAAAATAGAAACAATCTAGAAAATATGCACTTCAGATATTGTGCTTTTACATTGTTATTGGTGCAGTGAAAATACTGAAATAATGAAAATGGTACATATTTAGTAAAAAAATAAGTTTTCTGCTTGGAGGAGGGGTATTTGTTTTGTTGAGGTTTTTTGATTTTTTTTTTTTTTCCCCCAGAAAATGCATTCACTAGCCTGTTTATGTTTGGCTAGACCACCTTGCATAGCTGTTTCCTTCATCTGGCATGTGACATTTAATGGTTTGGCAGAGCACAACATTTTTAGTGCATTTAGAACTATGTAAACACCCGCTTCCTCTAGCTAGGATTTCTGAGTGAGGTTGGTTGCTATCTTTTGCAATTTCATGTGTTTATATGTATATATTTATATATATGTATTTCAAAAATGGTGTAAATTCCTCTTATCTTTTATCCACTAAAGTCAATTAAGGGCTCCTTCTCTTTATGTCAGAATTTAAAGGGAATCTTCTGTGACAATTTTTACCTTTTTTAATGCACATTTCAAACCCAGCTTAAAAAAAACCCAAAAACAAACAAACAGAAAAAAAACCCAAAAAGCCAAACCGAAAACAACAAAACTTTCTGATTTGGTACTTTCATTCTTATCACAAAGAATATAATGAAAAGAAGAATGTATGTTCAGAGGACAGAGACTATATACAACAGTCCAAGTAAAGAGGTGTTCTCTTACATTTTGCTCAACAATATTCTACTAAGGGGTAATAAGTACCATTTTCAATTAGATATAGGCAAAAACATTGGTTTCATCTCCCTTTGGAATTCATGACACTTATTTTATTGTGGTTACTTGAATTTTTTTGTACTGTTTTATATGTAGGGCTTTTAAAAGATTATAAATGTGTCCAATACCTTATGTACCAAGGTTTAGAACTCACTTTAATAGTCTCAGCTGGGCATAATGTAGGTCCAAAACACCATCAGGAACAGAAAGCAGAAATAAGATTCCAGGAAAGGAGCCAACAAACTATTTTCTCACATATATATTTTCCTTGGTCCGGTAGTTAACATTTTTGAGCTGGGAAAGACTGCAACATATTTTAATAAACTTAAAGCTTTGGCCAACCCTCTCAAAGTGCTTTTATTCCCAATTTTGCAAAATGGCTGCAAAAGCTCTCAAAAATGGCACTAACAGCAGTGACAAAAAGTCTTCCAATTGTATTCTTATTCTTTTATCCTGGGTAACAAATTTGCAGAACAACATTAATGGAGAAAAAGAATATATGCTATTGTCTGTGACAAGTTTGACAATGCATGGATGCACCTAGATAATGCTAAAAGAGCAACCAAAACATAACACCCTGCAATAAAGACCATCTATGTTATTGCGTTTTGAATTAAAAGTTACTTCAGCTGAACCAATAGTTTTGCCCTGACTTCTATGTTTATTTATAACGAGCAAACCTAAGTCATAAATGGAATGCTTCAGTGATATTTTCATACAAATACACACATGTATCACGATATCCACAGCAGGACTAAATGGCATCATAGATGCACTGTGGCAAAGGAGTAAAATCAGAAATGTTCAGCCTTATTGAGACATTTCTTTTTTCAGTTACCTTGGACAAAAGAAAAGTTAATTTCCAGGGGAAAAAATCCACAAATCTGAATAAATTCAAAACCTACTGTACGTATTTCTTTGTTTCCAGTTAACCCCATGGCCATAGCAAGAGCAGCAGAGCTGAGCAGATTCAATAGGAAAAAAATAAACAAACAAACAAAAAAACCCCCACAAACTTGCTTGAGAAGGAAAAAATGAAAATAAGATAAATTTTCAAAATATATATGACAAATTTTTTAGCCAAATCACATTTTTTTCTAATTGTTATGAGAAGAGGCATGATTTTTTAGAAGGTGAACAGGTAACTGACTACAAAGGCAAGCCGTGAGGCAAATGATTGTCTAGCTTTTACTGTATACATCTGTGCTATCATTTCTGCCAATGCACCATTAGCATTCATGATCCATCATCTGATCTGTCCAGGGTGGATCAGGAAGGGAAAAGGCGTCTGTTTGCAACACAGCTGACAAGCGAGACTGGGATCCTGCAGGAATATTTTCAAAAGTGTACCCTTAAGAGGCACATATACTTCGATCCTTCCCCTTCCACCTTGACTTTTCTCCATCCTTTCCTCTCGTGCAGCAGTTTACTAGAGAATGATTTTGTACCCTCACAGTAATAACGGTATGTTTTCCCAGGGTCCAGTAGTTTGTGGAAGGGCAAGTCATTCAGCCCGGGAATAACAAAGGGAATGAACAGGACTACAGCACTGTGTGGTATCCTACAGAGACTCCAGGGATGCCTTCTTTAGCAGTGTGCACCAGCAGCAGCACAGTACTGAGTTCAGATTAATCTGTCTTGCTTCTCAGCAAGGAAAATGAGGCAGGACAGAACATCATGCTGTCACAAATTTAATGCTTTAAACTAAACTACCAGAGGTACCTCTGCTAGATATAGGACAGTGTATTCCACCTGTCTGGAAAGTACAAGCAATTTCCTTCATTGGTACTATCTGCAAAGGTGCCACCTTCAGTACTAATGGCAAGGCACTGAATATGAGAAGTCATACCTTTTTTTGTCTTCAGCCATATCTCCCACCAATAGTATGATGTAGATTATGATGGTCTGCTTGGTTTCTCTGAAAGCCCTTTCTTTATCCTACTTTGTTACATCACAGAAGACTGTACCTATCTGACATAAGAATAAGGGAATCCAGTATCTAAGCAGTTCATATATTTAAGGACTTTACAACCTTTGCTGTTTCTTTTCCATGTATGGCTAGGATGTCCTTAGAAATAGCTCATAAATATTCAGTAGACTTTCATTTTAACTAGTGGATACTTCTTTTTCCAAATCAATTACACATTTTTGCTAACAGCAGGCGATTTGGGAAAGAATCACATGGGTTTTGCACAGTGTGATGCATGTCCTCCATTGGCCCTAAACACAACAACAAATATCTTCCATAAATGTTAGCAAGTCTAAGCTAGAGCCATTGCTCTCATCTTACAATACCTGAACAAAAATTTGCTTTCAAAAACTATGTATACCTTTCTTGACAGTTTTATTGTGAAAGACAGAACAGAACAATCAAAGACATTATTTCCTAATAAAATTTTTCTCATATGTTTGTCTCCTCTCCCCCCAGCCTCTGACAGCTCATTAGGATTAGTAAGTGTTGGTAGGTAATAGTATTTAGGAGGAGCTCACAGTTGCACTTTTGGTCTAATGGCAGACTATTTTCTCCCTGTGAGATTCCTTAGCCTGTTAAGGATACAGAAGCATATGCCCTGCTCAGTTTAGGGTTTGGCTTCTCATAGGCAATGTGAGAAGATGCAGATGGCTTATATTGTAGCTATCTTTTCTGAAGGATGAGCTGTTACTATTAATGATGATATAATAGTCTCATACTGTTATCCTTACCACCGTAGAGCTGTCAAAGTCAATTAGAAAAGTCTGGTTACACAAATTATGTTCTCAGTTTTCATCCCTACAGAACTTAACTGGTCAAGGCATCAGAATGAATCTTTTCTTTCTGGCAAACACAAAACCCCTGCTAAACGTGCAGTCTCTGCTTACCAGATAGGGAGCGTTAGATGTCAGTAAGACCACAGAGCAAACTGAAAGCCAGTAGAGAAAGGTCACTTGCCTTTTTGAATCACTCAAAATTCATGGTGAACAAGTGGAGTCAGACATTCAGCTTGTAAGCCTTTCAGATTTACAAAAACATATTTTTCTGGTTTATGACGAATATAAATATACATTCTCACCTGCAGAGAGAGAGTACAATCAGAAAACTGAAGGGATTTGCAAGAAAGAGTTCAAGGTGAAATTTCCTTTCCCACTGAGCACTCCACAACAGACAACACTCAGGTTGTAGGTGACATAGAAGCATAAAAGATTCTTTTAAGAATCTTGTAATACTATTGAAGTACTGTTGCTTTAAAATTAACAGTCCCATGTGCATACAAAGATATTCTTGAATTTATTTTTAAAAGCAAAAATAATGAAACTCTTTGTAAAGGTACAAGTTTTATATTTAATAATAAATAATAGAAAACATATAACTTTCAAATTGTAGTTAGGTGAAATATTTGATAACTAGTAGAGCAGATATCAAAATTTTCAGTTTAATATCCAATTTTACTGTAGCAAGTACAAAAATCCAGTGATATAGCAATGAAATACGAATCTATGCACATAAGCAACAAAAATATTTGACACGACAAGAGTTTACTAATACCCCAGGCACAGAAAAGTTGCAAATATTTTTCCTACCAGTAGTATTTTATTCTAGAATACCAGCTGCTAAACATTTATTTCAGAGGTGAGGCATATCACACCAAAAACTTACACTATACATCAAAGCTTCTGGCTGAGTTCTTAGGTTTTCCATTTTCTAAGGCTATAAATAACTGCAAATGTAGTAACTTCTACCATCTTCCTTGATTTACTTCCTTTCTCCAGTGGTGACTGCCAGTTGTTGGACACTAGTTCTAGCCATTAGATGACAAAAAGCTCCATATGCTAGATTTATCTCTTCCATTCTCTCTCACATATTCTACTTTTTCCACAAAATGCATCTTTTAGCTAATGACATTTTCTTCATTTTAATGAAACTGGCAGGCCTGGTTGCTACCTCCAGCTTATATGAGAGATCATGTGGCTTTAAAGAGTTTGTGTGAAAATAGGACCTCAGTCAAAATATTGCTTGCAATTATATCACTGTAGACTTCTTCTCAAGTCTTCTGAGGTGAATTAGAGAAAAAGCCTGGCCCCTCTCATTGTGCATCTTCTATGACGCTGGCCTCATATCAGTCACCTAAAATCTCTCATTTGTCTTAACTAATTTATGGTGAACTTACAACATACACCTCCAAAAAACAAGGATATCACAGGTATCATTCTATT
Source organism: Burhinus oedicnemus (assembly GCA_008921705.1). Classification (NCBI taxonomy): domain Eukaryota; kingdom Metazoa; phylum Chordata; class Aves; order Charadriiformes; family Burhinidae; genus Burhinus; species Burhinus oedicnemus. The sequence continues at coordinate 2,713,098 of VFFE01007663.1, read as the reverse complement.
TGATTCAGTGAAGGTCTGCAACATAAACACTGTATCTGTTAGTTTTTCTTCAGATCTACTGCACATTGGGTAGTGTTGACTCAAATAATTTACAAAGAGGAAATAAGATACATAACCAGTATGAAAGAAGATAGATATGCTTATTCACCTTGCTACAGGAAAGAACCTGAATTAATATGCTAATGTTTTTTATTTGAGTAAAAGAACTTGAATCTAGATGTATTAACTTCCCCTGAATCAGCTAGTAAAAAACTGACACCCAAAATGTTTGTCTGGCAAAACATACTTTTAGGTAGGGTGTGATTCTGAGAAAGTCTAAAAAGTTCTAGACTCTTCAAATCCATATAACCAGCAACAGAAGTATATCCCTATACATAATCTAGGAACTACATTTTTCTAAGGTGAGTCTTAGATAAGCAAAGTTCTAGAACATAATTAATTGAGAGGTAATCTTAAAAAGTATCTGTCTTTTTGCAGCAAAAATTGCTGACATTTTGCCCCTTTAGTACATCAGGATGAGTATTGCACTATAACCTAGGCCCTATAGATGGCAACTCTTCTGCAAGCCCATTTCCGCTCAGACTTTATTGTCTTTTGACAATTTCTACACGGTCTTGATTTCCTCCTTGTTCTTGTTGAATCCATTTCACTTTCAAAATTATTTGCAAGTATTTTGCTCACTCTTTCCCAGCAAATTCTTGCTTGTTACACTATTTTCCTTCCTGAAAGGACTCTATATTTCACAAGAGAGTGTAATAGCAGCTTTTGGCTCACAGATTGTCTCGGCCTATAGCCCTGCCATGACAGCTGTTCCCAGGACAAATGACCGGAGCTTACAAACAAGGCAGAGTTGCAAAGGACAGTGGAGCCATCCACTAAGTTATTTGCAGACAGAACAGCTATTTACAGTGTCCACTGCAGTATTTACAGTACAAAAATGGATATGAGATCCTTTAGCATTCCCTAGCCATACTGATGTTCTCACTCTTGTCTCCTCTTCTCTGTCCTCTCCTCCTCATTCTCCCCAACACATGTATACAAGCACACATACAACTCTCTTCTGCTTGGAAATACTTTCTTAGGAAGTTTCAGAAGGACAAATTCTGTATAAATATAAAAAAATACAAGAAAGTAATTGCAGGAATAAGAACAGGAGTGCTTGTTAATTGTTTGTTGCACTGGTGTTCGATTCCAATGAAAACTTTCTACTGCTTTCTAATTACAACGCCCTTTAATTTGTAAGTATAATAACAAATCTTCTGACATGGAATATAATCTAATTTCCATGGAATAATTTGTTCTTAATGTTTTAACTACTGTACTGCCTATATTTTCACCAAGTCTGTCCATACTGTTCATAACTGAATGATAATAGAATTAAAAGTTCTAAATTGTCAGCTAGTTTAGATACGTAAATCTTCAACAGAAATTGCTACATCTATACCTGAACCATCTACAGCTCAAATAAATATTTTTTTTAAAAAAATCTAGCATCACTAATAGTTAAAATCATAGAACAGCCCTGAGAGTTTGAAAAACTTGTTTCCATTTACTATACTATAAACTGCAAAACAAAACATTACTTGGGTTTGCGAAATAAAAAGTGGTCAGATAACCTGAGGACTTAACAGGTCTGCAAAACTTTCCCTCTTTAGAAAACACCACTTAGGATTTAAACTTACCCTTGCATCTATAGTTCACTATATTTCAGAGTAAGGCAATGCAGTATTATTTCCCAAGCGGAGATTCCTAAAACGTAATCAACCACAGGACTTCATTCTGTTTAATTACATGAGTAGTCACTCAAGGTGAATAACATAGAACAGAGGGGAAAAAAGCCTTACATTTCAGCATCTCACAAAAGGACAAAGAAATGGTTCAAAGACGACCAAAAGTATCCTAACAAGGACAAAAATTTCTCAGTGTAATTCTGTAAGTCCTTACCTTCCGTACCTGAGTAACGTATTAATTCCCCTTTCAAAGTTTTTGATTTTCTAGGCACCGAAACAGAAAGTGAGAGACATTTACACAATGAATATTCATATACCCTAACTTTAAGAGTCTATCTGAGGCTGAAGTTAAGATATTACTCTCCTTAGACCTAGATTGCAGTCACTGGAGAAAAGAAGGCTATTGCTTTGTGCAATTCAGAGAAACAAAATTCATCTCCTATCCTGAACATCTGGAGGAGTGAAGAACAAGTCCCAGTGATACAGGAAGTTTAGGGAGAGCAGCTTAACTTAGACAGCCATTTTGGTGATGTGAATATACTCCCATTTTTTAATTTCCTCACAGCATTTTACATAACCAAATACTTTTGTCAGCATACTTGTGACCTCAAAGACCAGACCAAGAGAAACTGTTACTGACCAGTGACATTAGCAAATGTGGCACAGAAGTAGTTACAGATATGCTGAATTTTCTTGATTACAATATCTTTTCTCATTGCAAAATTAAAAGGAAGCAATAGCAAAATGTTCTGTGGAATACTCTCTGTTTAGACCAAGGTCTCTAATTACATTATTTCAAATCAAAGCAAGAACAGCCAGCAGCTCAGATTCAAGTATCCACAGTGAAGCAGTTGGAGTATGCACTTGGTTGATTCTGGCATATTCCAGGTAAGTAGGGTTACTCTCTTTGGACCAATGGATAGTTAATTACTTATTGAAAATAAAGAACAGATTGAAGGCAACCCATCCCAGTACAGTTAATTGCATGTGGGAAGGATATTCATCTAGGTCGTGGACTAATCATACAAATCAAATCTTGACCCTGAGCCTGGCAGAAACTTTGATTAAAGAAGCATCTAGTTTTCTAGGTACAGCTAAAAGTATGATACATGCATATAATAACTACTGTAGACTGCCTCTGCTGCTCAAACATCTCTGAAAGTATTATATAGGAAATGAGATATCACCTGAAAATGCATTGTTAAAGGCAGAAGAGAAAACTATGCCGAAATAAAGTGACTCAAAATAGATTCCTCACGTAAGCTGAGAGGAAACCGAATTACTTGTTTTTAATACAGACAATCTAGTTAACTTTCAAGAGCTGTGGCACCAAGAAAAACATTTCTTCTCTTCCAGCATTTCACGCTGTCTGTACAAAAAAAGCCACTAAATGGTACAGATGGTATAGTTTCACCTTGCACTTGAAGGGAGTACAGGATCAAGGGGAAACGATTTATCTGTGAAGAGTTTTGTATGCTGTCACATGCTGGTGTTGTTTCTCACACACAGACAACTGGTACAGTGATCAGTGATGACATTTTTTCTGTCCCTTCTTATCAGGCACTTTCAAATCATAGGAAAGCCTGGTGGGATCTTTTCCCTAATCACAGGCAAATTTGAGTCACCATTTCCCCACTGTATTTCATCTGCAATTGTGAGTTGCCCCTTCATTAATTTTGCACATCATCTCATGTGGCCTCATCGAGACTTTGGACGACATTGTGACTTAGACTTGTTTACTGACCGTATTCTACCCCAGACTACAAATCACCACTGAAAATGACAAGTCCTTCTCTCCCCAGAGCATACACCAGAGCACAAATCACTTACAGATTCACCAGGCTGATACATGAAAAGTCTTAAATGTTTTTTAAAAATAAATTACAGCAACACTGATTGTCCTTTGACTCACAGCACTGTAAATCAAAAATAACTCTATTTTAGTCAATTATACTACACAGTTATAAAACTGGCCTAAAGGAACAGAAAGTAAAAAAACCCACATTCCCTCCTGTGTGTGTGTGTAATAAATCACTTGTAAATGCCCTGCTTTACCATAGGTTTTAAGGTGAAAGTCTCTTTCATAGAAAAAAACCTCAAGTGTTATCAAAGTACTGCTGACATGTTTAGCCCGACAGAAAGAATGGTCTGTTGTTTATGGCTTTACTATAACAAGGAAAAGTATTAAAATTATTATCTCTTTATAATTGATAATGTTACATCAGAGTTTCCCAGGGTGCATTAATATTGAGGTAAAAACCGTATGTGAGCTTCTCGAGAATTTCCTGACATTAAAAATCCTGCTGGAACAACCAGACAGGCAGAATGGGATGCAGTATGCTCTTCAAAACATTACCTTGAGCTGCCCTGGTTGTACCTGTGCTACTAGCATTTTCAGATACACAATAACAGTGTGTATCTAACTCCAGTCACTGGCACAAGGCTGCTGGAGGATTTTGTCAAACGCTTTTTTTTCCATGAAATGAACAACAAGAAGTAATGCAAGTTCAGAGAGTATATGGAATTTATGCAGACAGAGATGGTTTTTGTGCTTTCCTATTTGCATTTTTTCTCTCATAGATGGTGCTATAGCAACTGAAGATGTGATAACTTCAAAAAAAAACAGAAGAAGAAAAGCAGAGTATTCACATTTTAAAAACATTAGCAAGAAAGAAAAAGTCCCAATTAGATTTTAAAAATTATTCTATTTTTTACAAAAATTAAACTAATTTTTAAGAACTGATTTCATAATAATTATGCACCTTCTATTGATTATTTTAGCCATGGAAACCTGAGTTAAATCTATATGTCAGCTCATTGCATCCTATATTTGCAGAGTCATTAGTGAATTGTGGCGCTCTGAAGGGATGTGCTCAGAAACTGCAAATTGTCCTGCACTTTCATTTGAAAAAATTTGGTGGTCTTCCAAGGCTGACAGGCAAAACTGGAGACCTCAGACTTGTGGTCATTTCAGAGGGAAAAACACGAGGGAAGACTAAAGGAGGAAATTTGGTTTTCCTTTAGAAAAAAACCTTTTTACTTTGTTAGGGAGTAGACAGAATTATTTACCTTGTTATCTTTCTAGAAGACTACCAATAAAAACAAGAAAAACATCTTTGTAAAAGTTGTGAATATGAAAGGGAAATGCAAAGTGTTGCTGCAGAGAAGCTGAACACCCGTACAGAGGTAGTGTGTTGCTGGTCCCTAGGAGGGCTTTGATACTAAATCAGTTGTACAAAATCAACGGTCTCTTCAAACACAGCTACCGTGGAGGGAAGAAATTCTTAAATGCTTAAATAAGAAGTCATAGAAAAGCATAAAGAATCACAGCATGCTTACAATTTGCAATTCCAAATCTCTTCACACCTCCTAAAAGCAAAACTCTGCAGCATCCAGACTGATAAAGTGGAAGCAAGCAAATATAAAATGCAGGGAGATCAATAGGATAATGACTTCATTTGAACTGTTTGGTGAATAAATCAATAAGCCAGTGAATCAATGATTTTTTTAAATTATAAATTAAGTCAAAGCTGAATAACAAAATAAGAAGTGACATGAGAATGCAGAACTATGTCAGAGCTGACATTGTCAGGAAGGTAGAAAGAAAGACCAAAACTGGCTGAACTTTCAAAAAAAATATGACAAGCTATATTTTATTAAGAGCATTAATGACCCGTTTGTCATTCTATCACCAACTCAGCAGGCTCTGCAAATCTTTATTTGACATACTGAAACAATAATGACTAAAGACATTCACAGCTTTTACTGTTGTTGTTCTTATCTAGTACTGAATGGGAACAAGTATAAACTTTGCATGTGAAAAGGATAGTAAGTAAGGAAATTAACTGAATTGATCTGGATTTTATGCAACTGGAGGCAAGGTCAGTGTTTCATTTCACTCTTCTGTTAAAACATACATATGTTGAATTATTAATACTGTACAGGGTGATGCTGTTGCTAGAGTCATGTCAGTAAAGTAGGCAGATGCTGTGAGTACCAAGCATCATGCAAACAGGTATTTGGTTCAACCTCTAGTTCAATGTGTCTTAGGATCCTTAGTATCCTTATTACCAGAAGAAGGTAGAAACTGAAGTCAAAGAAGAAAATTGATAACAAGTACTACTAGAATCATTACCAGTTTATCTTTAACTAAAAGACTACAAGATCCAGTTTGACAATTCGCAGTATTTTCTTGTCCTGAAAGAAACAGATAGGTTTTCACTTTAACCTTAGAAGGTTTGCTATAATTACTCAGAGACACTGTTGGGTTTTTTGAGCTTATGTACACGGAGAAATTAAAATACAGTGATAACACCCATCTAAATCGGAAAAAAAAGTTGTAGCTGACACTTCTGTGGTGTTAAATATCTCTGAAAGCATGTCTAAAAGGAAGGTATATCTATTGCCTGGTCAGCAGAATCATAAAAAACTGTAAACCCAACCAAATAAAACTCCAGTGAATCATGAAAGTTTGCCCACGGAAAGATAACATCTGGGGCTCAAGCCTTTTTGAAAAAAATAAGTCTTTCTGTGTCTCTTTTGAAAAAACAAAATTTTTTGAGAAAGTTAGTTTAAAGTTGAAGTCCTTCCTGAAAAAGGAATTTACCATAAGCCAGATAAGTTGGACTGCTCTGCTTATAATGGTATTTTCATTACTTTCTTAATGTTTTCCAGCTGACTGCATGAAGATCAAATATTAGGATCAATAAAACCTACAATAAAGAGTTCATAAAGAAGCAATCTGCTATCAAGAAACATGAAGTACAAAGAAATGTATACAATATTCCACACCCCTGCAGGACAGGGAGACCGCACAGGCCTATGCCAACATGTAAAAAGAAAATCTATTCTGACCAATGATAAAGGACAGCACTGCAGCCTGCTCATACAATACCTGGCATACATGGAAATAATATTGGCTTGAACAAGGAGAACCAGAAAGATCTGTCAAAGCAGCAGCCTCTACTCATACGATGGTATGAGCAGTGTTAACATAACATTCCACCTGCAGCTCCAGAAGCTTTTTAGGTGGCTGGGTGAAAATAGATGGAAAGCAAATATCAGAAAGCCAAACAACAAAAAGTTAGAAAAGTCTGTAATTAATGCTGCATGTTTAAATTAATTCATATCTCTCCTCTCTATTTCTGAATTATTATACAGTTAATTGCATAATTACATACATTTCACTCATCTTATTCAATAAATACCAAGTCATTTGAAGAGAACGATCTTGGTTTCATTTCCTTCAGGAGCTGGAAGGATTATGGCAAATCAAATGAGGTACTGCAGGAGAAAAAAGAACAGTCATATGGCTTAAGAATTTTTACACTCTCCTGGGATATTAGATTTTAAGCCTGACTCTGACAAAAAGTTTCTGGAGGAATCTGGACAAAATGCTTCAACTGAATCTTTTAGAAATTCTAACTAATCAGTCCCCATTATTTAGGCATAGAAATTTGAGACTTGATGATATAAATTGCAAAACCACCGAGCACTCACTTGTGAAAACTACATCAGTGGGATTTGATTTTATAAAATAAAATGTCAGTGCTTTGATTTTAAAAAATGTTCTGTCCAACTAAGTATCATGCAAGATTCCAAAATTATCTGATCTACAAGTATCATGCCGTGCACCTTCAATTAACAGGCAAAATAATTAATGTTTCATGTGTTTTAAATAATGTTGATAAATTTCAGTCAATATTTTACATTTACATTATCTAAAAATATATGAAAAAATAAGAAATCCTGTCTTCAGAGCAGGGTTTAAGTATCATTCAGTACTTTAGATTGGGCTTGCATATTGAGAAACAAAGATAAAATAAAATATTGAAGCTGAGTGTCTGCTGCTTATCCTGTGCACTGAATAAGTCTTGGGAGGGACAGGGAGGGGAATCCAACACATTATCATTCTCATGCCTCCTGTTTCAACAGGTTTTGTAAGTAGAAAGTGTCTGATAGACTTAAGAGATTAATAATTATTCCATTCAGTGCATCTCTTAGTACACACAGAATGACTTAGCAATCCTGTCTTATCTTCAAGGATTCCAAATTTTCTTCTACACACTGTACTCTCTAATTTTGCTCCCAGCCAGTCTTACCATCATACAAATTTATTTTTGTAGACTCAAACCACATAGGCTAAGAGATCTGGTGCCAGTTCAATTTTAAACTTTTTCATTTCTCCTTCTTAATTTTTCTCTTAATGTATTTCATTGTTATGCTTAGAGGTCAAGTATAAGGATCAATAAAACATGCAACAAACAAGCCATAAAGAAGCAATCTCTACTGTTTATTGGACCAGGCTTACAGTAATTTGGAATATGAACTGAATGCTAAAAATGTTAAATTGTCTGTAATAGAACAATTCAAATTACAATCAGTCTTATTTATCCCACCTAGAAAATTGAATACTGTATATGTATGTATATCATAATATAAGATGTTTTCTACTTCAGAGGAAGGTTTCAGCATCATTTTCCTCAGGTATAAAATTGCCACTCCAGAATACTTTAAATAGTTGTGGGGAAGCTAATAGAGCTCAAGGTTTGTGAGCTTCACACACATGCACGCACACCCAAATAAAACAGTGAAACATGTCACATATCAACTATAAGCTAAGTTTATTCTCATACTCTTGAAAACTGTTTGTAATGTAAGATACCACCACCTTTTCTATCTAAACAAAAATCTGAATTATTACAAATGGTTGAAACAATATGGATCTGGCTGATCCTTAATCAGGAATCTTAGTGAGTTCTGACACGAAGCTTGATGCATATAACTTAATTTAAATAGAAATATTTTACTGGCTTATACAGGAATTTTGGTTCAAATCCAACTGTCTTCAAGATAAGGCAGTTGCTAGAAACTGCACAGAATATTAATATACCACACATTGATGGTGCATTTTTTCCTGATGTAAAACAAATTTCCTCCAGTTTCTTACCAGCTGAGAATCTGACCAAAATGTATTGATAAATTTACTGAATTCACCCTGGGAGCCGTCCACATACACTCATCTCTTATGCTGTTGATACAGGTGTGCTATCTTACAGGAAAAATACAGAAAAAGAAGATCAAATAGATGCAAACTTTTTCTTAGTTAAGTTTTTTTAAAAAAAAAAAAAAAAAACACCAACAAACACGTTATGCTAGATTCTTTTCCTCTCACTTCATTCTCTCATTTTCTATTTCAGGTTAGGTGTCAAGAAATAAACATACTCAATTACATACAAGTAGCAACGAAAAGAAAAATCTTTCCTGTGCCATAACACATAGGAAGCACTCCTTGTGTATTTCCATAAAGGTCCCTATAGAGCAATCTGTACTCTGGACCTACGATTAATCTGCTTTGACCTGAGAGCTAATACACATGGCTCAGCTGTGAGTTACCTCTTTTTTGCTCACAAATGTCAGTGGTGCCAACTTACTGGAAGAATTAAGCCTCCTCCTTGCCTGAAACCAGTCTAAACCTAGCCTGGAAAAAACATTACTGCCAAGGGAACCTGTGGATGGGCAATAAAGGTATGGTTTACTGCAGTCTAGGATTTAAACACTTCAGTGCTGAACTCCTCTGCTTCCCAGTAAACAAACCTGAAAGTAGGGATTCCTTGAATTAATACAAGGGGAGTCTAACTAACTGCTACTCCAGAGGTGTGATATACTTCTAGGCAACAGGTAATGGACTACTCCAGGTCCAGATAGACCTGTCCAGGATAACGCCATCAAGGCAGTGTCCCTTAGGAGGTACTCATGCCTACTGGGGAAAAAGGAAGGAAACATTAGACTGGGAACGACGCAGAGCAAAGGAAAAAGGACAAGTTCAATTAGCCCCTGCCAGAGAAGATGTATTTTCCCCATTGCTTCATTATTACTTATATCACTTTCAGTGTATTTTGGCAGGACTTCAGCATAGGAGATTTTGGTAGCCAGTGGCCAGCTCTTGCATCTCATTACCTTCTCAACCCCAAAGCAGAAAGCCAACAGAGGAGTTTATAATAATGATAGGAATAAAAGCAAGCAATATGATTCGGAGTCATCTACTGTAATCTTGACTCGTAAAACAATTAAATGCTTTTCGTCACTTGACATTTGTTGCCTGCCATACATTTCATATTGCTCTGCTATGCAGCAGAAAAGTGTAATCAGATTTCACTGCATCTAGGGTACAGCAAATGAAAGCAAAGTGAAAATTCTAGACGTAGAAATGAAAATCACCAGCTGAAATAAAGCAACAGAAGTATTACCCAGAAATCATCATCATCATCAGTTGGAGGTTTGGTGGTTGCTATGGGATGAGTAATCGCAAAGTCTAACACAGCAGTAGGCACCCTTACTCTCTGAGACTGTCAATACTGTAAAATATAAGCATTTATATTTAGATTAAATTCATTATTGTAGATGTAGCCTCAGCGTATCAACATATGAACCATGGCCAAAAGACTGAATTCTTCTTGCATTCATGCAAATTTTAGCTTAGTGTTGAGGTGCAATAACAGGCACTGTAGGAAACTTTGAGGTCCAGAAATTATGCTTATTCAGAGACTCAACTGTCAGGCTTGGAGACTGTTGGATACTCTATTACTCAGTTCATTATCATTTGGATTATATGTTGTGTCATAGGATGTGGCTATAATATTTGGGGGGGGGAGGGTGGCCAAAATTCAGAGTTACCCAAGTCGGCACTGACTGCACAAGTCAATTAGAAATGGTACCGTGGCAGCACTGGGAGCACTGGGACTGGGGGCGAATACCCCTGCTCTAGAAGAACAGCATCATTTCAGCACGCGGCACTGGCAGAGCATCAGGCAGCCCTGCACAGAGCATTTTGTTGCTTTAGGTGGAGACAACACCACATACAGCTAGCTTGAGGCACATATCCCTAGCTAGCTTGGAGGATCTCTGCACTGAGCTACTAGGATGCCCATGGTTTCCCTAGGATCTGCAGCTTGCTTATAATTGTTGCTCACAGCATTTCTTGAGAGCTTCAGGAAGGCTCAAGACATTTTGAAAGCTTAGTTGCAGTTTCTTGGAGGCAGGGAACTTCTCTATGTCCACTAAAACAAGTTTCTGAATATAAGTGAATTTTCTGAAATTCTGCAGGTGGGTTTATTAAGCACTACTCTCCACTTCAACTTTGCCTAGCCTGCATGAAGACATGCAGGGCTGCGTCAAAGACAGTTTGTGTCCTGGGATTATTTATTCTTTCTAGTCTCATGTAGGCCATGGTAGTAGAAGAAAGGTTACATTTCCTCTGAATATGCTGTGCTAGTGATGTGATCACTATTAGAGCACTACATCCAGATATGACCTTCATATTTCAGGAAGAACATCAATAAGTTCAAAAAAATTCAGAGAAAACAGCAAGAACAATTAAAGAACCATAAACTTTGAGTTACAGAGAAATTAAGAAGTTCATTCAATGCAGTTCATTAAAGAGAATCACACCACCTGGATATAAAACACCAAAAAATCAAATTCTTAAATATATCCCTTATATTTCTCAAATTATGATATAACAGGACCTGTACAAGTTCTGGATCAAATTTAACATAAATCTTTTTGCTAATTTGTTTTTTTTAAGTGAGAGTGCAATTAGCCATTGGGATAGCTTACTAAGCATTGTTCATCAATGAAAATAAGAGACTTGAGACTCAGTACTTAAGGGTATTTTTCTAGAAGAAGCAGCTACTCACCACCGTGGATCTCCAGTCAGAAATAACTCACAGATGTTCTATAGCTTCAGTAGCAAAGGAAGTCAGAGCAAGATGGTCATAGTGGTTCTGACATCTGACCTCAAAATTTATTAACCTAAATAGTAATAATGAAACATTTAAAATTTTGCTGAGGTCTCCAGAATGATATACAAATACATCCCACAGTACAAAACAACCCCAGATTATTCTGTTACTTTTCCAAAATGCCAGCTATGCATATAGAAGGTAATAGAGGTTCAGTATCTGGGCTTCAGAGTACTAGAGGTTTGTGTAAAACAGAGCTGTGAAATGACTTACTACATTTCACAATTTCCACGAGTACTTTAGAAATTTCAGTAAAGAAAACCAAGTAAACTACCGGCAATTTTTGCATCCTCTTTTTCTATCCATGAGAAAATACCCAAACTGAAATAAGTCCAATTAATCTTACTTGTGAAGTAACCTGTGAATTTCTGTCCATGAGAAATGTTTAAACGTGTTTCCTTGTGGAAGCACTCTGGCTTTGAGCATTTGTCTAATGTTTCTTATATGCATACAGGAAAACCTGGACAAAACTGATTCCAATGTGGCTAGACAGATACATTTTTATTATTATTATTATTTCAAGAGTTGACATCTCAAAAAAGCTCATTTTTGGAGCATTCTCAATGTAGTTTCTCAAGCAATGACATTTAAATGGCCTCTGACATTTTTGAAGATAGTTTTTTTGTGAAAAGTGGCAAAACTCCTTCTTTTGTTATGCAGCTCCAATCAAGGATTTTTACTCAACATAAAACATGTCAAAATAATGGATGGTATTCCCAGTAAAGAAAATTAATTTAAACAAGTCAGGTAGAAACAGATACCTTTCTGCATAGAAAAGATTCTTTGTAGAAGTTCAGATTATTTATTGCCTTCATGGAAAACCATATTATACAATTGTTTGGGACTGGTTTATTTTCCAAGCATATGCCTTCAAAATAAAACAAAATTCCAATACTTCCACTAGCAATGTTGCTTCTCTCAACCTGTGTGCAAAAAAAAAAAAAAAAACCAAACAAAAAAATAAAAAAAAAAAAACACGAAAAAAACAAA
>VFFE01007663.1:2688433-2700555 GCA_008921705.1 Burhinus oedicnemus | reverse complement strand
AAGGTCCAGCATGGCATCTCTCCTTGTTGGCTCCCCTGTCACTTGGAGAAGCAAGTTATCATTGACATATTCCAGCAACCTCCTGGATTGCTTATGCCCTGCTGCGCTGTCGTTCCAACAGATATCAGGGTGGTTGAAGCTCCCCATGAGGACCAGCATATGCAAACATGAGGCTGCTCCTATCTGGCTATAGAGGGCCTCATCCGCTCGGTCTTCCTCGTTGGGCGGCCTTTGGCAGAACCCCGCTGTAATATCACCTGTCCCTGCCCTCCCTTTAGTTCTGATGCGTAAGCTCTAGGTCGGCTCCTCATCAATCCCCAGGCAGAGCTCTATGCACTCCAGCTGGTCATTGACATAGAGGGCAACACCCCTTCCTTGTCTCCGCTGCCTGTCCTTCCTGAAGAATCTGTATCCTTCCATTCCAACACTACAGTCATAGGAGCCATCTCACCATGTCTCCATGATGCCACTAAGATCATAGACCTGCAGGCATGCACATGTCCCTAACTCCTCTTGTTTGTTCCCCAGAATTGATAGGATAGATTGCTTACAGCTGTGTCCGTCAAGTTTCAGGCATCTCAAGGATGGAGGTCCCAGAACCTTCCTAGGCTCTTGTGCCAGTGTTTGACCACCCTTGTGGTAAGAAAAGCTTTTCTTTATATCCCGCTTCCAGCTGTTAACTTTCACTGGCAGCAGCAAGCCACCAGAAGAGGTTCCTAGACAATGCAGCTCCCAGGAGATATTTCCTGCGGGAGGAGCCTGCAAACTGCTGTGACAGCTGCACCATGTACATTAGTTGCCTCTGCTGTTATCCTATGTTACGTGAGAAAAAATTACCAGTAAGGGGCACAGTGAGGCTCTGAAATGCAGGATACTATTGTCTAAACTTTTCTTTTAAGTATTTGTCTAAAGTTGTTTGTCATTATGCTTAACTGAAGAACATCTTGCTCAAAAGCAGGTCTCTGGCCCTGTCATTAGTGTAGCTACTTTTGGTTCTCTGTAAGCTCAACCTTTTCCTTAAGCTCAACGTTTTTTCTTAAGCAGTTTGTATTTTCTTTATACAACTCTTAGTGAGAATAGCAAAGAGTAGACATGGTACATTGCTTCCTAAGCTGAAAGATTTCTATAGCACGTAAGCAACATCTCAAAATAACCTTCTCACCTGTACTTGGCAGCAAGCAATTCAGTGGTATAAAGGGTATTTATGTGGATCTGGACACTGACAGACAAATTATGGGGCCATACTTTCCTTGCTGCAGGACTAACACTGAATGCAGAAACTAGCATTGGAATTATTAGAAAAAACCTCCAGCATAATTGTATCTAGATTTTTGTCACAGATAAAGTGCTCTGAAAATTCTGATCAGGTTCTTCTGCTCACCTGTTTTGTCAGGTCCCAGCATACTGGATGTATATATTCTAAGTTCCATTTTGTCTCACACCATTGGAATGTTATTTCTTCTTTTGACTTCTCTGACACGTTTACTGACCACTGGCACTCCCTCTTTTACTTCTTTACAGGAAGTAGGAGATCCACAACCCACGTACTGTAGGTCCAGGTTACAAGGCTGATCTCTCAAGGTTCACCAAGAGCTTAAGTTATTCTAATCAGGTGATGATACTGGATTAGAGCTCAAATATTCAGTGATACTTAGAATGAAGTAAGCAGGTGGGATTTGTACTTGTTCACAGTATTCAACTTAGTTCCAAAAATACAAAACAATAAGCCTTGGAGTAATCTGACGTCATTCATTTTGGCACTTCTCTAAGTTACAAAGCATTGTTGGTGTAAAGAAGTTTCTTATGTGGCCAATTAACAGCTCCTCATACTTATTTAATTTAGACATTAACTCTTAAAGGCTCATCAGGTCTTCAAAGTCTTTCTTGATTTAAATTGTTGGTTTCTAAAGCTCAAACTTGCATAAAGGGACCGCGAATCATCACCAGAACACTACCTGTTATTCACCCACTCAAGGACAAAACTAAACTGCAGCGATAAAGTGGTGGAGCTGTGTCAGCCCCAGGGGACCCCAGGAATCTATGCAGGTTTTCCCACATGTACAGAAAACGGTGTTTTTTCTCCCACAGCAATCACAGTGATCCACCAGCTAACAGGCTCGTTGAGCCAGTGATCACTCGAAAGCGATGCAGCGAGGACATAATGAGTGCTTTCAGGTTAGCAACAGTGTAATCTATTAGAACCTGACCAGGAAGAGCATAGTCAGGAATATCAGAACGAAAAAGTAAAAGTGAGGGGAAGAAGCACAACAACAGTTGCTGAAGCACGTGTTTTGAGTAAAAATGGTATATATTCTTGTTGACCATGGGAACAAATTGCTCTAGTAATCAACTTTGGAGATAAAATAAGGCTAAACTGTATTCTGGATACTATTACTTTTTGGAGATGTTTTTCAGGTTGCAGTTTCTGGTAATACATATGCTTCTGTTTTCCCTATTTCCTAATGTTTTCCTTGATCCATCCTTTCATTGGTTTTAATATGTTGGTGGAAATTCATTACTTCTTGCTGACTATTGTTATCTTCTGATTTTTAATGGCTTAGATATCTTAGACAATTAACATCATATATTGTGATTTGTGACCAATATAGTTATCTATCTAGTGAAAGTGACCTATATTTGCTTTCCTTAATAGTCTGAAGTCTGTGTGAGTCGTTAAATGCCTGGATGATCTGTTCAGGTATCATAGCTGAGCAGGCTACACACAGTAGCCCTGTACCTGGTTCTTCTGTACCCTGCTAACAGCTCACAGCTGACAGTTCAAATATGGAAGCACAAATTTCTTCTTTCAGCAGCAAGAAATATGCCTCTGGCGTCTTTCTTTTGCACTTGTCAGTCATGAAGCTGTACACCATACAGATTCTGAAAGCAGCAGTGGCACCACAAGAGTTACAAAAACACTGGTATTCAGGGATTTGAAGCAGAGGTTTGGTTTCATGGAAAATAACTGAGAAAATACTTGCAAACATTCCACGGCCTGTATGACACTACTTTATTATACCAGTGCTTTGACTGTGTGCACCGCAACATCTTACTTGGGTAGCCTGCTTGTTGCTTTGAAATTAGTACAAAATCCAATTTCGGTACGATTTGATTTGTCCAGACTGGATTTACCCTCTCATCACAGAACTGACAACACATAAATCATTTCTTTGATAAAATTCCCCAGCTATTTTCATCATCTTACCACAATCATTTTAAAAGAATAACCATAACAAACCAAACTTTTGAAGTAGTGGCTTTAAAAAGCCTTCACTCCACAACCAGGAGGTCTATGGGAACAGTTTGAGATCTCCCAAGCCGAATCTCACGGATTTCAATACAAGTCATATTCCTCAAAGCTCTGATACACAGGAGTCAAGTGGCTAAAGAGACGAGGCTGCTTATAAATCTAGGTAAAAGGTGTTCCCAGATCATACTTTATGCTCCACTTTTTCTACTTTATGCCACAGTTTTATCTGGGGACCAAACAATCCTATGCCCCATAGAGGCCCTTGTGTGTGAAGTTCCAGCAGGGCCAGTGGAGTAGGAGTGACCTACTGAGTGCTGGCATAAACATTTTCCCCTGAAAGAAAGAAAGCAAGCTTCAGTCTAAGATGCCTATCTGTACATGTGCCTTGGGAAGTAATCTGGTCTATAGAACTGATTTTATTACTGCTCTTTTTTGCCAGGAATGGAAGCTAAAAAGATCTGCCCATCTTGAAGCAATTTATATCTCCCTTGATAGTGCACAATTTTTCCCCAATGTTTGCAGAATAATATACTGTGATGAGAAAATGCTATGCTAGACAGGGGACAGAAATAACGTTTATGAGAAAGGAGATAGACATATATATATTTATTTTTTTTTATTTTTTTTTTAAATCAGAATAGCTCAGAAGAAATTCCTGGCTCATCCTCTCTGGGTACTCAAGGTGCTTTGTGCAAAGGAAACACTCCAATATCTGTTTGCTCCATAGTCGCAGAGGGAATGTGAGCTATGTTTTAAAAAGCAGATTTGTCTGAACTTTTTGCAATATAAGGTGAAGTGCTTCCCTCAAGTACACCACGGAGTCCTGCTCTCTGCACTGCAGAACAGGTCTGCTGTCTTCATGTATCACTGTGGATGCAGATACAAGTTAGCAGATGTGCAGAAAGGAGTGCTCCATCCAGAGACAGCATAAATTTTTAGTGCTTGTGAAAGCCAGTTTAGTAGAGACAGAGAAAAACGCAAGCAACAAAGCAAATAAGATTTAACTCTTTCAGGTAACAATGCACAAGAGAAAACTGTGGGCAAAAGTGGATCCTCAAAATATGAAGCACAACTATTTAAGGAGAGGACCACAGTGGTTCTTAAGAGCATTTCTTTGTGCAGTACTACATGCTGTGTCATATTTGTTATTAATTTTTCCAGCAGAGTAAGTCAACAATATTTTCTATGCCATGTCACAGATCAAAGACTCAGATATTGTTCCCATTAAAAATGACAACTGTGATAATTATTTTTGTTAACTTTCCAATGAGCCAACTACATTAATTTTTGTTGGGAGGAAATGCATAGCATTATTGAACCTTCTCTGCATTTTCCTCTTTGCTAGAATGTAAATGGGATGATAATTTTATTTCTCTGTCAGAAAATAAGATGAATTTAAAAATCTGTTTATAGTGTAAATGCACTGAAGTAATAGAGCAACGCAATATAGTCCATGGAACATTTGCAGTGCATTTTCAGATATTTCCATGAAATCAAACCTCTACCTTCAGTCCCTAAGGATCAGTTTTTTAGTAAGTTTTGTGGTGCCACTGCTGCTTTACTGCACCATCTGCTCTTAGAAGTCAGTCAAGAAACAAAGTGAATTTTGGAGGCACTGAATAAAAAGGTTCTAAATACCAAGAGCAGACAAGGACAATCTTGAATTATTTCCATGTTTCTTTAGAACCTCCCTCATGCCTAGACAGTTCTGCATGGTGAGTCACATTGGGACACAGGTGATGTGTTTAACAGGCAGCAAAGCAAGCCATACAGAGTAACTTGCTACTTATAACAGCATTAAACTCTACTACCATAAGGACTGTAATTCTTAGGGGAATAATGCACAGGGTAACCAGACATGCCCCTATAATTCATGCTTTGCAGGTCTCTCCCGTACTCGAATCTCGTCCCAGAGCTGCAAGACATAAGGTAAGGCAGTCTCTCTTCTAAGCAGCTTTCTCCTCGTGCTCCTTTCCAAAGTGTGCTCCTTTCAGTTCCCCTGTGCCTTATATGAGCACATGGGACCACACAGCTTACAATTAATGCCTGAGAATCCCTCACATAATTTTTTTCAAGTGTATGACTAAAAAGTTCAAACTAAGGTATCAGAAAACTTGGGTCCTAGAAAATCTTACCAGCTCTGAAGTCAACTAAGACACCACCATGCTGACTGACTGACCTTAGCAGGTCAAATGACAGTGTTTCAATCAGGTGTGAAAATCATTTTATATGGAGTAGGCACATTAGAGTTCTGAAATAAGATCTCTTTACAGAGTAGCAAGCTATGAATTTCAAAGTGATATCCTGATGACTCTTGCTCACAGGGGAATAAATGATCAAAAACATATCAATAGCTTTGATCTATGTAGTGCAGGTGAAATGACACATTTTAGCAGCACTACTTTAAAAAAAGTGTCTAAATGTAGATTTAGTTCATTTAATATTGCCTATTTTGTCTTTCCAGTTAGCACAAATTTGTGGGCACAATGGCCTGTTACAAATAATCATTGACTCAAATCTAAATTAACGTCATTGAAAAAACTCTTTGGCATATGTCTCATTTTGTTTGCTTTTCCTATTCATAAATGTTTGTGTCTGCAGATTTTATATTTACATGTTAGACGTGTTATGTGGGCTCAATGTCAGGCAATCAGAAAGTGGCAATATTAATGTCTACTAATATGGTAAGATTTGAACACAGATCTTAATGTCTTTTCAATATTTCTCAGGTAACCAGGATATACCAAGTAGTACACAGTAACCGCTGTTTGGTCTGTTTCTCAGTATTGACTAGAATTATTTGATTACAGCTGATTGAGCATTAGGGACTTTCTTGTGCATTACATCCTAACTCCTTGCACTATGCTTTAACTTGAAAGAAATTCTTTAAACAGAGCAAAAAAAAGTCTATAAAAGCTTACCAGAGATCATGCAGGTTGGAAGACTACACCACAGTCTCAGAAGATCTCTACGTAGAAAAAGAAAAGAAAATCTCTATTTAGCAAGTTCAATTTTTATGCAATATGTCAAGTTCTCACATCAGTAACTGTAGAGAAAACTCAGTAGGAACTTAAGAGCTGTAACAAAGAAAAACTCAGTCACTACAAAGAGTACCTTAGAGTTGAATGCTCACGCTTAAATTGTGTTCACAAAGCTTTTTGCTCTTAACTTTGAGCTGACACAGATTGCCATGGGAACTGAGGTCAGGAACTGGGAACGTTTTTTAGCAAAGGATCATAGATAAAGCTAAGTTTAAACTTGCATGACAAAGAGTTTCCTTCGGTTTGGCTACTGGTTCTACACTCTGTCTAGAAATCTGGAAAATTTCTCAACTCTGAAAGGACTCTCTCTACAACCAAATCCTTTAATGCTCTATACTTTTAATCTCATCCTTTCTTTTGGAGCATTGTTGAAAGCTGCTCATCAGAAAACAGAAGTACAATTGAAGCAGAATATGAACTGGACCGTTAAAGCTTTCTGACAATTTTCTTCCAGTATAAATCAACACGTTTATGAGGATCTAATTTAATATCATAAAATAATTGATTCTCTGTGGTCAGTCACTCTTTGATAACAGAAGTGGAGATTTTCTGCACTTGAATGCCAGAAAACAGTACAGTCCTAAGGAATGGATGTTTGGAACCAAGACAGAGCTGCAGTTCATGTCTAAGTGTCACTTTGTAACGTGCAGCCCAACTTTAGCCATTGGTGATGCAGCCATACACATACATGTAAGGTGGCTATTGGGATTGTTCAGGAAACAGAAGGCATTATGAGCTATAATAAAAACTGATGCTATCCCAAGGACCTACTGAAAAGGTGGGGAAATAGATGTTTCTTGCATTTTCTGCTTCTTGTGCTGAGCCTGATAGAACCAAATGCTTGTAGACTTCCTCTTTTTGGAGGTGTTATATTGTCCTTGGTTTTTATTTTAAAAGCATAAGAATTCAAATACAGAATTATATGGTCAACTTCACTCTTTTTTCTCAAAAGTTTCTCAGCATTTCAATGAGGCATGCCGCCACATCAAACTTTTTTAAAATCAATATTATATTAGATTTTCCTTATCATTTGAGTTGATAGCACCCAAATTTGAAGTCTGAAGATGTGCATATGGTTGCTAAATCTCAAGTTAAGAAAACAGTTCTTAATTTTGAGGAATCCCTAAAACTGCAATTTTATATTATACAGAAAATAACTTTATTAAACACTAGCTGCTGCTGGGGCTATCTTCAACTGCAAGTTCAATGAATTCCTAATAAAAGTAATTTTATGTGAATGTGCAGAAAACTGGAAATTATTAACTGAAAAGTAATGATCACCTTTCTACCAGAAGATGGATGATAAGAAACAGTAGTCAATACCCCATTAGCAAGTCCATTATAACCTTGGAATAGAAATATGCTTTATTTTAGAAAACTAAAACAATTGTAAGTGAATTTTAACAGCAGAATAAATGTACGTGCTAATCTACAGTTACAAAAGTTAAATAAATTAGTTTCGCCATCACTTCTACTGCACAAAAAAGTTAGTAACTCATTATCAGACCCATTATCAAACTCTTCATTATGACTGCACGTGCTTTTATGGTTAATGTTGTGTCAGCTTTTCCATTACAAACACTTCAGGAGCTTATGATTCAATCATTGCTGAAATTCTGCTTTGGATCCTTCATTCTGAAAGGTGTTTTTATAGATGGTTTTAGCATAGTTCTAAAAAACTTATCTAAGTGCAAAAATGATAGTTATTATTTGACATAATTACTTCAGGTTCAAAAATTCCGATGTGGTTATGGACATTCCAGTCTCTAACAAACTCAGGTGAAAACTGACAGGAAAAGTCCAGTTAAATATATTTCAAGACTGAAATATTGAAAAAATGAGATCAATGAACTCCCTCCTTTTTTCTCTAAATCAGATTAATTGCTAGGAATATATTCCTTCATGCAAAATTCTGGTACTTACATAGTATCTAGTTTTCATTTAATACAATGAGAAAACTAGATTTCATTTTTGATGATCCAACAGACTTACAGGATCTGACTCCCATCTCACATACCTTGTCTGTCAGTGGAAGTACAATATTGAACTACCTACTGACATGATTTAAAATAGTTGCATTGCCTCATTCTGGTTGAAATCGGGAATGTCAGGTTCACAAATTCAGGTCTCATGTTTTTTTTCTTTGCCATAAACAAAAATGCACCTTCAGTGCCCAATGAGTTCAGGGGAATTCCACTGTTTGAGAGAAAAGGATACAGGAAGAAGTCAGGAAAGCATATTGTGTCCTCCAAGCACTGTTTCCATTTAGCTTCCTCTCAGGTGTTCTGTCATGGAAAAGTGTGTTATTATTCATTGTTTTGTGAGTCAGAGTGAAAAACAAATTCTGCACTTTTCTACATGTCTGAGAAGCAAATGTCTTACGTAGGAAGACTCCGTTAAAAGAGCCTTTCTAAAACAAAATAAATAATTTTTGTGGTCTAGCTCAGTTGTGCAAAATGTAACGCTACCGGATATGAATTTCAAGAAAATAAAGGAATCTAGCTGCACTACAGCTATTATTAAACCAAGTTTGATGTTGAGAAGGGGTAACTCTTCTAAGCCCTTTACAAAATTTTACACACCTATTCTTACCACGTCAAGCTTTTCCACATCTCAAGATGATGAATAATGACAGTGGCTCAATCCTGGTCTATTTGAAGAGGAGGCCTCAAGTTAAAACCTATTATAAAGAGCATACCATGAAATACTCCTTCCCCACTAATCCATAAGATCAGTTGTGTGACAGTTACATATGTTAGTACATAGGTGCACTCCCTTAAGCAGGAAATCTGAAAATATTTCGATGGAGGGTGCAGGTCTCTAGAACAGCATATGTTAAACACATCATTGCTGGAAAGATTCAAACACATATACATAGACAAGCTAGACAGATGGATTTCTAGCAGCTCACAGTCACATAGCTTAAGGGGATATATTGTGATTACTGCACCTTAGGTACGTCTACCGAATCCAATTTTGAACTTCGTTCTTGGCAGATAACCGAATACAATATGCAGTATACAGCTCATATCTGCCTGTGTTCAGATTTTGTGTTGGATGGACTCACAGACACAGGTGCACCCTTCTGAGAATTGTTGTTACTTTGAAAAACTGTTTCACGGAAAGTAATTGAACTGTATGTGCTTAAAAAGATAAGTGATACTGACTGATGGACATGTTGCTCCCCTTCCACCTGGAGAGCACTGATTAACCAATTAGGACTGGTTACATCACTGAAGATGAAAGACATTCAAGACAAAATCTGGTGGTGTGGGGAGAAATGACAAATGGAACTTGGTGTGTTTGAAGGATCAGGAGTTCCTAACACAAAACCTTGTGATGTAGGATTCTCCTTTGCGAAATGCAGAAAATTCAAAGATGAGATCGTGACACAAGTAAAAGGACTAGCAAGAAAAAAAGCCACATGGTGATCAGTCCAAGAGTCATATACAAATTTAAAGGTAAAAGAACTGAAGTACAAGCACTTAAAAACGTCTTGGTTCTCAGGAATTGCAAAGAAGTAAATGTGATTTCTTTTTTGGGGTTATTTTTTTTTTAATTATTATTAATTTTTTTCCAGAAAGAATTCCAAGGAAGATATAAAAAACTACAAAACAGTAAATCTGATGGTTATGCTGAATAAATTGGTAGAAGATTAAATGAAAATAACCCAGAAAAATTACAGATAATGGACTTAAGTCAGCTTGGCTTTTGTCAAGAGGAATCATGCCACATAAAAGTCACTAGAATTGTCTGAAAGACCCAAAGCCCATGAGAATAAACGTAATCACACTTCACACTGCATATCTAAAAGCTTTTACAATGACTCAGGGCAACTTAAGCACCTATGAAAATAGACAGAAGATATTTGTATGAACAGAAACTTGGTTCTATTCATACAAAGAAACAAAATGTAAATGTTTTTACTTTACAGTGAAGTCACAGAGGAAAATCACAGGAACCTACGTTGGGATCATAGAATCATCACAGAATGGTTTGAGTTGGAAGGGACCTTAAAGATCACCTAGTTCCAACACCCCTGCCATGGGCAGGGACACCTTCCACTAGACCAGGTTACTCAAAGCCCCATCCAACCTGGCCTTGAACATTTCCAGGGATGGGGCATCCACAACTTCCCTGAGCAAACTGTTCCAGTGTCTCACCACACTCATGGTAAAGAATTTCTACCTAGTATCTAATCTAAATCAAATCTCTTTCAGTTCAAAACCATTACCCCTCATCCATAAAAAAGAGTTCCTCCCCGTCTTTCCTGTAGACCCCCTTTAGGGGAAGGAAGGCTGCTATAATGTCTCCCCAGAGCCTTCTCTTCTCCAGGCTGAACAACAACTACTCTCTCAGCCTGTCTTCATGGAAGACATGCTCGAGGCCTCTGATCATCTTCATGGTCCTCCTCTGCACTCACTCCAACAGGTCCATGTCTTTCCTGTACTGAGGACTCTGGACCTGAACGCAGTGCTCCAGCTGGGGTCTCACCAGAGCAGACTACAGGGGCAGAATCACCTCCCTCAACCTGCTGGCCATGCTTCTTTTGATGCAGCCCAGCACACAGGTGGCTGTCAGGGCTCCGAGCGTGCACTGCCGGCTCATGTTCAGCTTCTCATCCACCAACCCTCCCCAAGTCCTTCTCCTCAGGGCTGCTTTCAATCCACTCTCTGCCCAGCCTGTATTTGTGCATAGGATTGCTGCAACCCAGGTGCAGGACCTTGCACTTGGCCTCGTTGAACCTCATGAGGCTGGCACGGGCCCACCTCTCAAGCCTGTCAAGGTCCCTCTGGATGGCATCCCTTCCCTCCAGCATGTCGACTGCTCCACACAGCTTGGTGACATCGGCAAACTTCCTGAGGGTGCGCTCAATCCCAACATCCGTGTCGCCAACAAAGACGTGCCGGTCCCAGTAGCAACCCCTGAGGAACACCACTCGTCACTGCTCACCACTTGGACATCGAGCCGTTGACTGCAACTCTTGGAGTGCAAGCATCCAGCCGGTTCCTTACCTGCTGAGTGGTCTGTCCGTCGAATCCATGGCTCTCTAATTTAGAGACCAGGATATCATGCGGGACAGCGTCAAATGCTTTGCATAAGTCCAAGTAGATGATGTCTGTTGCTCTTCCCTTACCCACCATTATAACGCTGTTGTAGAAGGCCACCAAATTTGTCAGGCATGATTTGCCCTTAGTGAAGCCATGTCGGCTGCCACTGATCACCTCCTGATTTTCCATGTGCCTGAGCAGACTTTCCAGGAGGATCTGCTCCACGATCTTGCCAGGCACAGAGGGGAGGCTGACCGCCTGTAGTTCCCCATGTCTTCCTTTTTTCCCTTCTTACAAAGGGGGGTTATGTTTTCCCTATTCCAGTCAGTGGGAACTACACCTGACTGCCACAACTTCTCAAATATGATGGATAGTGGCTTGGCAACTTCATCCGCAAGTTCCCTCAGCACCTGCGGATAAATCTCAATAAGGTCCCGTGGATTTGTGCACCTTCAGGTTCCTCAGATGGTCTCAAACCTGATCTTCTTCTACAGTGGGCAGTTCGCCAATCTCCCAGTCCCTGCCTTTGCCTTCTGCAACTTGGCTGTTGTGGCTAGAGCCCTTACCAGTGAAGACCAAGGCAAAGAAGTCATTGAGTACCTCAGCCTTCTCCATGTCCCGGCTGACCAGGTCTCCTGTTTCCTTTTGGAGAGGGACCACATTTTCCCTAGTCTTCCTTTTGTCACTGTCATACTTGTAGAAGCTTTTCTTGTTGCCCTTGATCTTCCTGGTCAGTTTTAAACTCTATCTGGGCTTTAGCTTTCCTAACTTGATGCCTGG
>VFFE01007663.1:2526110-2688413 GCA_008921705.1 Burhinus oedicnemus | reverse complement strand
ACCATTGGAAAATTGTTAAAAGAAGCTAAAATCCACTCAGGCTCAAGTCCTGTCAGGTCAATACAAAGCCCGTCAACTTAAACTAGCCATGGCAAAATTCCTGTTTACTGGGCTGGGAAAGATAACGGTTTGCTGCCTAAATTCCAGTTTCCATCCTCCCCTTGCAGGTTCCATTGGCCAGAAGACAAGAAAGGATGGCTAGAGAAAGCAGTGGGCAGCAACTTTTGCTTCAAAACACCGCCAATACAGAAGGTGTAGATTACTAGCATGATTGTTTTTACTAGAACTATGTAGTGGCTTCTGAAAGAAAAAAAAAAAAAATCAAAATTTCCTCTTTCCGATTTTGTTCTTACAATGTTTCAGACAATCCCATTTATTTTGTTTTCCTTCCTGTTGGAACTGAATCACAAAAAAGCTCTAGGTTTAGTTTTAGTTTGGTGATTCAACATTATTTGCTACCAAGAACTGTTTTTCTGATTGTGGCATTTCAATTATGTATAATCACAATGACTGTTTAGATATTCATTGTTGCTATTTTTTCAGCATCACTGTAGAAGCTACTAAGTAAATGAAATAAAAATCAGAAAATTAAGGGACAAGATAATTACTGTATTCCACAGACTCAAAATAAACTTTCACATTTAAATTTTGTTATGTCTGAATAAAGTATTATACTGAATAACTGGATATCTTAAGGAACTTTGGGAAGAGTTCTGAGACATTACAGACTCCTACTTATTAGCAAATTATCATTGCAAAATATAGTCATGGATGAGTGGTTCTCAGGCTCATTATTTATTTCATCACTTGTAATTTTTTTTTCCAGCCCACTAGCTAGAAATTACCATGCAGAAAAGTAACTCATAACTGCATGAATTGTTATCATCCCTTCACTTGAACTCAATGTGGCTCTAAAACTGTGTCTTGGTTATACCAAAGCATCTAACAACACACAGGTGTTAAGTGAAAGCTCACTGTAATACAGACTCATGATAGTAGCACATTAAAATTTACATTTTTAAAAGGTTTTTGTAGACTACAGAAAAAGCTATTGAACACTCACTGAGAAGTTACTGTTTTGCACAACAACAAAATAAAACAATAAAAATATCTTTTAGGTTGAGGGGGGCAGGAGGCCTGTGTTTTTCGAGATACGAGTTTGTTGCAAATCTTGCAACATTTGCAGGGTCTTTGTAAAGTGATTGCAGAATAGAGTTTCTGAGGCACCTCAGAAAACTAACATGATGCAGGTCAGATTATGTTTCTTTCTATTTCTTGATATTCTTGCTTCTGTTATCAAGCAGAAACTGGAAATTGATTTCATCAACTCTCAGCCTGAAAAGGATGACCTCTAGATACCACGTAATGATAGCAACATCAATTCTCATTCATAGAAAAGCAAGAGCATTAACAAGAATGGTAACAGGTCTCAAGGAAAGAAATAAAATGTCAACACTGAAACCCACTGGTAAACTATACAGTGCATTTAAAATACAAACTAACTTGATTAACACAAATAAGAACATCTGATGCACTAAATTCATCTTGCAGGTCTGGAGAGTCTTCCTTACCTCTGAGCTCCAATGCAGATCTTTTATCGTGGATTTTCCTTTGGTTTACTTCAGCTTGTTTCCCATGGAAATCAAGCTCATTTAGTAACTTTCTCTGTGCCATTGTCGGTGTCTGAATATGTCTTCAGTCACTTCAGATGAACTGAACGATTTCAGAAGAAATTGACAGAGGTGAAACAGTCTTGAAAAATAATTGCATTTCTGCAATTTTCATGAAAATAAGCAGCCAGGTAGAGAAGAAAGATCCTCTAAATACCCTTCCTAGAGAAAGGATGCAGGATGACCTTAAGCCTTCCTAGACTCCATAGTTAAACTGTCCTGACACAAATTTATAGGAAAACAGGCTGCCTTGGATTCTACATTTTAGGGAAATAATTGTTATTCAAAGGAATAGTAAAATAATTCTTAATTTCTGCCACTTGTTATTCCCCTTCCCATGCTATTTCCAGAATAAAAAAATATTAATTGATAGATGAATATATTTTCTATAACTTTTACTTTAAACTCTGGCACATAAATCACAGAAAGCATTTTCTGTACTAAGGAATTAGATTAAAAGTAGGATGGAGGACCCAAATAAATCTAGGCCTCTTTCTTAGCAGGAGTGAACTAACTTTTTTTCCCCCTTTTGTTTACCTCAATCAGCTTAAAAGAAAATGAAAGATACTACAGTGAACCATTCTAGAAAAAATGTTATTATGTATATTTCTCATTTTATTAGTTATATTAGTGTACAGTGCATAGACAAGCCTTACCCTGCTCTGCTAGTTTCATAAGACACTGCTTTACTTTTTCCCCTGAAGTATGATATATTTAGCAATAGTTGTTTAGCTGTACTTAATTAAATGTGGCATGAATCAGAAATGTGGTTTGAAAGCAAAAAAAAAGTCCCTCTAGTAGAAGGTAAAGCCTATGAGATGTCCCTCTGGATTTTCTCTTTAAAAAAAAAAAAATATATATATTTTGTCAACAACTATGTGCAAGAGAAAACTACCATTTTTGTACACATCTATTGCACACCCAAGGAAATGAACAAAATATTCAATAAGAACTTGCATACAGCACACAGCACAGCTGTTCAGTACAACTTGGAATTTACATTATTCTGCAGTATTTAGGTGCCTTCTGTATTCCACAGACAAATCATGTAAGTGACAGACAAAATGAAAAGTTATCCAATAAGGACAAGCTGCAAATCGGGTGTGTCTTCCACATAGGGATGTAGATTTATGTGGGTTTGGGTTCTGCTTCAGAGATTTTACTGGGAGAAAAGAAGGCAGATGTTTATGCACACACACAGAGAAGTGATTTATGTTTGTCTTACCACAGCTTATTGTATTAGAACTGCTTATCTTTACATGTACTGCATCCAGTGTATCAGCTGAGGTGGATGTTCTGCTGGAGAATTAAGCAGTGTACGCTGAGAAGAACAGCATTGATGTTATACAAAATTCTGTTGAGGGATATCTGCAAGAGAAGGGTCAAAATCAATTCCATTAACTGAAAAGCAGCACTGAAATAGATTTTAACCCCTTGGATGTAATTACTGACCAAGATTGCCTTAGCACCACTCCATACTTTTGATGGATTGAAAACAATAGCTATTCAAGTTTTAGTAAGACTGTAAAGTTATCCAGAGCATCTAAGGGTAGATATTTTGTGTTGGACTCAACTGACACAACATTCATTGAATATTAAAAGAAGCAAGAGTGTGAGACCAAAGAAAAAAAAAAAAAAAAAGCAATGGGGTGATGTCTCCTTACATTACCATTTAGACTCATTTTTGTTTGTAGATACTGATATGAACTCATAATGGAGACCAAGCCATTTCAGTTCTCCTTTTCACCCTTTTCCCAGGATCTTTTCCCAGAAGAAATGAAGAAAATTACAACTGCCCCATGTTACAGAGCCACAGTGTGCCTTTGTTTCCTTCCATATGCACAGCCTACTTTGAAAGTATAGGTTTCAGCTTTGCTTACTAACAGCTAAACAAGCTACAGCTACCTTCACCTCCACAAACTGGCTTCTTGAATGGCCTCTGGAAGGCTATGTCCTAGAAACTGAAGAGCTTTAAAGAGCATGACTACAAAAAGACAGGCATATACATCTAATTCAATATTCTCCTTAAGAAAAGTATAATGAAAATCATAACCCTCTAATTCCCAAATTCCTTAATGAACTGCTTTAGGTTTTTCAGGTCTGGTATGTACAGAGAAGTTCTTTGAACAGAGAGCTATACCTGATGAAAATCTGACTCTAAATTTTCACAGAATTCTGCCAGGATCAAGAAACGATGAATTCTGCCGTGTATGTTGCTTGCAGGGCCTTTTAAGCTTTCCTATAGATATCATACCATTTCACACAGAACACAAGGTCCCTCCCCATATCCGTGCACCTATCTAGTATTTGGAGATGTAGTCTTGCGTGTAGTGTCTTCTTCTGCTTTATCCAATGAACCTTGAATTCTTTCATGAAAAGTGGGATATCATATGCAGGAAAACCTAACAATCTTTGCCTCACCTTAACAAACTGTTTTTTCATAGCTAAAGAGTAATAAATAGATGGTATGAGTGCACTAACACCTGAGCTGATAGGCGCAGAGCACCATTTTTACAATATATTTAGAATTTTGTGTGAATGAAAAAACCTAGTCATTTGCCTCTTGAAAAAAAATTGAGAGTGTCTAACTATGTGTAAAAGGAGACACTTACAGATAATTAAAAAGAGAATTTAAATATACATGCTCTTTTCAGGCATTTCTTCAGGATAGTTTAAGCATTTGAACTCCTTACTTATACAGACACCTATATCCCTGCATAGAACTTTACACCAATCTGACAATGTAGATTCTGTCACAAAGACAATATACTAAGAATTAAGTTCTTCAAAACCAAACATTGCTGCAGACATAGCCCTTAATTCCTCACTTCTTCATGGACGTGGAACACAGACAACCTGTCTCATTGCAGTACCTGAGAGTACCAATGACGTCAAAAGCTCTAAAATTGTTCAGTCAGGGCTGACACGCACCAACTTGAATAGGAGGTGTATCCATATAATTGAGGAGCACAGCTATAGCTATTCAAATCTGTAAAGTTTCGTCTTCAACAATACAGGTTAGACTGTTAGTAAACGAGGAGGGGGGGAGAGGAAGCAGGAGCAACTCTATGCAGAAAAAGCTTATTATCAATGTAAATTATGGTGGAGAATATTTGTCAAGCTTCTGGATCAAGATATTCTCTTTATAACTTTTCAAAATCAAGAGTTAGGAACTGTGGGCTAAACGCTATCTTCTATCCTGGTGTAAATCCAGACTAGCTATTGTCTTCAAGTGAATAACATTATGTTACTGACATCAGCATCTTCCTCTAACCTGTTTTTGTCTGTCATCCTTATCCAATCACAAAATCCTTTTATAACTAAGTTTTTGTGTTTGATTACACAAGAAGTATCAACTAAATTTGATACATTGTGGAAAATGTTATTGACCATCTGGTTTTAATTACTGTAAGAATACCTAAAGCAATTTTGGTGGCCCATTAGTAGTAGTTGTTTTGCACAGCTGTGTAGAGGCTCCATTAAAGACCAGGTTCGCTGTGTATTAGGCCCTGTAAAATTATTAAACATTAAAAAAATCTATGCCACTTTTTCCAAGTTGTCCAGACCAGAATTCTACTCTGGAAATTTTGAAGTAGCATTCATATAGCCTTCAGTAAAACCATGCAATCACTGAAATTAACAGCATTATAGTTATTTCAATATCTTCAAGAACGAGCCCATAAAGAAATCAGCCAAATACTTGACTTTGTCAGTTTTAAAGAGGAAGCAAAAAAGTCAAATTTGCCACTTACTCTATTATGAGACAAATTACATATTTAGTCCTCATGAGTTTACTTTTTGAAGCATGCACTTAATGTTTCATATGACGCTGTGAATAAGAGAAGTCTTACACAATGAGGACGTTAACTATTTGAAGAGAGGTTGTCTCCTTTGAATTGGCCAATTGAGGATTAAGTTTGGCATTTCTGAGGAACAACAGTGAAACCCCTTAGCGCAACCTAAATCTCAAAAACATATGTTAACTCAAATATTTAGGTATCAGGTGTGTGTTAACCTAACTAAGAAACAGCCATTTTCTGTTTGTCAGTATAATGTACACTAATTCAATACTTCTGAAAATTAATTTAAATGTAATTACTTTAATAACACAGTTGTGAGGGGGGAAGGCTGTTAATAGTCCAAATTTGGTGAAGTGGTCATAGTCCTCTACCTTTACTAAATCTACCAGGAGTAGAGAATAGCTTGCAATTCAAATGATGACATATTATTGTTTGTATTCTAACACAAATCTTGCCCACTGTTTCTCTGTCATTTGCTACTTTCCTTCCAGTGGTCATAGCTTCTATTCAATTTCATGTGACTGCTCTGAAAGACAAGAGAAAGCTCAAGGTTGTCAAGGAAATTTCACAGCTAAGTAAAGAAGCAAAGAAATTTACACCTCAAAAGAACAGCTTTGGCTTGTATGGAAAAGTTAGCAATCTAAAGTTAATGTCAGCCCTTACTCAAATAAAGGATGAAATGCCAAATGCTGTTAAAACTTTCAAAGTCTATGGCAGTTACTTTAGTAAATATACAAAAAGTGAATCCATTCCTGAACTCATTTCTCAAACAGCAAAACAATGATAATACAATAAGTAATGTGTGTTGGGCTTTTTTTGTTTTGTGTTTTGTTCTGTTTTTAATAATGCTCACATTACAAGCAACAAAATTGTGGGCAGTGACTGACAGTATCTTTTGTTTTATCATTAATGAATAGTACTTTTTCATGAGTTTAGAAAAACATGCATTTTTCTTTCCAATCTTGAACAAAGGTATTGACAATCATAATATTCATTCTCTTTCTAACACTAGCTGCTTGAAAGACAGGACTTAATTCTGAATCTTAATTGTACACGTGTCTAAAAACTAATTCTGGATTACATTGTTGTAAGAGAAGAACTCTGCCCAGTGTTTCATAAAAACATTACTTCTGACACTGTTTACACTGTGACATCATATTTGTGGCAACTAATTCTGACATCGTGACCAGTGTGTTTATCAGGTTCACTGCTGTCATACCATACCTTGTATTTGCTTCTTTTTTCTGGCATAGTTAAAACCTAATTCTTAGTAACTTTTTTTTCCCCTATGGAAAAGAACCTCTAGCAAATCTGAAAACAAAAAACCCAAACCAGTAAACAACAGCAATAATTCAAATGACGTCTCTAACAGCATTCAGTTATGGCAAAATATTCAATAGCAATGATCCTGATCATTAGTAACAAATGGTTTTGTTAGCTGTGTTGACTTTAAAATAACATTGAGAGAAAAGTACTGATAAAAAATTAAAAGAGTGGCCTATACATAATGTAATACTTTTGAGTTCCTCAATTTCAAAGAGTGAATAATACAGCAAGGTCAAAGATTTGTGTATACCCAAAATAGAACAATATTCTCTAGTAAGTTCTTCTTTCTCATTTAATGACTATCAGAGCAGTATTCATAGGTCCTCGTTGGTAATTTAAAATTAATGTTTAGGATTTCACTTTCAGTGCTTTCCTGTACTCTAAACTGCCAGTTATCTTATTTCTCCTTTATCATGTTGATCTCAGGCCAGAAGGTTTTTGCTCTGATTAGTAGCTGGTGTAATTTCATTGAATGCAAGCGCTTTTGCCAGAGGTGCACAAGTGTAATAGACCACAACTTAGCCCATGGCATTTTAAGATTAAAAAGTTTGAAGTTATACCCCAGACACAGTGGTAGAGTGGCATTTCAGATGCGCCTCTATGTTAGTCTTACTTTCACTAATTTCAAATTATTACACATCCCAAATTAAAAACACTTGACCAACAAATGCCATATGACAATTTCCTCCTGAATTCCTGGAGGTTTCCTCTGCCCTTTTCACACAACAGTCTCTCTTCTTGTTTATGTATTGAGACACGACCTCTCCTTCACTCTCTTCAACCTTTTCTCACAGAATTCTCCTTTCTATATGGTGGGGTACTCTTGCATTCTCAACTTTTATTGTTATATTCCCCGTATCATTTTATTTTCATTATGTCATCAACATGACATAATGCAAAAAATTATGTCACATTGTATTCTGTAGAGTTTTCTTTTTTCCTGAATTTTCTCCTAGTCAGAAATCATGACTCAAACTGCTCTACCTACTTACATCAGCCATGTTAGCAAATGATTTAGACTATCTAGGTTAAGGTACAAGGAAAAAGGGGAAGTCTTTATATGTCATCGTATCAACACAATCAGTGCATTGTCTTCTAGTCATTAACTAACAGTGACTGAAGATTTGGACTGAGACACTAAATTGCTGGAGGGAAATCAAGTGCTCTGTATCTTAAACTATCCGTGAACTGTATGATTTAAACTCAAATATAAATAGCTCAAAAATTATCTTTCTCGATCAAGTATACTTCTTTTCCTAGGAACAGGCAAGTCTCTGAGCCACAAAACTCCTCAGACTTGGCACCCGACACAACACACCGTGAAGGCAAGCGAAGCTGCAGGCTGACTCACACACTAGAACATGTGCCTCAGGAGAGCGGCGGGGATGCAGAGAAGCACTCTTTGAACTCAGCTGTTGTAAAAGTGTCTAGAACTAAAATCTATACAACAAGGTCAAGCTGTTGAAAAAGAGGGGGGAAAGTCTGTTAAAAAGACTGACTGCAACATGAACAGCTTATCAACTATGAAAAAAAAGCAAGTCAAAAAGATCATCGACCCAAAAGAGCGCAAGCATGTCAGAACAGAGAGGATGTATCGGAGCTCAGGACTTTTCTAGCTTACACTATTGAGAAGCTCTTCCTGTGCATACTTCACAGAGGGCCCCTCCTTATATAAATCACACAACAGTATACAGCACTAACGGCAGTTACACGTTGTAAGCTTCTCCAAATATATAACACACAAGGTGAACATAAAAATACTCATCAGAACAGAAGCCCTATCTAGAGAACAGCCCCTTGTGCATTGGCTGGCCCAGTTCTCTGGGTTGATCCCGAGAGAGCTCCTTGCTTGATGATATAGAACATAAAGCTATGCTAACTCGCGGTGAACACGTGCCTTTCTGTTTCTTCTTTAAATGCTGCATAACTTTGCAGTAAGAGACAGAGAGGAGGCAATACTGGTAATGAAAAAGCAGTATCATAGCAAGTAAACTACCTTCCCTTAAAGTACATGTTGAAAATACTCTTTGGGAGACTTTTTCTTCTTTTTTTACTTACTTCAGAATCAGTCTCTATTAAATCAAGTGATTTGCACATGTCCCTGCTGAATAGTGCAGTCAGAACCATAAAAGAACTCTCATCTTTCTTATTCCACCGTGATTCCACTGCGATTACAAAAATCCAAAGCCTACAATTCTAGCAGTTAACATTCATGCTTGAATATCGTTTAAGCAAAATTGATGAGGTTTGAATATAATAAGGACAAACCTACTTATGTTAGAATTCTATCCCAGGAGTCTTAGTAGGTTATAATCAAGCCATAAAAGGAAAAATTTTGACTTCAGAAATGTACTGTTCTATTCTACATGAAATCTAAAAAACAAAACAAAACAAAACAAAAGCCCTGTGAGAATATTTAAAAAAGCCATTGTTAGGTACCATTTTACCTTCATAACTGCGGACCGAGTTTAGTATTAGTTTTTTCATCAAATCTAACATCTGAAATTTGATTAAGAACATACATAAAAATACCGTAAAGAAATAAGATTATAATTTTTCTCAGTGATAAATTGCTTATTTAAAAACAGTTATTACAGTTTCAGTATTGAATAGAAAGTGCATAAGCTCCTGCAAAAAATGGAACTTTGTTGATTCAGAGAATTCGTAATTTCATTTCTTAAACATCATGGTCACTATTTTTCTGTGTAAGACACTGTGAGAGCAGATATGTGAATGGCAAAGCTAGAGAAGATTGCTCTTGAATATAAAAGTTGAGCACAATTTTCACTCACTGAAAGCCTGCTGGGAATGGCATCTGTGTTACCACATGAATCCTGTGCTCATGGTTGCCTTATGGCCCTTTCTCAGCGTTGATTACCAAAGAAATTGCTTTAGGTCAGAGCAGAACAAATATAACATATTTTGGCAAGCAAGATGACCAATGTATAACAAATAAAGAATCCTTTTTTCTTTCCATCATCATTATTTCTCTTGTCAGATATACTCTTGGAGCACATAGTCCAATATACGAGACTCCCTGAGTCTCCTGTTAGGTCTCTACAGGAGTTTTAACACAAAATTTTCACAGATGAGGCAAGTTATTAAGCATTTCCAAAATAAACATATCCTCAGATCAAATGTACAGCTGAGTGTATTTGGTTCATTTCTTCCATTAAAATATGCAGATCTGAATGAGCTGAAAGAATTCTCAAATTCTTACCTAATTCAATAAGTCGTTTCAGTTAAAAAAAAATTAAAACTTACAAAACAAAAAAATTCCAGAAGTTGGAGGTTATTGTGTTAGCGTTTCCAAATGAATCATTTCAACTTTGTATGGCCTTTCACCGTGCTTCAATTTTGCGTTGTCTGAGCTACTTCAAAAAACATTATGGTCACCAACTGAAGTGAAACAGTGTGTCGTGAGATGCATTAAGGGTAAATCAAGTCAACATAAACTTCAGCTGCCTTCTTAGAAAAAAAATCATTGTCAGCAATTTTAGACAGTAAGTGTAATTTTTGCTTTAACCTTTTGGAACTGCAACCACTCACTTCAAACTTTCAGGCCTTTAAGGGGGTTTGTTTGCTGGGGTTTTTTTAACTTTCAGGGCTCTGGCATCTCTCAGGTCACCAGTTCTCTTTTTGCATTGTAGCTCTACTAGTCCCATAGCTTGTATATATACTGTTTTGTTAGGCTGACCCTGGCAGTATCCTTAGCATCAAATCTCTCATCTAGAGTGAGCTCTTCGAGTGCATCATGCTATGCCTGAGCATGAAAGATGAGCAAGAGTGCTTAGTCCTTAAAGCATGTGACAGAGGATGCCTCCGGGCACTTCAGATGACTCCCTGCACTGGGAAACATTTGTATCTTTCCAGACTTACTCCACTAGACAGCCCAGTATGGCTCCCGACACTAGTATCACTATCCACACCCTATGACCAGAATAGCTTCATGTAGAGCATGTCCCTACAAAAACTTCATGGCATTATCAGTTATTTACGTGGCCTCTCCACTGGCAACACTGCAAGGAAGGATATTTTCTGCATTGAAAAGGTATCCTTTCCAAAATGCTCCATAGGATCACACTATACAAGAGGAAAGGAGTGCAGCAAAATCTTGCCTCTCACCCAAAACTGCAAGCTGTCTGAGGGGTGGAGACACATGGCTGCACTTATAGACCCAACCAAACTCTTTGGAGCCTGCAGACAACATTCCCCTCTGCTTAGGTCCCAAGCCCAACTCTCTCGGCCACAAACCGAGACTCCTGTTACTCAAAAATCCATCAGGAAACCAACAACCTGGCTGGAGTTTGGGATAACATGGTCCAGTCGACATTGCTAGCCACACCCATGCGTATGTGCCACCCCTCTCTGCAGCCACATGGTTGTGGTTACTGTTCTCCTGAGCCACGTGCCCCTGTACCTGAGATATCAGCCAGAACATTTTGGCATTCTTTGTGCCACTAATGCTCTCACAGGCCAGGGCTGGGTAGCCCTGGCTGTGAGCGCATGTAAAAGCACACAGGAAGGTGATTTGGATTGTCCCAGGACAGTCCATCGCTGCCTTTGGGATGCCTAAGGCAGGATCCTGGAGTCTACCCGCATTACTTCCCTATGTATTTACTGTCATCCTCCTCCTCTCAGCTTGACTTATGCATGTCCATCAGCCTAAGCAAAGTCCATTTTTCAGGAAGGTTTGGGTACGCAGTGCAAAGCTGTCCTGCTGTGAGGGGTTCCTTAGAGAGAGGTGTGTGAGCTGCAGGCGTTTTCTGCACGCTCTCACCAGAGGGGAGAATCAGATTCCCCTGGGAAGGTCAGTCCAGCTATCCAGCATCATCAAGACGTGACAGGCACAGGCAGGCTCGCATTGCTTGACAGTACACCATTTTGCAAGGCTTCCTCAAGGACACTCCCTGCAGCCTGGCAATCCTAAAATAGAGTACCTATTGCCTTCCAGATGTTATCCCGTGCCTCTGCAGGGATATCTGCAAAAGCTCAACTAACAGTTTATCAGCCTGGGCCTGACATTTCAGAAAAAGCAGAAAGAAATCTTGAAAATTAACATTGCTAGAGGTAAAAGCATGTATTGGTTTAGGGGCTATAACAACACAACCTCTAGAGGTTTGCTGAGGACCTGCTGGGCATCTTCCTGGTTCTGTGATGAGTCAAATTCTGGTTCTTCTTCGGATCCCAGGAGTTAAAATACAAATCTGATGGTTATGAGGGAGTGAACAACAGAAAGCAGGTCTTCATAAGGGACTGTTACATTTATAAGAATTTGGCCTACTCTGAACCTATTTCTGCCCCAAACGTGGTCACCTCTCCCTCTCCTTCCTACTCCTCTAAGAGGATGCCAAACCATCTTTCAGGATTAGTGACCATGAGGGCCATCCCAAAAGGCTTGTAGAATACCAAAGACTAATCGTCACTCGGACCTCTGCTTTATTTAGAAAAAAACAAACTTTCTGTCTGTACCTGGTTGCCCTGGTTCTTCCAAAGAAGTTCTGCTAGGAAGCAGAGAGTTCAGTAGTACATGTATTTCTGGACTGATAAACTCCGTAATCATGAGAGATTGGTTCAGGAGCATTTTCATGACATGGTAGTACCTTCCATATCTCCATATACCGGTTATTACCGGCAACAGATTATACACAGTTAGATCTGCTTTATCTGCACTTTTAAACTGCTGATCACTAGGTGCTGTGATATCAGTTTTTAACACAGCAACGTGTCCTACTTTGTAGTTTTAGATTGATAAAATTGCCAGCAGTTGACAACACACACCCCCTTTCTGCTGTTTTAGTATATTTGACAGTGCCAAGGAAAAGACTAGAAGGTGACTTGAACAATTTTTAAATAGGTCAGAGAGGAAGTTGTTCGTCTCACAGCCCCTAAACTGAACTCCATTGTGAACTATTACATAACATGGTTAATGTCTAATGAAGACACATTTGGTGTGCACAGCGTAGATTTATCTGTAAATGTATAGTTCTAACAATGGAAGAGAAAACAGCAGCCGAGAATGATTACAAACTGGAGAGGGATGTTTGACTTTTTTTTTTTCTAAGTGCAAATACCTCTGTGCCTACATTAGTCCAGCAGCCATTTTTTCTTCAGCTGTCTACAAGAACTATTGTTTTTAAACTATTTAAACCATCCCCTATTCTTGATGTATGGAACAAATTTTATGAATTCCTTAGTATTAGTCTTCATGGTGTATAAAAATGTCAATTTTTTTAAGGTATTTTCCAGCTCTGCATCACTTCTTATCTCCCTGTTATGATATTCTTCCGTAGCTCTTCAGGTATCTTCCAAAAAATCCTCTTTACTAAAATACTTGACTGCCTAGGGATAAAAGTCTGTTTTACCACCTAGAAGATACCACGGCAGTAGTACGAGGAATCACCCCTCGGTTTGTCTTTGCAGGGCAGGTCTGTTTGCTTGCTTTGTATCAGATGGCCAGGTATATAACCTAGCTCTGGAGTCCTACCCATTCGCTTTAGGTCTAAGAATCTGTATCTCCAACTATCCAATTTTTCCTCAGATCCTGTTTTTCTGCAAAAGTATGCATTTGCAGCTGAAAATTATTATTTTATTCACTAGAGGCTGTTTGCCAGACATCTTTTGGCAATGGCAGTTAAGTGGCTTATAGTCAGTTTCAGCTAACACTGACCTTCTGTAAATAATGAAATCAAACTATTTTTATTCTTAGAGACGAAGGCCAAAAACTTTTTTCTATTTAATTTTCCCTAGTACCAGTGACACATAAGCCACACATCTCCAGGTCTGTCTTATGAGAAAAGGACTGGGCCAGTAAGTTCCTTACAGACATCTGTAACTACAGAGCTGACAGTCTCTGCTTTAATGTGACGTGCCTGCTCACTTTGCTCTACAAGATTTTGCAAGTATGTTTTCATTTCAACTTAACAGTTTCCTGACTATGCTTTAATTTAACAGGTCCACCTCTTCCACAGCTGCTCCGTCTTAAGTCATGTTTTTTTACCATTCTTTCATGATATTCAGGCATTATCTACACACTTTAGGACTTTGTTGGTAAGCCTTAGCATGACCAGAAGGAAGAGTGTCTCCTAAAGTGCACACTGAATGACTGTATGAATGGGAGCATTTATATTCCTGTTTTTGTTTGGTTTTTTTTCTAAAAGAATCTGTTAGAAACCTGAGGCCATCTCAAGACTTAAAAAAAAAAAAAAAAAGAAAAAAGAAAAAAGAAAATCCAGTATCAGCCTTCTCCTCTTGCTGGTAATAAAGCAACCTCACTTTATTACACACTTATCTACTTCATAAGTATATATTAAAAAAGAAAATATTGCAGTTTTTTCTAGATGTATGCATTATTCCCAGACCTATCCGTGGGTTTGGTTTTGGTGGGGTTTTTTGGGGGAGAGGTGTTTGTTGTTTTGGTTTTTAGCTCTGCATAAAGATGAAAAGAACTTTCTTAGGGGCATGAATCATAGCCCAACTTAACTTTTTCAGGTCTGTGCTATATGCAATTTAGAGCTTACTTGTCCACTGGGAGAAATCCTCAAACAATTCCTCAATTGTTTCGGATTTCTTACTCTCCAGTGAGACCACGCATTGATGCATTCTTAAGTGTCCTATATTTTTAGCCCTGGTATTATTACAAAATGAACAGGTTCAGCACTTGGGAGTCCAAAAGGTGTTCCTGGCTGGCACGGGTCATCAGATACCATTTTTTCCTTTCACTGCAAGCTTCCAAACAGGCTTAGGCAGCTAATGGGAAGATGTAGCCTTTTACCCTTTTGAAGAAACGTGTTAGTGTTTTGGGCTCGCTGTGAGTAGTCTAGTACCCAATTTATAACAATTACACACCCCAGGGAATGTGACATATAGACGTTTGCTCCACTTAGCCTGTAACTCAAGCCAGATAAGTATTCCTCTGCAAAATCCACACCATTAGATAGGGTTCATAGAGTTACAGGTTCTGACATAATAAAAATGAAGGAAAGCTACAGTTAATCCACTTACAATAAAGCAAATCTCAAAATTCTTCCTTCCTTTCTCCAAGTCCAGCATCCATATCTCTAGACACTTATTTAACCCCTACAGTCAGGGCAGGCTTGAATGTATAAAACACCACACAGGAGAGCCAACCTCATTAACCCAGTTAATGTCATCTTAACCACTGGTATATGAAACATTTCATCAGCTTGTTGTGGCTATGATAAAATGAACCAGAGACTTTCCTCCCTCGAAGGAACTGTATTACAGCTGCTGACCCCCTCAGACTTTAGTAATGGTGTCTGGAGGCCACCCCCATTCACATCCCATGTTACCCATGGGCTAAGAAACCTGCTCAGCTCCCTCGGTGGAGACAAGTCTGGATGCCATCAGCGTATTGCAGGTAGTGTTACTCAAATATGCATGCCAGACCTCTTAACACTGCATAAACCTGTTGAGTGGGAGGAACAGCTGATTTCATGCTGTAAAAGTAACCTCCACACTACCATTTGGGAGTTTTTCCTCAAAATGCAGCTTTTGTCTTACTCAAGAACAGAACTTCACGTAAACTCAACAAGGTTTGCATAAAATGTTGTGTGACCTCAAACCTGTATACACAAATGCAAACAGATAACGTTTCAGCTTTATCTGTAAACATATGTGATTTTTAAGAAGTAACAGTAATTGTGTATTTTTCTGAAAATCAGGAATTCTAATGCAAAAGCAGGTCCGTCTAAAGACAGAATTTTCTCTCTAGCAGCCAGGCTAAATAAAACAGCCAGGCACTCGGGAACATGAAGAATAAGGAATGAAAAGGGTCTCTCTCACTTCTATAACAGTAGCAGCAGCAGCGCTTAGCTTCTACTTTAGCTAAACAACAGGAGCAGCAGTAATAATCTCCCTCTGTGGAGGAAAGTGTAAAAGTCTAAGCTATTGTTGGAAGAAAAGAGCTGTAAAAATTCTGTAAAAAGGATAAGTGTTTTAAGGGAGGAGAAAGCTTGGGTTGGTTTTTTTTCACATACCTGCTTTATGAAGCTCAGGAAAGGAGTGAAGAATATTCTCAAGACTGGTCTGGCTTCCTGGATCTTAGGGGATCAGATAGATCTGATCCAATCTCCATTCAGACACGAAACAATCTCTCCCTGCAGTCTTCCCTTTGCACACACACACACACGACCTTCCTCCTCTCCCTGTTAGTCAGTGACAAGAAATTGAAAAATAGGTAAGCGTGTGTTGCAATGGCAGGCATCTCTGCTTGGGCAATTGCAGCTGTTGTGTAGTCATTCTCCTCCATGGTGCACACCAATTTGTGGGATATAGCTGGAAACCAAGCTCTTGAAGCCGATTATGAAATAATGCAGAATTGAATCCAATTTTCATTTTTAATGCAAGCTGACCAAGAAAGGGTGCTACTGCCGGAACAGTTCTGTTAGTTTTTCAAGGTACCTTTGGCACACTATGAACTTTTCTAAATGCATCGAGGACAGTGTTTGGAGAAGTAGCCTTCAACATGCACTTATGAAAGCATAGACACACACACATATATATTTATACACACATGTATTTGCACGTACTTATCCATGATCTCTTTCAATAATATGCACAGCACAGCCTATCTTTTTCTTCGTACACACAGACAATGAGTCTTACCTAGTGCTGAACCAGACAGATCTGTAGATTTTTGAAAATGCCAAAGAACCCTGTCAGTCAGATTTCCTCTCCCACAATGAAACTTGAGCATCAACCAAAGTTAAGACAGTTAGCTTCAAATATAAATGAATGTATCCTAACCACACTTCATTTGTCATTAAATAAACAGAATGAGTGTTTATACCTATCTATCTAGATAGGTACTGCATACAGGCATGCACACACCATTTACACAGCAGTAAGAACTAGAAACCACACTGATTGTTAGTCGATAACCTCTTCCTGGCAATGGTAAAAAACAACCTGATCATTCTGCTTTCTCTGTTTCTGGCTATCTGTGTTAATAACTGTAACGCATTTCTGAGGCATCTCTGGACCCTAGAGGGAAAGGGCATTTATTGGAACCGGGGAATTCATCCCTCTGTCTTGCTGAAAGTATCTGAGTAACCATGGTGGACCAGCACTCATCTACCAAAATCTCATTTTCATGAGTCATCACTGGAATTTCATCCCCCTTCTTCAACGTATGTGCATGTCAGATGGACGAGCTGTGATATTTCAGCATATTAATGATCTTATCTCTATTCTGTGCTGCCTAGTTAAAATGGAATAATAGTGTTTTGGTCCCCTGGTTTGTTATTTTAGAGTACAAATTCTCAGTGGGGTACAATAAATCAAAAATTAGATGGCTTTCAGTGCCTGAGCTTAGACAGTAAAAGCCGGGCTAGCTATGCAGCGTATATCAGCAAATTAGATAGTATTTGCCACAAAAGGACTGGGTGAGTAAAATCACTATCTCATTAAAGTTGACCCTAAAACTATAAGTGTACTCCAGGTGCTCTTATCGAACATTCCAGAAAAAAAAAAAAAAAAAAAAAAAAAACAAGTTGTGCTTTGTTTCCTTTTATTTAATTTTTTAAAAGACATTTCCAACAGGAAACAAAAATAAATTCAGCAATAACCCCTATCCCATGGTCAAGACCTTACCTGCACATTCCAGATTAAAATAGCCTTGGGATTTAAATGTGTCATCCTATGCTGATTAAATGTAACATCTTTAGACGTCAAATGAAAAGACCTATGGTGCAATTACTACTCTGAGATCAAGAAAAAGCAAAAGAAAAAAAAAAAAGAAAAAAATTTTGAAGGAAAAATAAGCATTAGAATCACAATAGCCAACCAAGATCAGTTTTCCATCTGTCATACACTGTTTTACAATGAAATAAAACCTGCTGAGTTCATCAAAGTGGAAAGTGCTTTACTGCTACATCAGACTCCAGATCACTGTGAATCTAATCACAAGAGAACTGAAGAAGAATGCAATGAATAAACTGGGAAAGGGGTAACTGGTTTTCATTTCTTTTATTTCTTACAGCATCATAATCTGAATAAAGTATCACAGAACCCTGGCTGAGCCTAAGATTAGAAAGAAATGTGTATAATGCATAGTTTAGAAAGTCAGACTCAGCTGTTAACAGCTAAGATAATTGCATACCAAGGAAAAAGATGATGAAGAAGAAATATGTAGTAGTAGTGCATTGTCAAGCAGCATGATTGCAGTGTTAGCCTCCACAGATAAGCTGATTTGTTACAACTTTAAAACTGGTTTATATGCATGCTGGCTCTTTTATTGAGATAGACTGTAATGTTTGTGATTTTTTTCGTTCTCACTAGCATTACAGAGATCCTTGTTTACAAGAGGCACTGCTGTTTTCACCCTTTGTGGGGACAAAGCTCTCTCTCAGTAGCGTGTCGGGGTGGGGGGAAGTATTGAAGTATTAATTGCAAGTAAAACAAACTCTCAAATATTGCTGTTAATACTATTGCATGAAGTTGTATAGTCCCATCTAGCGGTCAAAAATTACTTCACTGCAGAGAAGAAACAAATACAGCACCTAAATCATAGTCCCAACAGATCTGTAAATGTTAGTATCTGTTTAAGCATTGTACCAATATTCTCATGCTAGTATAAGTTCCAGGCCCACTATATTTCAT
Source organism: Burhinus oedicnemus (assembly GCA_008921705.1). Lineage (NCBI taxonomy): Eukaryota > Metazoa > Chordata > Aves > Charadriiformes > Burhinidae > Burhinus > Burhinus oedicnemus. The sequence goes on along the minus strand of VFFE01007663.1, from coordinate 2,669,995 downwards.
TATACTATATCCTAAGGCAGAACCACATACAGTGAATGCTTCTTGTCCACAGCTAACTCCAGTGAAAAAAGATACAATTGCATCTCAAAACTGGACGCATCAAAAGAAAGCGAGCTATCATTGATTTTATTTTGTAGCTGACTGTGCTTCCTGAGAATATTTTCTTACAGCAAATATCACTCTCTAATGGTATTCTGCAAAGTGGCAGCTGACGGTAGCATCATAAACAGCACTTTACAGATATTGCGGATTATATTACTATCGACACAGTCTTAAAACCAAGCAGAACTCCATTTTTCCTGCAATTGCAACATCTCTTTCACAGTCTACAAAACAGTGTTTCAAGGAAGGCTGAGTCCTGCTGCTAGAAAGATGTATGCTTTTATTGCCAGCACGTGCAGTATTTATGACTATTCAAAAATCTCCAGCATTTGTTGAAAATTGTCTAGAAATTGTTTTAATAAAGCTCAGAAACATCCTTCTTAATAAGCTAGTGAGTAAATTAATTCTTAAGAGCATCCACAGTTTACAGTGTAACAAGCTGCCACTTTGGAAACAAAATCACTGGTTATTGTGATACAGCTAGATTTCTGGTAACAGTTTAAATCAAGGGCTAATGTGTAAGTCGCACCAGCTCGATAGGGAACGTGAGCAGCAACAAAACGCTGCGGCAGAGTTATTTCTCTCTTTAGGAAAAGTATAGGAAAAAGCTTGGTAATTGTTTGTGTAAGTAGTGAAATGCATAACATGGGCAGGGTGAGACTAATGTCTTTTTCTGACAGAGTTGCTACAACCGCTGCAACTGCTGTCATCGCTCCTGCTGTCTAAGGAGAAGGGCCACGTGTCCACCGCAGAGGCAACAATGCCTGAAAGGAGCCCAGAGAGACTAGAGGGGCAAGGGACTAGAAAGTTCTCTTACACATGAAAGTGTACTAGACACCAAAACGTGTCTCTGACATTTCAGAGCAAGCTTGGCTGAAATTTCACTCAGTTGTATTCAGAATACAAACATAAATCTTCAAAATGAAGGCAATCTACCTGGGGGAAAAAATATTCTGGTGCATCAAGAAATCCAGATACGTGTGAAAACCTCTGTATGTCAGTTGCAGACAAACAGTAGGAGAAATGCTGAAATGCACATTGCAGGGTGATAAAAGCTGACATACATGGTAAGAAGGTCCTGACCTCCTCCTGTATAGTTCTGCAATGCGCTAAGGTACTCTCCCTGTGTTCATGGGAACAGGGTTGATTGCCTACATTAAGATTTTTGGCTTACATTTTGAAGACAATGCATTTTTCACTCATTTGCAAATAAATGCATTCTGTTAAGCAGTAATACTGAAACTGAATGCCTTTATGTTCTATTTTGCTTGTATCTTTCCAATTTAGTGACCATTGGAGGTGGCATGAGGTTCTACACCTTTCCTTTTTTTCCAAAGAGAAGATCTTATTAGTGAAATATGAAATGGCAAAACCTGCTCCTTTCTGATAGCTTTGGATCTACAAATACAGCTTTCTCTACCTTCACCACATTTCCTATAAACATTTTTTTTGAATGGTATTACTGAAGAAATCTAGTAAAAAAAATTACCAGCTGAACTAACAAGTCCTCATTAGCCAATGTTACTGCACTGGCGACATCTGTATTTACACAGATCTCTGATAAAAATACAGTATTTTTATATGCTTGCTATGCTTGTTTTACCTACTGGAAATTCTAATCCTCCTCTGTACCAGCATGCAATTAGTTTTAGTAGCACTCATCACTGACATGTTCTAATCCCATATGCCAGGGCCACTAGCAATAACATTCAATAAAATTATTCTCAAGCTCAGGCCTCCAGACTTTCTAATGGTAACTGTCTTTCAGACTGCTCCTTCCCCTTTCAACATTACCTGCTTTGCCTTCCTTTTAGCAGTCTGTTATCCATACCACAATTTTGCTATATCTTCTCATGTTGAAATAATAATTGTCCTTGAGACACTAAATCAAATTCTTTGCTGAGCTCAAAGAGATTAGCTCTATTGTATTTTTCTTATCTATAAAATCAATTATGTTACCAAGGAAAGACAGCACATCATTGTGATATGCATTCCCCTCTTATAAATCCATATTGTCTTTTTGCCATTTTCCATTTAACTCTATATCTTTAGTTAATCCATCTTCAGAATGTGTCTCAAAGTCTTCTTCGAGAGGTTGAACTGTTGTGGTCAATAGTTGTCCATGTCACTTTTCTCCTGCTCTCTTCAACAATACCTTCTTACCCTATATAACTCTCTCTTTTATTGCAATACCTGCTTGGTATTTAGATGATCTGATGGATTGTGTCCAAAAAAAATAAAACTAAAAAAAATTACCAGTTTCTTAATCCATTAAAAGAGTGCAGAGATCTCATGGAGAAACATGTAGAATAAAAGAGTAAAAATCCTTCTCTTACCACAATATCAACGATATGCACATTGTTATACAAATTCCAGTGGAAGTTACCTATTAAAATAGAAAAGTTTTCAAATAAATACTGCTCTTGAAAAGTCATGGTAATTGCTCAATAGACTTTAATGGCTCCTTCCCAGCTGCTACAATCTATACAGTAAATCTGTCCTTTGGTAGTTTTGAACTATGGATTTTTGACCTAAACAACGTGTAGATGTAAACAACAATGTAAATCACAGTACAGGAACATTGTTTTGGACAATGAACAATACCCTCTTCTGAAATAGTTGGGGTCTAGGAGGCTTTAGTTTATTAGGTTAAAAATGAGCATTCAATACAAAACCAGGGGTTATTCATACCCTATTTTCAGGGAAGTGCCCTTGTTCAAAAGCAATGCAGAGGTTTAAGCAAGTGGGTCTTAAAGGTATAATTAGAAGCAGGTGCCAAAGAGCTCTCCTGATTAGAAATGGACTTGCTTAAATGCAAGTTGCAGTTAATAGGCAATAGCTCATCATTGTAAACCTATCAGACAGGAAACAGTCTGTGTCTCGTTCAATTCTGCTGTTTACATAGCTAAACCTTTTCTAACAAATCTGCCTCACTGAAAGTGAAACCCAATGCTGTAAAAAAAATTGAGACAAAACAATAAATCTACCCATTCACAAGGCTTAGATCATTCTATTTAGCTCAATTATAACCAAAACTGTTAATATAATTAGAGCTAAATGAATGCTATGATTAAAGGAATAAAAAAATACCTGCTTATTAAAGTTCTTTGAAATTTTATACACGCACACACAAAATGTCAAGTTCCCCTAGCCTGAGCATAGATTTGGCTGTCATGTAATGAGCAGAAAATGTCTGCACAAGTCATTAGAGAGAAAAATAGAAAACAGAAGAAATCGGCACAAAAAAAATCCATATTATATGCATTTCAGTGCTATCTGTTACCAGGGCAAATAAAAATAGAATTATGATCAGTTTGCAAACAAGGTAAGTCCTTCAGACATCACAACAGTCTAAACTACAAGATCTTACCAGCCAGAGTCTGGAGTCCTGATTTTGGCACAGGCATAGGAAAAAAAATAGAATTGCAAAGAGAATTGCAAATATCTCTGACTCTAAAATATTGGATGAGGTGGGAGCTGGGAGAAAGAACACAGAGTTACTTAATATTTTAACTTTTCATTAGCCCTTCTTCCTCTGAGCATCTTCTCTAGTAGCTATTTATATCTTGAATGGGGTACTGAGAATAAAGGAAAGACTCCTCTTTGAGTAGCCATGGGACAGGCATTGCTCTGGAAAGTGGGCAGAAGGCAAAATAACAGTTTTTCTTCTTAAGTCGCTAGCTTGGAGGCCACACAGGACATGTAAAAGACTGACATCAGCAGCAGTGCTCTTTGGCATCAGGAACTCAAGAAGGTTATCTTTCTCTAATTGCTCCCTAAGCATCACCAGAAGCAAGATAGCTTTTCATTACCTTCACTGTAGCTCTGTGGTTAAATGCCACAGCTAAGACCTTGATTTGTCATTGCATTTCCATTTCATCCTATCATACTTTAACATCCATCCCCTCCTGATCTGTTCTTTCTCTCACCTTGCTTTTTATAGATGTGAAATATTTGGGCTGGGAGAGACTCCTGTAACCAATATGTATTTCAGAATACATTAGATGGGCATCAGGGGTCACCATGGAATTACTAGGTCCTTTTTTTTTTTTAGAACTCCTGTGAGACTTGATAGTGAACTGAAGATTCCTGTTCTTCACACACGTTTTTATGTTGTATGCTAAACATATTTTCATTTAGAAAATATCTACATTTCCTGTCTACTACAAAAAAGTGAAGTATCTCTTAAGAGCTCAGATATTGAAAGAAAAACACAAAATACCAGCATATTGTTTTCTTTAAAAACTGCAAACGTGAGAGGCTATATTTAATCTTCAATGCCTTGCTGGCACTGCAGTCTCTGTTTTGAATTGCCTTGCACATAACGTCCTGAAACAATAAAAGTAAAAAAAAATCACCCTTCATAAATGGCTCTTTATTAGCATATTTGCATTGTAGATCCCACTACAGTTTACAAAGATTTTAAATGCATACCATATTTGAACTTATGTGCATAGGTAGTCTTGCTGCCCACGTGTTTTCAAGATCAAGCCTTTTATCCTAAAGCAACAGCTTAAGAAAGCAGATTCCTTAAAAAATTAATATATTTTCACTTCATTTATATACAATATATACATTGAGTAAGCTTTATGAATGCAAGAAATTAATCTCTCCAAACAGGAGTTGCAAGCCTCCTCTCTTTTCCTATGATTGCTGTGTATACTCTGAGTATAACTTAATACTGTGGGGCTTGGGAATTTTGTTTTTAGTAAAGTAATCTCCACCGAACATAAGAAAGTTGGGTTTTATGCAATCTAAATAGATTATAATTTACAACTGGTTATAGTTAGTGTTTGTCACATTTACTGTTTGTATATAGCAGTCATAAGGACCAGACGAATGGCAACTGTCTGGTGAAGCAGTGCTGTTATTTTATCTATTCTCTCGAAATTCTATCTCCCACCTTTCCTCACCATATGGTTTGCCTTTTTAATTCTTTTCATCTTTGTGTTTGGTCAATGATGATCTCAGTAAGACTCCAGAAGTACCCACTTATTCCAGCTGCCCTTTAAAGTCATAGAAGTATATTTCTGTCACATAAATAAATAACTATATGGTGGAATTTATTGTTGCAGACATCCTTGGCTTCCAGAGGGTCAGTAGGATTAAAAATTATAATAATCAAAATGAACATTTTTATGAAAAAAAAAAAAAGGGCAAAACTTTATAAAACAAAAGCATTTGGAAGGAATATTAATCCTCATGCCTCAGGGCATAAACAAACCTCTAACTGAGGGGTTGCAGGAAAAAACTTTTTCCTTAGGGCAGAGTTTATAATTGCTTACCACACATCTTCTTCCAGCTTTCTTTAAAATATGTTATAGCACTGACAGTCACTGCTAAAAACAGAATACTAGAGTAGATGGAGGACTGGATTCGTTTTGCATGGCATTTCTTATACTTCTCCCACATCACTTTCACACTGCTTTCATTTAGAGTTACTGGGTCCCAGATTTTACTAAACAGATTCTAAGATGACCCTTTTCTCAGCTAGCTTTTTTCCATTTTATACTTTGCTGTATGGTTTATGCAGAGTAAGTTAACTTCACCTAACTTATTTGCGGTACTTACAGCTTCAGCTGTGTCTTTCACCTTATAGCCTCATTCACACATTCTGTTTTCCAGCTACTAAGTTCTGCCCTGTTTTGTCTGACAGTCTCCTGTCCTTTCTGGTTTGGGTTCTATTTTTCTTGTGGCTTTTCAAGCCTTACCGCAAGCTTTTCTTCTCTCTGAACAAGAATAGTTGGCAAACTAACACTGTTTTACTAAAAAAAACCCCACAACATAAACCACTGAAATTGGTAGAGGATCCTGGTTTTCTTTTCAGGAGCTGTATTTTCATCATACCGTTTTTACAGTGACAAACTTTTTTAATCCATACCAAATTGGTAACATAATTTTAGCTAATACAGATAAAGTCTATTAACACTCAAATCATCAGTTTTAAGCATTTGAGCCAGTTAAAACAAAAACTATAAGGAAACCCAGCTTCTCAAGAGTTCTGTGATCCGAAGGGAGAAAAAATCAGGACCGTGTAGCCAAAATAAATCAAATATACTTCCAGGCTGAACTGGATGGTCCAGTTCTGATAACCAGAAGGCCTTTTATTCTTCTGAATTGATATTGCGGTATACAAAACTGAATTTGTCTGTAGAAAATAAAGCAGTGAACAATGTAAATTGACCCACATAAAAACAAATTAAATTAGGTTTTTTTACTGATATTAATTTTACACATTTTTTTTTCATCCAGGTGTGAATCAACTATTTACTTTATGTGTCACAAAGTATGCAGCTTAAATGAGTAGGAGGTCTACCAGAACAGATGCAGATAAGCTTGGTTATCCATTATACAAGAAAATAAATGACATCTTGCTGAAGTATATGACGCAGTAAGATAAAATTGACAGACTCTAAACCTTGTATAAATTCTACAAGTATGATTTACTGTACTTTGTAACCAGTTACAGCTTTTAGCTTTCATAAGTAAAAATTTGTTACAACATTTGCTTTACGATACCATTTCAAGTAATGACTTTTAGTATTTGTGTGATAAGTATGGTCCAGTCAGAAGACGGCAAAACATAATGTGTTATGATAACCATACCTTTTTTCTTTCCACTGCTGCTTAATCTGCCAGTAATTCCTGAACACCAGCCGGATCTGATATTCAGAGTTCAGGCCTCCTCGAATACAGGGCACTCAGAGAAAGATGATGTTCTCAGGCTCTTCTTATTACATTATACCAATAATAAAAATGACCCTAGGATCCCCATCTTTTAATGAATGTCCTAATCATGAAATTAGACATGAGCGTCAATCCTGTTTCTGTACTGTGAGCACTCTCGGGCAGTCTCAGGGCGTTCTTCCACATACCTCAAGCTCACTCTTTTCCATCCAGAAACCCTGATGAATATCGCTAGTGAGAGCTGGGACCCACCTACCCAGCAGTGCTGAGCTCGTGCCTCTCAGCAGTTCTTATAGCGCAAGCTCAGCTCTGCGCTGGCCTTGTTCATGGGACTTCCTCTTGGCTAAGAGCAGAAAGGGAGCAGAAGACTAGAATCTCACTCTTCATCTCCGTGCTAACGTGTAGAAAGTGGAACAGATCTTCCCTCAAAATCTGTTCCAAATTTTTTGTTTGTTTTTCTCCATGCATAACCCCTCTGTGAGTCGAGATCTTCTTTGACACATGTGCATATGAAAATTACTTGAAACCTTTCTCCTGTGCAGATAACGGTCCTAGTCCCGGTCCTCTTAGACTTCCTCCACTTAACACTTTTCCACCTGCTGGCTTTCTGAGCAGGGCTACCACCTTTGTGAACTGTTCTGTCAAGGTCTGATTTGGCTTAGTCTCACTCCTGTCAAGCATACTGCAGAATTTGAGGAGAAATTTCATGCTTTTAGAATTGAACCCCAAGAGGCAGAAGGAAATAAACCTTCCTTTTATTCATCTACTTTAATTGTTATATATAACTCGATTACCAAAAATTAATTGCTCTCCAAGTTGTGTAATTCTTCTCATGGCACCTTTTACTGAATATATCAACACTTTTGTTGTAACTCTGCCTTTTGAGTCAATAGTCTGAATGCTCGAGTAATTTACTATATGTTGCTTTTCTATAGTTCACAGCTAGGGAAATTAATCTAATTTTGTCCAAACTCAAAGCAAATGTTTGATTAAATGGAATTGGTTTACTGATACATGAACAAACCTAGGACAAGATTTAATTACATTTACAGAAATTTGATCTAATGCATCAGGTTGATTTTTTTTTTTCTAGTATTTAATGGACCTTGCTAGGATCAGTATAAGAAAATTACCTGAAATACTAAAGCAATTTCTTCTACGCTCCTTTTCAAAGAAGCAACCTGTATAGCTGATCAACAGCTCTATACTGTTTGTACGATCATATGAAGGAAACCTTTCTTCTTTTTTTCTTTTTCTTTCTATTTTCTAGAATATCAACAAGACTGGCTGCTGTGTAATAATGATAATGTTCTTGTGGAAAATAGCTGTATAATGGGCACATCAAACCAGGATTTGCTACATTGATTTTCTAATTCAGTCTTCTGTCTCCAACAGTGGCAAGTACTGAATGTAGCAAAAGAAGATACAAGAATTATTATAGTGGATAAGCATGTGATAACTTATTTAGACAATATTTCTTTAAAAATATTTGACTTACTGTTCTGAACCATAGGGAATTCTTTCCAGTCTATCTATCCAGTATAACTGTGCTTAACCTTACCACACAAACACATGCATTTAGTCTCTTCTCCCAGAGTGAGAGTGCAGTTTTACTAATATCACATGGTAATGAATTAATAATTCTAATATTTTCTTGAGAAAACAGATTGTTTCTGGAGCTACATATAAGGGGTTCATGCACATTGTTCCTGTGCAATTGACCAGATATGTTCCCAAATTTATGTTGCCTGTAGCATTCACTGTTAAAAACCATGGCCGTCTTATGCTCTTTTACTGATCTTACATCGCCGCCTTTTTTTGAGCCCTTTTGATGTTTCTAGTAATTTTTATTCTGCCTCAGAGGTATGTCTCTTTATATTAGTTTCTCAGGCTACAATCTTTAAAATATAGTGTTTTGGCTCAAGTGACTTTTTGAACTCCACCATGAAGTACTTTTTTAATATTAGAATTTCTTTTTATCTGTCTGCTTTGATTTCATGACCTCATTTAAGGAGCAAAAAAGCCTTGGTCCTGTAAAAATCAAACTTTTCAATCCACCAAATTCCTGGGATTTGAAAATGAAGATCAAAGAATTTGCACACTTAAAGATAATGGGTAAATGATAGATAAATTCTGTTCACAGACAGTAGTGAACCTGAGGAGGAGGAGAGGTAAAATGTAGTCTTTGCAAAAGAAAACTTTAATCCAACATCCATAATCTAGCATGATAGATTTCTCTTCTTTGGATTTATTGCTATAACATACACAGTTGGACAAACTAATCTTTAATTTGAAAAGTATTTCCTTCACCAGATTGTTTTAGGTTTACATATAACATTTTCATAATAATCTTTCATTACAATAAATGAAAACTCAAGGCTATGATCTTGAGGTTCATACTTATTTTTTGTCTCTATAATGAATTACTATAACAATCAGAATTAGAAAATTAATATCTTACAGATTTAGTATAACATTTTGTTTCTTAAAGTTTTTTTAAAATGCAAAGGCAGTTGGAAAACATTTTTAGCATAGACTTTCTGGAATTGTTTTTTTTTTTCTTGTATCAGGTTTCAAAATATTGCCTAGAAAAACTTAACGTTCCTTCAATCAGTATATGTTACAAATCTTTCATTTTTATAATATTAATTGCAAAATCTTACATTACAAAAGCAAACAAGTGTTGCCTATACTTGAATCTTATTTACGTTGTATTAATGGAAATATTACCAAGGCCATGTGACACTTTCGTTAGCAATTCCTCTTTACTTGAAGGAAAAAGTTGAATGTTATGTTTCTAGTACTCAGCAATTTGGCTTTCATTCAGAGGCACACTGCCTATGCTGTCACATGAATCACATAACCACTCAACTTACCCAAATCTTACTTGATCTTGAAAGCAATCTAATGTATTTTATAAGTAAAATAAATTCAGATTCCATTTCTGTTTCCTAAATTATTTCACCTAGCAAAAAAAAGACTGATTACAACACGGAATGACTCACAATGTGGTGAACTGCTACAAATCACATTGCTTAGAAGTTTTTTGATTTTACAGCTTTTTTGTCCTGGACTTTCCCCTCAATCAGGTACCATTGGTTCTCTCTAAGGCAATTTAAACCAAGCAAAAAAACCCTCTATCATTAGTTCTGGTTGAATTGACCAACATGTGAATGCGGTTTCAGTTGATCTAGATCAAATTTGTGCATATAGACCAGCCAGTATTATTAATGATAAGAAAAATATTGCCTACCTGAGAAGCACTTTTACAACCACTTGGATACTTCTGTTTTGCTATTCAAAAGTTATTCTGAATTTCTTCTTGCCTTTAAATTATTTCAAGGCATTTTCATATTCTCAGTGAAGTTTTGTTCTGCAAGCAGTTATAAGAAGCAAAGGGCAAGAAGTCGATCTTTTGGAAGACTTGTGAGATGAGCGAGCAGGTGAATGAGGGAAGAAAATACATAAAATAATCTGAAAAGGTCCTGGATAAGAAAAAAGAAACAGGGGAAAAAAAAAAAATGAGGAGCTTGAATTCTTGGATATTTAGTACACATTTACACACACACAAAAAGATCCTTACTATTATCTATATACACAGTCACAGATATATCCAACACATATACATAGGCACAAATATACACAGATATTACCAGAGAATAACAGAAAAATTATGCAGCTTGATGGTTATTTCATCTTTGTCACTTTCAGATGTCTTTACCGCTGTCTCAATTGCAATAATGTTACTTCACTTTGACTTATATCATGTTCCTTTAATTGAGAATTCTCAACACTTTAGGAAAAGCGTTCATACACAATTATATTTTATTTATGCAGGGAAAAAAAGGGAGATGATGTTTTATAGATCCTTTCATTTCAATGCTATTTCCTGAGGAAAAAGAATCTCAGTTCAAAGCTGTGAACGCTTAATTTCTAAGTAAAATTACAAAAGTAATCCCATAACATCATCACATTCTTTGCTGGTTCTTTTTGGAGTATGAAGATCCAAGGAATGTTGGCACAACAGCAGAGAAACAAGCTGCAGATCTGAGCATCCTCAAAAGACTACAAGAAAAATAACCCCAATAAATGCAATATTTACTCTATACAATAAATGCCCTGAGATGAGATAACGTTAAATTATGTAATTTCTGATAGCTGCATGGATACTAGCTGTCATGTAACAGCGAGCCCAAAGCAGCTATACTGAATACACTGAAAGTAAATGTTAATTGGCTAACACCAGCCTTAATCAGAAATATTTTTCACTTATGGCTAACTTCTAGATTGGCTACCACAGCAAGTAACTGTGGATTAACACCAGTTCCAAAACTGCGTGAAATTTTTATCCATGAACCAGAATTGAACACAAAAACCAGTGCTGATGAAACGGGTGACACGAAGGTTTGCAGAGAGGCTGAAGTAGTTGCCAAAGAGGCAGCACCAGCCTCTGCAAGAGGCACGGAGGAGAGAGAAGATGGAACCTCCTCCAAACCAGCACAATCCATCCCACTGCAGAGCATGCGTGGAGGAGGTAGAACCCTCACCAGATGAGAGTTACAGAAACTGGTCTTGTATGTGGGCACAGAGAATGGTGCAGAGAACCCCAGAATGACATGTGGGTAAACACATTTGCTTCTTTTGGAAACAGAGAGGAAAAAGTAATTTTTAGTTGAAAAAATGCAATTTTTCAATGCTAGACTACTTGTCTTCATAGGAAGCTCAATTAGAAGCTCTCACAATTGGCTTCAGCCTAAGTACTGCACAGACAGAAATTCTTCAACACAAATTAACTTACAAGAATTAAAATAATGACGACCAGGATCTCTGCTTTTTTACCTACCAAGTGCAGGGCCTCATCCTGCTTAGGAAGTGTGGGTTGGATGAATGGACAGTGGGGTGGATTGAAAACCGGCTGGCAGATAGAGCTCAGAAGGTTGTGCTTAGTGGCACAGAGTCTAGTTGGAGGTCTGTGACAAGTGGTGTTCCCCAGGGGTCAGTACTGGCTCCAGTCCTGTTCAACATATTCATCAATGACCTGGATGAAGGGGTAGAGTGTACCTTCAGCAAGTTTGCTGATGACACAAAACTGGGAGGGGTGGCTGACACACCGGAAGGCTGTGCTGCCATTCAGTGTGACCTGGACAGGCTAGAGAGTTGGGCAGAGAGAAACCTCATGAAGTTCAACCAGGGCAAGTGTAAGGTACTGCACTTGGGAAGGAATAACCCCATGCACCAGTACAGGTTAGGGACTGACCTGCTGGAAAGCAGCTCTGTGGAAAGGGACCTGGGAGTCCTGGTGGATAACAGGATGGCCATGAGCCAGCAATGTGCCCTTGTGGCCAAGAAGGCCAAAGGCATCCTGGGGTGCATCAAGAAGAGTGTGACAAGCAGGTCACGGGAGGTTATCCTCCCCCTCTACTCTGCCCCGGTGAGGCTGCACCTGGAGTACTGTGTCCAGTTCTGGGCTCCCCAGTTCAAGAATCACGGAATTTTCAGAGTTGGAAGGGACCTCTAGAGATCATCTAGTCCAACTCCACTGCTGAAGCAGGAATGCCTAGAGCACATTACTCAGGACTGCATCCAGGCGGGTCTTGAAAATCTCCAGAGAAGGGGACTCCACAACCTCCCTGGGCAGCCTGTGCCAGTGCTCTGTCACCCTCACCGTAAAGAAGTTTTTTCTTAGGTTTGAATGGAACTTCCTATGTTCCAGCTTGTGCCCGTTGCCCCTCGTCCTGTCACTGGGAACCACTGAAAAGAGTCTGGCTCCATCCTCCTTCAACCCATCCTTTAGATACTTAGAAGCAAGAATAAGGTCTTCTCTCAGCCTTCTCTTCTCCAGGCTAAAGAGTCCCAGCTCTCTCAGCCTTTCCTCATAAGGGAGGTGCTCCGGTCCCCCAATCATCTTTGTTGCCCTACGCTGGACTCTCTCCAGAAGTTCCCTGTCCCACTTGAGCTGGGGAGCCCAAAACTAGACACAGTATTCCAGTTGTGGCCTCATCAGTGCCAAGCAGAGGGGGAGAATGACCTCCCTCGACCTACTGGCCACACTCTTCCCTATGCAGCCCAGGATTCCATTGCCCTTCATGGTGACAAGGGCACATTGCTGGCTCATGAATAATTTACTGTCTACCAGGACCCCCAGATCCTTCTCCTCAGAACTGCTTTCCAGCAGGTCCACCCCTAGCCTATATTGGTGCCTAGCATTCTTCCTCCCCTGGTGCAGGACCCTACACTTGCTCTTGTTGAACCTCATTAGGTTCTTTGCCCAGCACTCCAGCCTGTCCAGGTCATGCTGGATGGCAGCGCAGCCCTCTGGAGTGTCAGCCACCCCTCCCAGTTTGGTATTATCAGCGAACTTGCTGAGGATACACTCTGTCCCCTCATCCAGGTCATTGATGAATATATCGAACAAGATTGGACTGAGTATTGACCCCTGGGGGACACCACTGGTTACAGGCCTCCAACTTGACACTGCTCCATTAATCACAAAAGAAGGACAGGGAACTGCTGGAGGGGGTACAGCAGAGGGCTACAAAGATGATTAGGGGGCTGGAACATCTTTCTTATGAGGAAAGCCTGAGGGTCTTGAGTCTTTTTAGTCTGGAGAAGAGAAGACTCAGAGGGGATCTCATTAATGCTTACAAACACTTAAAGGGAGGGTGCCAGGAGGATGGGACCAGTCTTTTTTCAGTGGTGCCCAGTGATAGGACAAGAGGTAATGGGCACAAACTTGAACATAGGAAGTTCCCTCTAAATATGAGGAGGAACTTGTTTACTTTGAGGGTGGCAGAGCACTGGAACAGGCTGCCCAGAGAGGTGGTGGAGTCTCTGACTCTGGAAACGTTCAAAACCTGCCTGGACACCATCCTGTGCAACCTGCTCTAGGTGACCCTGCTCTGGCAGGGGGGTTGGACTAGATGATCTCCAGAGGTCCCTTCCAACCCCGGTGATTCTGTGATCCTGAATTCTCTTGTATCAAAGTATCTGAAAAACTGTATGGAAGACTGATCAACTTCAGTGAACTTACTTTTCGTTAACCCCTTTTGACATTAGAAAATAAAACACTTCAATGAATTAATACTGAAATTAAAGTTAAATGACACCTAGAAGAGATTATATCTCATTGAAAAAGATTTTATATTTTATTCCAACAGACACTTTTTATTCTAGTTGTGGATCTTTCTTCAGACTGTTTTTTCTCTGTGTGAATATTAAAGCAGTTTTTACATGGAGTTGCTAAACAATTTCTTTATGTGACCGTAGCAACATCCCATGATAAAAACACATTTCCCTGGAAAACAGAATTAAACTGATCCATGTTACTGATGCTAAATAGCAGTCATTCAAATAAATAGTCTTATTCAAGTCAAAGAGATTACTTTTGTGAGAATGTAATTTTGGTAAATATGTACTTTAAGTTTTATATGTTTTATACCAGAAGGACCATTTTAAATTCAGACCCTCTTAAATGAAACAGGATTTTATGGTCAGGAAATGGAAAAAACAGCAGCATGAAAGGTAATGAAAATTATAAAGAGCTAATGCAGTGAATCTTGACCCCTTCATGCCAATTAGCTGAAATAACTTGAGAGGAAAACTGGTTCCTTCATGTTGGAATGTAATAAACTCATGAATGAACTTCTTAGTTTACAGGAAAAGCAATAAGATCAGTGTGACTGCAGGTTATTTAATTATGTCAATTAACAGGCAATGCTAATCAATGCACTGAAATATAACTGAAATATAGAACTAAGATTGGAAAGCCATTTTTCAAAATCCAAAACTGCACTGTTAAATCACAAATTTATTCGCAGCTAAGGAGTGCAGACTTCAAACCAATATATCTAACTACTGACATTTATTTACGTCCGACATCAATGTGATTTAGAGACCTAAATCCAAGAGCCACTCTGAACATACCAGCCTGAATTACAAGCTCTTGGAGCAACATAAGCCCTGAAGTAATGTAATGCAGCCACATTGACAACATCTAGAATTTTACTGTATATAAGGTATGCCATACATCTGAGCTGAAAGAGAAGCACAACAGCCACCTGTAAATAATAGTACTCAGATGTGGTACAAGGTGCTTAAGATAGTATTTTAGGAATAAAACACTGAAGAGAGCTTCCATTGTCATCACATCTAACGCCTTGTTGCCTGAGACAATCTGTACAGCCCAGTCCCTTTCACAAGCGCTCTCTCATCAAATTGGTTAGATGGCATAGCTGAAGCAGACCTAAAGAAAGGCTAATTCAAAAACTCATTCTTCTTATGGCTGCTAGCTCCCTACTATTCTAATGTTTGCTGTATTTGTTTTCATCATCCTTGATCCTTTGTCTCATGTGCTATTTGACCAGCATGGTTTCTCGTGGCATTTGACCAGCATTGTTTCTCCTTTTGATAAATTTGTAGCAAGCAATTATACAATCTATGAGCTAAATAGAAAAAGACAGTCTCTTTCAGCGCTCTGGTAAAATGAGCTCCCTACTTTTCTGATTACTCCAGCAGCCTTATGCTAGGCTTCCTCTAGATGACCAGAATCGAACAAAGTATTCAGGTCAAGGACATAACAGTGACTTTTGTTTTTTGTAATGCTTTCAGTAGTTCAGTGGTTGAGTGAAGCATTTTTTTCTATTTCCACAAATTCGTGGGATACATCACATTAAAAAATGCAAAGCTATGTGAAGCAGCAGCATTTTTGGTGGAAACATGGCGGTAAGCAGAAAAAATTAAGATACCAGACTGGAAGTACACCTTTTTCAAGATGGTTTTCTCTAGTTTCTGTGGGAGTTTCTCAGAGGGAAGGAGAGTGTTAACACAACTCACACATCACCGTAGCACAACCAGTGGCCTGGCAGCCTACCTCAGAGTACCCAGTTCCCCACCACCTCATCTGCCGAGTTCTGCTGCTCATATGAGTTGTTCAATGGTGAGAGCCCCAGAGCTGCTTTGACCTCTCATGCTTTCACCAAAAAAAAACCCCAAACAAACAAAAATAGAGCTTTGAATCTCACTGGTGCAAAAGATTGCCATTTGTAACTGGATCAAAGGATCTATTTTATGTTCAGAAACTGCAGCACTTGGCTGATGCCTAAAACAATGCATTAAATGTCTGTCCCACACTCGTAGAAAACATTGGAAGCTTTGCACAGAATGGAGCCACAGACCCTAAAACATCTGACTGAAGCAAAGCGAATTACCATACTGTGTGTCATTATAAATTAGAGCCAGAACAGACTTGTTCGTCAATTTTGCCAAAGCTATTGGCTCACAGGGACAGATGGAGTCCTACTATTTTTTGGAGGAAAGAGCGGTGTGACCACTGATGCCACAGAAAAAGAAAAATTATTGATGCCAATATAGTATTTTTTCCTGTATCTAGTGAGTTCTTTACGCTTGCATGAATTAGTTCTCAAGACTGACTTGGACATTTTTCTACCTATAAATTCAATCAAAGCAAGGTTGACTTTATGCATCTCCGCATCCCAAGTAGTTAAAAGGAAAAAATTATCATTTCCATTTAGTTGTGACACACAGAAATTATGAGAATATCTGACATTCTAATGCAGAAATTCCTCCCAAATCACAGCAAAAAAAGGAGAGAAGAAACTAAAATATGGTAACAGCTCCTCTTCACACCTCCAGAATGTATTAACAAAATCAAAAATAGCTCCCCCTCCACTCTATAGTACTTATTTTATGTATTCTATTGTATTCTCTTTGAAAATTAAATCATTTCCTCCTTGGATGTCTTTTAATGTCATCTGAAGGATTGTTTTTATTATTCTCGTCTTGAACCTAAGATCTTTCATTTAGTTGTATTATCAAGTGCTCATTCTTATGCCCTACTGTAAAACTCAAATGCATTGTCTCAGAATGGAAATGGGTATGCTGAGTACCATACAAAATCCACCTAAATACATTAGATTGGAAGTATTTGTCTCTCAGACTTGTCTCCAATAAGGCAATGAAAAGAAAAAAAAAATCCTTCTTCCTTTGTCGAATACCTTCAAGTATTAAAAACAGATTAATAATTAAAAAAAAGCCTTCCAAAATTTGGAACTCTGTCCAATTCAAAACTATTATTTAAGGTAAAACAGTCTTGTTTAATACTGTAGAGTAATCTCAGAAAATTCTGGTGGACAAGGTATTAACAAATGCTTCATTTTTCTTGTCACTGTTTATTTATTCATTAGCAGTAATTTTTTAAAATATTTTCTTTCTTTCTTCAAATAGGACTCTCAATATGTTCAGATATGTGAAAAGGAATGAACCTACTCTGAACAAAAATTTTTCTTAGTCAAAACATTCTTATTGTTATTTAATCTGGCAGAAATGCACATAAAAATATATCTGAGAAAAAGTACAAAGCATCACTGAGAAAGTTACCAAGCAACCACTGTTCCATGCTAAGTAAGAATAATATTGTCTATCCAATTAGTGAGCCTATGTGAGAACAATATCTATGTTAAATCATAATATGCTATCAGATAAGAAATTCCTCTACAAAATGCAATTTTAATTGTAACTATCACCAGATGAAGCTACAGAAATAATACCAAATCCATGACATACTTACTGGAGGCACTGAAAACAAATAATTTTATTGCACAGTCTTTTCCAGAGATGAGCTAATGCAATCAATAAGAAATATTGCTGACCTTGCAGTGTCTATAACATTCAATAAATATCTAGTAGAATCTACTAGCAGTTTCTTAAAATTATTTTATAACAAAACTGTATTCTCTAGTAAAATGAACACATCTGATATGACCAGCAATATCACTGCTCCCAAATTTACAAAAGAGAATCCTAAAAAAGCTAGTTGAACAATTTCATGCCTGTAGTGTTGGTAAATTAGCATAGAAACAGTGCCAGTGTAATTAGTTTGTTTAAGATCTTAAAAAAAAAAAGTAATAGCAGTATCAGTGCACTCTCTGGTGTTGCTACAGTAACACCAGAGTAAAAGTAGTTTATTATTAATTACTCCTGTAAATATATAAGGAAGGAAAACGCACATACACAAGATGCAGGATTTTACGTTTTTAACCACAACAGATTTAAGCTAGTAGAATAAAAATCAATTAGATTAAAACCTTTTTTTTTTTTTTTTTTTAAATTGAATGCCTTCCTTCCAGAGCACTCACTGCAACAAAACCTCACTTACAGGAAAAAACAAACCAAAACCAAAACACACACACACACAAACCAACACACAGATCTTCTAGTTAAAAAGTTGTATATACCATGGCATGTGTGTGGCTAAATAAGAATGTCTGAAACATGACAAGTGATATTTATGCTGTTATTTGCAGGATTCTGCATTCTAGCTTTACAAGAACACATTCAGATATGTTTACATAAGGTACATGACTTGAGAGGAAAATTTTGCAATATTTCTTACAGTAGCAAGGAAGCATGTGTTAATGAGAAAGAATAAGTTGTTTATAGGCTGCAGAAACATTCTGACTGCAAAATATGTACTAGTATTAATAATAATAGCCAAGAGATCAGCTCTGTTCATTGCAGCCAAACTGTGATTTCTCTTCTGTTTTACCATTGTGCATAACAATCAACTATTTATTCCATTCATATTATCAGCTTTGACTTTTTTCCTTTGTTTTTTTCTTGCTATTTTTCAGCAATCCGTAATTCTGAAAGCATTCCTTGCAAAGACTATAAGAGCATAATTTAACCATTACTCAAATTCAATTAATTTTTGATCAGTTTATAGAGCTGGTTTAATTCAATGTACAATTATTCATATGTTAATTTAAGTAACAAAAATGTTAACATTTGCAAATCTCTCAAAAGAAACATGTCAGTTCTCTTATTGCTGTAAGTAATCACTACAACAACAGATATCTCAATGTAACTTCATTTTCAAAAGGCTTCTGCAGAAGAATAGCTAACTGTGTTGGCACTTTCATTTTCGTAACTTGGATTTAAAGACCAACAAATATGTAAAGGCAGTATTCATCTTTCATAGAACAGATAAAGCCCAAAATCTTTTGGTAGAACAGAGCCTATTTTCTTGAGTTATAAACACGTTTGTGTTCTTTCAACTTAATGTTACTTCTTGCTTGTACTCGCAGCGCCTCTGCTATGTTTTGTACTATTCCTTGAATCTGTTGCAGACAACATCAACATACCCAGAGAGCTAAACTACTCCACCAAATATGCTCTTCAAAACACCGCTCATTGGTGGTCTGTTTATCCTTACAGATTGCCACTAAAATTTTGCTTGTAAAATGTCACTATTCCCTTCATCACTGTTTTAGAATCTATGTTACACTTCTAGTCTATTGGTAAAGCAGCATCACTGTTACCACCATATTTCTCTGCTTTTTTTGCGTTATCTCATCAAAAGTTCTTAAAATATATGCTTCTGAAATCATATGATTAAATAAGAGTAGCAGACTCACCTTTCCTCTTTTTTTTTTTCTCACCCTTCTATTTTTTAATAGGGTAAATCCTGAAAATAGAAACAAGAATTATTTATGAAATAAAACCAACCATGTTTGTGTTTACCTTGAAGTTCAGGCTATTGATGGCAGCATCGCAACAGAGTGGTCTAGATTTGTGTGGAGATAGCTGAGTTTTGGGGATGGGGGTTGTTTCAGTTAGCTGAGGGTGGGTTGGCTCTCGGAGTTGACAGTACTAGTTACATAGTAGGGTAATATTTTTTAATGATATTGAATTTTCCTGTTTAGCTATGCATGGGAAGTGTTATCCTCCTGCCGTAAATTTAAGAATTATACTGTCGTATAATATACTGACTTCAGTGAGCGACTGGTGTTCACACAGTCAAGATGGGTGCTTTTTGATTCACTAGATTTTTTAATTGTATGGTTGGGCTGGGATCCACGATTTGTTGACATTGTTCACCTCGTATTTAGGGTTTGGCTCACTGACTAAAATATAATACAGATAACAACAACATTCTAGATTACTTACTGCCATCCTGTTAGATAAGCCTTTTAGCAGGTTTTCCTTTGTGGTGAATATAATGCTCAAATGATGCCAGAAAGCTTTTGATACTGTGAGTCCTATTTACTTCTATTGCTCTTTTCTTTGTGAGTGAAACAAATCATTAATAATGATTCCTCAGAACAAGTTTTCCCATCAGTGGCATAAAGATTTACACCTCAGGGGCTTTGGTAAAATTGTTCATGATTGCACAAGTAAACACAAAGATATGTGGATTTCTGTATGGATTTAGACCATGTATGAGGCTAATAAAGACAAGGTCTGCCCAAATTCATTAGTGTATTAATTTTCTAATTTTTTGGCTCAACTATAAAGGGAATTTAACTGAAAAGTTTTACTTCATGTTGCAATTAACAACAATATGCCTAAAACCACTCCAGTTTATTTAGTCGTAAAAATGTGATAGAATGGTTGAAGTGGATTAGCAGTGCAAAGACAAGCAATCAACTGCCTTTACGTAGTGAGTTTTACTTTCTCTGCTAGAGGTACAGCTCTGCTCTTTGTCTCCAAATGGTAAATTGCACTGTTTGCAGAAAGGCACTATCTTTTAACTCTTTTTTTAAACAAAATAATTATTTTCCTAAGTCCCAGAGCCTAATTTAAGCTCCTAACCTTCCACAGTTTATAACATTTCTCCACAAAAATTTCAGACTCCTCATTTACTTAGGGAGGAAAAAGCAAAATATCAAACTTTCCTGGGAAGAGAGTAACCTTTTCCAGGTAAGTGAATAATTTTTTTATTCCCTCTCCTCTTAGAAAAATCACTTCATATAAGCATTTATTTGTCTCTTGATCTGATACACGGCTTTGGCTGCAAAAAGACCTTTTTGGAGGTCAAGCCTTGCTCCAAAGCCCTGTAGTGAAAAGCACTGAAAGCCACACCATCAACTAAACATGCGGACCTAGACGTCAGCTGAAGTCATTGCGAGAGCAGGTAAACAAAATGTCTCAAGATGATTTGAGGACAAAGATGATAGGGGTAAAGAGTGGGAAATTGCTTTCATCAATATTAATGGCACACATCACACTGAGAACTGAGCTGCTGTCATATTCTGAGTAAAACATTGAACTGTATGGAGGTGACTAACTTAGATTATACCAGTTCTCTTGTGCAAGCAAAAGCACTTTAGTTGTTTAGCTGACTTTAGCTGACATTACTCAGCAAGGCTGAAACTACTCAGCAGCAATCTCAGCAGCTGAGATACTGTTAAAGTTGCCTTTTCCCCAGGAGCTGGGATGGCAATGGGCAATCAGGAAACACAGGCCTTTCAGTGTCACAAATCCTGACTAGCAGGTAAGAGGGCCACCTATTTCTGCTGCCAGCTCACCACTATTTTCAGGAGATGGTATTTTCCTCTGCTGCAGGGAAATTAAAGCAAAACCTCATCTCAGGAACACCTGGAGGTCCAAGCAGCAGGCTGCAGATCCAATCTCTAGGAAATGTGCACAACATTTAGAAATTGGCAGCTGCTGCTTTAATCAGAACCAATTGGGTCCATCGGGCACATCAGGTCACATTCCCGATGAAAAATTTTTGGATTTTTGTCTGTCCTAATAAAAGTACTGGAATGAGTAGCAAGAAAAAAATGAAACAATGTTCCATCAATCCTCACATTGATCTGAATTTAAAGACAGAACGCTGGCAGGACAACTGCACTGGATTACTTATTTGCCAAACCAGGAAAACAGGTGAGTACGAGCAGTGAAGCCAACACTGCAGAGAAGCTGAGCTTCGGCTGCTGGTGAACTCTCTGCAGCAGGGCCCCAGGAACCATGCTCTGCCACACAGCACAGCAGGTGCCCAGCCAGGGGACGAGAAGGTACGGAGAGGCTGCCCCAGACATGGCAAGAGGTTGCAAACAGATTTCTTGCCCCAGCAGTCAAGGTCACCCACACATGTCACTATTTATTATCCCATAGGGCAATACTGAAGAGGAGTTCCTGCAACAACAGCATCTCTTCCTCAGAGAGAAAAAAGTTTTAAAGATCAGCTTTTTGCAGATACTCTGAACACTGAAATTCAGTCCATTCTTTCGACAGAGCATTCCTCTGAAGACTTCTTCAGTACCTGACTTGCTGTTATTGCTCATGGGATAAAACGCTGCTGTATGTGGAGAGCTCAACAATAGTCATGCACAACATATTTATTAATGCAATTCATTTTTAGCATGATATCCTAGGGAAGAAAGGCTTGCGCAGTCAACACACTCCACAAGCATGTCTGCCTCTTACCTCTGCATGTGTGTCTGGCTCTTAGCTCACCTCAAAATAATTATTTAATCTGTTGACCAATTTGAAAAGAATTTGAAATAGGGGTGTGGTCTCAGATTCTTCATCTGCTTCAATCACTCTGAAAGGATGCTGTGAGTCATCGCATATAATTAAAAATAGCAGCAGACAACCACATTCACTCATATTAATGAGGCACAGAACACTTCTGCTAGGGAAACAACAGGAGTTTACAGCATGACCTACTTTCTTCTTCACTGTTTTTCAGGTGTGCTCTCAGTTACAGATTTTGGGGTAAATAAGAGTATTGCTTGAGTTTTGAAGGTATTAATCATGAAAAAGCATTTTCATAGAATCATAGAATGGTTTGGGTTGGAAGGGACCTTAAAGATCATCTAGTTCCACCCCCCCTGCCATGATCATGGACACCTTCCACTACACTAGGTTGCTCAAAGCTCCATCCAACCTGGCCTTCAACACTTCCAGGGATGGGGATTTTGATGAATGACTATTTTTTCTTGCACTTTAATATGGAGAGATCTAATGCATCTAACTATAAAAACCTCCCGGTGAACTAGGAAAAACATTCTAGCCTTAATGACAATGCAAAAGTACAGAGTGCTACCTAACTTTTACTCATACCAACACCACAAAACTTCACTGAATGTATTTAGCAGGTAGAGGGACAAAATTACTGTATTAGTTTTGATGTAACATATGAAGAGAAGCTCATATGACCTAGCAAAAATCTCTTTCCTATCAAGTTTGAGGTATAAAGTATGATCAAAACATTAAGTGTGAAGCATTGCCATCCAGTGATGAAATAGAAGAGAGAAGTAGAGATAAAAATAGGGAGTGATGTGACTGAATCTTTCATATCCATACTCTCAACTGGGAGAATGATATTCAAACATAGTTAGAGTAGCATGAATTTAAAAGACCATAAAAATCAATGGGGTAAGTAAAGAACAGGGACGATTCTACAAGCTTTAAATATTCTTACTAATGGATCATGTGTTATCTACTTCCCTACATCAATAATGAGCCAGTTTTAATCCCAAATGGTAATGCTGAGTTCACTTAAGACTTTCTGAACCACAGCTAACAAAAAAATATTAATTTCCCTGAATTTGTCCATATCTCCTTCATTTAACCAAAAAAACCCAAATCCTTTCGGAAATCTTGATTTCCCAAATGGAAAATTTCTTCTGGAAAATTTCTACCTTCCAGAAATGTAAATTCAGTGTGGAAACAAGTCATTAGTCTTTGCCCATCCCAGAACACAGGTCTAATATTACTCAGGGGGGTACAGAGGGAAAACACAAAACAGACAATCCATGAAGTCCTGGACCTTAAAAAGAAGTTCTGCAGCTTCCGTATAATTCAAGAGCTGCCCCAGGGAAGATGCTACTAATGAAAAGATGAGTGCTAACTACAAAGCCTGAAAGAAGGAAGTAGCAGGCTCCCAGCCATCTGCAGGCAGAGCAGAAAGTTCACTGTGTACTAGTTATTGCTGAGAAATTAGCTGACAAAACCAATAGTTCAAAATCAAAATTTAAAACATTTCATTTTATCTTCTTTTTACTTATCTTTTTCTGGATTAAACCATTCATTTCAGCCCTCAGGCTGCAAACTAAAAGATCATAAATTATAACCATCCTTTTTCTATCAGCTTTTACCAAATAGCATCATTTCAATTTCGTCAGAACCTGCCCCACAAGCTAACTTTCATGTATGCTTTATTCTCCTCTTGCTGCTAATCTAAGATCACAGCGGGAGGCAGAGGTAAGAAGCTTTGTGTCATCATTGTACCATGAACACTAAAGCAAATATGTTATCACATAAATATTAGTGTAACAGCAATAAATTAATACATATCCTTTTTCAAAGGAACCCACGTGGCAATTTCCATTGTCTCGTAATTAATTTAGGCAATTGAAAGAACCTATGGTTGTCCTTTGAATAGTATACATACATATCTCTGATGATTTTATTACATGTCCTATGTAAAGCTATATTTGAATTAAAAGTTATTTGAATTTATATTTAAATTAATATTTATTCAAATGTATATTTATGAATATATCCATTAGATATACATTTAAAAAATTAGGAAACATTCAGTATTAACTTCTGCTAGGAGGCTGGATTAGAAGAAAGATCTTTACGGAAGAATTAAAATGCCAAATCTCACACAAGCAAGTGGTAGAAAAATATAGGCATTCCTATTTCAACTGACCTTTAGATCAATGCCCACCTTCTTTTGCCCTAAGCATCTGTCAGACAGGCACTGTCACAAAACACCATCGCTAACCTTCAGCCTTCTATTCTTCTCTCGTACTATGCACTACAGTTCAGGTTACACCTACCATCCCCTGAGCCATTAAAAAACTCCCAGATTTTGCCTGCAGGGCACTTATTGTAGCTCTAATTTTCTTTTCTCTTCAGCATTTAAAAAGCCAGATGGTAAGGGTAACACTCACTTTCTCTGATGTAATTTTCTTGGATAAGAATAATTGTCAGTCTATATGTTTTTTAACAGTAAATAATGAATTTATTCAGTTCTGCAGACAAACCAGACTGAGTTTTAGACAGAATCAACAATTTCAAAACCTGTTCGGTTTTAAAACACTTGCAATTCTGCTTGTCAGCAATGAACTACAGATTGCTAACCTGTCATTTCAAATGAAAAACATCTTTGACATTCTTAAATAGTGTTAATGAAAGCATTTTTTCTTCTTTCTTCTCCTTTTTTTTGTTCTTGCTCACTTATCTTGTGGCCACTACTTTATCAGAACCTGAATTTTAAGTTCATCCTGGTGTTCATTAAGAATAAAGAGATATATGCAATGACAACCTCCAGTACACTGCCATCACACTTATGGGACTCTTGACTAGCAATTTAATCTTATCCCAGCCAGCCACTAGGCAGCTACATACAATTAGTGAATAAAATAAAAAGTTTTAGATTAGTTTTGTATCAAATTGCTTTACAAGCAAGGGCACAATTTCCTGAGGAGTCAGCTTTGAGCTTCGGTCACATAGGAGCATCAAAACTCAAGTAACAAAATAAAGGTGTAGACTCAGATAAAGTGTCGTCAGAAAGAAGATACAAAATTGTTATCATATGTGGAGTCACATTGCAAACAGATATCATCCAGGATTTCATATGAAAAAATTGAAGTGGCTAGGACCTAAAGAGGGCAAGGCATGTTACATCAGCCATGACCTATAAGCAGAGCAGTATTCTAAAACTTCAGGACAGTAATTATGTTGAACAACTGAATGCTTTCACTTTGTTGCATAGCTTTTATCTAGGGACCTGTGTTTTCCTTGTCACTTGGCAACTTTGTGACAAATCAACTTACCTACTATATAAATTAATTGCTATGCCATTCTGAGGTATATTTATATGAATAAAGAAAACTGTTCAATTTATTGGATGTCTGAAAGCACAGGCATGCAAAGTGAGAGATGTGAAGCTGGGGAACAAAAAAACCAAAATTCACAGATAAATTAGGCATATAAATTTTTCACACAACTGCCTGCACAATCCCCCTGTATGTCTCCCTAATATTACTTAACTAAGACAAACCATATAAAGATAAATACCTAGGAAATTATTTGTCCTTATTTTGCTCAAATTTCAGCAAACTGGACAGCTGGCATGCAGAGAAATTAAGAAAACTCGTGAAGTTGTATAAGCTGTGGTAAAATTTGCAGGCTGGCTGACCAGTCATCCATTACCCTTTCTCTGGGGGAAGGACTCTGGCAATCTGCATTTCATACCAAGATGAAAAAGCAGGCATGCTTTGTGGTGTTGTTATAGCCTACGTGTGACAAGTTAGTTTACTTCTGCTAGTGTACGAGGGTGTGTTGTCACATATTACACCAAAGTGCTTTGCTTAGAAAAGGCAATTTTAAGCTGTGATTGGGTACCAGTAACCCAAATGGGAGCCTGCTAGCTCTCCATCTGAGCTGCCGTGTTCATTGGGAGCCCTGGGCGTGCATCTTCCCATTGCCATGGCTCATTACAGATGCCTTTGCTGGACATCTCTGTCTGCCAAAGGGCAAGGAGGTGGTTAACCCAGGGTCCATAAGACCAAAAGTTAATCACAGTAGTTCCTAAGGGCTTCAAGTTCAGTTATGGTACATAAAGACCATAAGGGAACCACTGAAGAACTGGGCAGTGATGACTATGCTTGTCCTCTCGTGCTTTGATTGCTCCTTGCTATCTGCTTGGAGCCCAAAGGTGGATTTTTAGCAGAGCTGTTTCCCCCTGTACTTTTCATTAAGGGAGGTACTCCGAACATTGTCCCTGAAATAGTTCACTGATAAGGCTAATACAGGAATAGGACTTCTGGGCTTTTAAAAAGATTTTTTTAAAGCCTAGCCCACAGGAGCGTGAAAGCACAGCTTCAGTACAGAGTACACCAGAATAACAGGTTGGGAGAGAATTTTTCAGTCAGTGCATGAGGACTGTCCCCCTCTTGCCCACTGAAGTTCACTTGATTTTAAATGGAGCAATATGTGATAGTTATTACAAGTGCTTCCTAAATGGAGATTTAAGATAAACAAGAACTGGAGTTGAGAGGGGAGGAGTTCTCCCCCTTTCAGGGAAATTGAAAGTAGCTAAATCGCACAGCATCTAGGATTTGGCTTGGCTTTCTTTTTCTTTCTTTGGGTTTTGTTTTGTAGGTGAAAAAGAACTCAGGAAATATGGCCTTGTGTGAACCAACAAAGTATATAAAGAATAATTCTGGGTTTTTTTGTAAGGATAGTTCATACCACTGTTATCCTTTGCTCTAAACCCTTTGGGGTAGTTTGTTCTGCACGTCTCATTTTCCAGCCTGGAAAGACTGTATTTTTCTTTCTCTAAGAGGAGTACAATGACTTTCTAATTATCTGAGACACAGGTGAAAATTATTGTAACTTGCCAGGTATACAATTTCATGCCCTAAAATCTTATTAATCAAATTAAAAAAAAATAAATCTAGATTGAATTTTTAAGAAACCTGGACAGGCATCAAGAACACATCTGTAACTGTTCATTTTCTGTGATGTAATGTCAATATGGTTTCGTAAGCACAGCTACACTTTAAACAAAGATATGGTAAGAATGTTCAGAAAAATCACACTTTGTTTTTCCTTTAGATACATGTTAGAATTCCAGTCCCAGCTGTTTACAGAATGGAAACTTTAAAATATCCATTGTGTGTGTAAACCAAGGCAAACAGCTTCCTGTTTTGATGATATTTTTGAATATTACGAACAGTCTTAGGCACAACAATTAGAATTACTTCTAGAACATCTTACCAGAATCTCAGTTTCCTACATTACAAAACTTTACATTTGGATAGAATTTTCTTTTTCACAGAATCTATCTAGAAAAGCTTCACTGGAGCACCCCTGTACCTTGCCATATGGCAGTGAAAGTGATGGCTTTGGTCTTGAATTACCCTCCAAAAAAGAGACAAAGATCAATAATGATTACAGTGAAATAAGCAGAAGTCTAGCTCAAACAAAGATGTGCACTTCTTTCACAGTTATAACCATATGCAACAAACCTTTTTTCTTTCTTCACTCAAAGAATTTTTAAGAATTTCTAAATGATGTAAGGTAAGACCTGGCCAGGAAATTTTTAAAGCAAAATGACAATTCTTGAAAACAAACTCTTCATAAGAGACAACTGCAAAAAACCCTGCCCCTTGAGTCCTAGATATTCTTGTCCAAAACAGGAAGAGAAAGAGAAGCAACACACTAATGTGATACTAATGCTCAGGGTACTTTCAGATCATGAAACTAAAACTGGTGGTACAAATGAAAGACAAGACTATAGACTACTATGAAGCACGTCTGGATCAATAACTCCCATTAAAGAGTTTGCACTTTGCATAGAAGAATGAGAGATTAATTCAGCCAGACAGGGGAATTAGACTAGTCCTGTGTTTAATGCACGCAGACTGTGAGAAACTGAGCATCCTCCAAGAATTTTTTCTGTAGTGTACATTAGAAAAAATTGACAGAATTACATAAAACCTTCACTGATCGAGAACAATAAACCAGCTCTTCCACTATTTCCACATAAGTATCCTAACCACAGAACATCAGCATCAGGTTCCTTCACTTTTATTGGAGAGATCACTTAAACACACTGCAAACACTTCATCAAATTGCTTGGATTAAACAACCTAGTAATCTGGGCCAAAATAAAAAAAGAAAAAAAAAAAGTATTTAAAAGAGCATTGAGAGTACTTAAAATTTTTGTTAACATAAAGCCTCCAAAATAAAACTGGTTGTAAAAAAAAGACTATATTTCTACCCATGTCCTAAGATAAACATAGCACAAAATTAAAACAAGATTAAAAAAAAAAGAGTACAAATATATAGATTATATATGTTTGTATGTGGATTGCCCAAGAAGTTTAAATATACTACAGAAAAGCCTATATTCTCCATGAAAAGTTCTCGAGATATTTTACTTAAATATTTTCCCAGTTCCAGATACCCAATAGGAAAAAGGAGAAAGTATTAGCAGAGAATCAGCTGGCAAATGCAATAATGGAACCAATATTGAAAACAATTCAATAGGATCCTTCCCATCTTCTCATGCTCTGTTTTCTTCAACAACAGATAAGTTCAAGATTTCTGTTTCTCTACTCATTTCGTACCAACCAAATGGAATACAACTCACATGAGTGTTTTCTAACTTCAGTAGTTTAAATTTCAAATAAGGTTTACGCTGCAGGTAGACAAAGAAAGTGAGCAACAGAAAGAAAAACAGAAAAATCACTGACCAGTAAAGAACTGTCTGAACTAGTTTTATAGTTGAAACTTACAGAGAATTATAAAACTCTCTGGAATGATAATTCTGAAGACGGGTGGAAGAAAGACTGTAAGAAGAGGCAAGGTTCAAGAGTATAAACTAGACTGAAAATCAGAAGGCGTTTATTGAAATCCATGGCTAGAAAACATTTTCCTATGTAGCTGTGACACTTGATATAAAATCCACCAAATGGACATGAGTTATTCCCATGCAGCATGTAAGGATTAGGAGCAATACTAAGAGATGTTCAGTTATTCAATGCCACTAGAAAGACAAAAACTTTGCAGGATGATAAGAATATAAACACATAAAGATCCAAAGAGAGATATGAAAGTTTCAGGTGACTAACCTGAATAAGGTAACTTCCAAAGATGTTTTAGACAATACTGCCCCCCTACAAACCTGTAGATATGCAGTCTCAGTTGTACTGATGTACAAAATGCCCTTGGATAGCTCAGCTATTGGTATCAATGCATTTTCTCCCTGGTGAGGCCACAACTGGACTACTGTGTCCACTTCTGGGCTCCCCAGTTCAAGAAAGACAGGGAACTACTGGAGAGAGTCCAGCAGAGGGCTACGAAGACTGTCAGGGGAATGGAGCATCTCTCTTACGAGGAAAGGCTGAGAAACCCGGTCTGTTCAGCCTGAAGAAGAGAAGACTGAGAGGGGATCTCATCAATATCTAAAAGGTGAGTGTCAAGAAGATGGGGCCAGACTCTTTTCAGGGGTGCCCAGTGACAGGACGAGAGGCAACAGGCACAAACTGGAACACAGGAAAATCCGTCTGAACTTAAGGAAAAACTTCTTTACTTTGAGGGTGACAGAGCATTGCAACAGGCTGCCCAGAGAGGTTCTGGACTCTCCTTCTTTGGAGACATTCAATACCCGCCCAGATGCATTCCTGTCCAACCTGCTGTAGGTGAACCTGCTTTCGCAGGGGGATTGGACTAGGTGATCTCCGAAGGTCCCTTCCATTCCCTACCATTCTGTGATTCTGTGAGTCTCCCCAAACCCCAGCTACAGTACCTGATTTCTGGAAGAGAGGATTATTGTATTAATCCAGACCTGATTTCTTTGCAATAAATGTGAATTCCACAACCCATACGCCTGCCCAGAGCTCAACAAAAGGCCCAGGCACAGCCCAGCAGTGGGAGCAGCTTGCAGGAATGGACCTTGGCTTCTCTTGCAAGTTATTCTCTTCTCATCATTTAAAGTAATGAATAAATGAAGTGTGGGGGGGAAGCCCAAACCCTACTACTAATTAGCACAAATATAAAAGGAAACAAAAACGTGCTAACTGTGCATTTCTAAATTCAATCAAGGCTGAGAAAAATCATTACTTCAAGAAGTAGAATATAAGTACATTTATGCATGGAAAGTTTGTTTTTTTGAAAGGTCAATTAAATGTCAAAATAGTAACTAAAAAATAAGAAATTATTTAACATTCAGCAGTTACAGCTTGCCTGTTGGTATACATTACATCTAATTATGTACTTCACAATAATTTCAGAAAAGAAATTCATAAAACATTTATAAAAATATCTTCAGCACATCAGTCATGACTAGATTTTAAAAAATACTTTCAGAAATACAATGAATCGGAAATTGACTCTATTTATATGAAATGTTTTGATTTAAAGGAATAGTGTCAGCAGACAAAATATCTGCAAAATCCCTGGAATATCCATTGTACCTTGTAAGATATTAACATGAATGAATAAATAAAACAGTCCACCACACATTTATGAGACATTTTCCATCCTTGACTAGCCATATCTGCTATTAAAGAATTTTAAAAATAGGAAATGCATTCCTGTGAAATCTGCTTTGTAAAAAGAAAAATGCATGTTTTGAAAATTGTGATGCAGCTTCTGACAAGCTGGCAGTAAATGCCACAGAGGAAATCACAGACCACCAGATGTTTGCTGTAGAGTAGTCAATAATACTGTTAGTATTCCAAAAAGAGTCTCTCCCATGTTTTGTTACTTGGAAATATCGCACAAATCACAGACAGAAAGATAATCTTATATCTTATAAGTCATTCTTTTCAAAGTTAACACTGTGTACAAAACATATTACTAAGGCCCAGGTTCTCATATCCTCATTCTCACCAGCTATCTTCTTTTTGGTCAGTCATGCAGCAAGGTGACATTAAAACAAGAGAAACGATATTGAAACCTTGCCCCAAAGGAATTAAATCAGTGCAGCAGCAAGACAGCCTTCAAATGGCCTAGTAGGGAGCTAATAAGAAAGTAGATACTTAGCAGTTAGCAAGATAAGTCACACCTGCATTCATTTTACTAATTGTAATTTAGTATTCCTGGATTTTTCAGAAGACTGATGTTTCCTTTCTAGCCCTTGAGAAAATAATTTGTTTACCTTTTTGGTTTTGTGCTTCTGGAATTAATCTAGCCTTACGCTAGAGAAAAAATCTTTATTATTTCATAGAAATCTCGAGGCAACAAAATGCCCTTAGGTTGTCAATAGGTGGAATCCTGAACCTCCAAAGCAACGTCAGCTCCTGCAAGACAGACAAGAGTACAGTGGTCCCCCACCAGTCTCTGAATTCCCCAGGACTGTGACCAGCAACTCTGTGAATTCATCTAACCATTGCAGAAGGGTCATCCACACGCTCCCTGGACTTGCTGGAGCAATGATTCCTAATTCCTCGGAGCACAATACTAATTACAATGAGGATCTAGTTCTGACTGACCATCCCACCACCAATTTTAGTTGCTGTATACATGCGAAGTTTTTGATTTCTCACATTTCATCGTTCCACCATACCTTGATTTCTTCATTCACATCACATCTATCTCACTGCGCTTTTTAATTCCCCTCTCTCTTCATTCTCTAGTCCTTCATGCTTCCACAGGCTGTTTCCATGGCCCTTTTCAAACACAAGAAAAAAACTTCTTTATGGTGAGGGTGACAGAGCACTGGCACAGGCTGCCCAGGGAGGTTGTGGAGTCCCCTTCTCTGGAGATTTTCATGACCCGCCTGGATGCAGTCCTGAGTAATGTGCTCTAGGCATTCCTGCATCAGCAGGGGAGTTGGACTAGATGATCTCTAGAGATCCCCTCCAACTCTGAAAATTCCATGATTCATACAAAAACTACTACTTCTTTTTGACTTCATCCCTCACAAAAATATATACTTCAGTATGCAAAAAAAAAAGACAAAACTCAATTGATCCTCACATCTGTGTATGCTTTCACTCTTCTTCCTCACTTGTTTTCATCTTAGAAGGATTATTACATTGTTTTTATATCATCACTCTGGGCAGGACACAGTGCAGAACCATGATATTTTCATAGAGGTATTGAAGTTGTCTGTGGGCACCATAAAAGCAACAAAGATGCTCCTGTTGGTGCGACACCCTTACACCTGAGCGAAGATGTTTCCTGGGAATTTAGCACTAGCTGTGTAGTCCTTCTATGCAAAAGCATCCCCTTGTTCACTTCATGCTAGAGAAACAGAGCAGTGTAAAGCAGTCAAAGCCTGAACCAAGACTCTAGAATACCTGGGGAAGTGTTCCTTAGTGAAGGGAGTGAGAATAGTGCTTTGATCATGAATTCATAATTTTCATTATGCATACAGTTGAAGTCTGTATTCTTCCATATCTTCACTCTTCCATATCTACAGTCATGATCAGCAGTACTGAAGTGAATTATTTTGTTAGCCTGCCCACCAGTCAAATCCACATGCATAAGTCACGCGTGCAGGTTAGGTAACACTGGGTGCCTGTAGCTTTGAGTTTCTGAAATATCACTGACATTTTTCTATCTTACTGATCATAGCCACCAAGGAAGCTATTTAAGGTTTACTCTCAGTGAAGCCTTTAATTTGTTTGGGTTTTTGGATTTTTTGCTTGAGTAAAAGAAGGCTTGCTGTGAAACTTCAGTATGAATTTTAAAGCTTTAAATTTGAGAAATTATGGAAATAATTATTCTACTAGAGCACATTAGTGAATAAGTATACCCACAATTGACTGATAACTTGCATACAAGCTAGTGAAATTGAGACTACATTGACTGCGCTTTAATTGAGACAAAAGAGAAGGCCCTTGAAGAATGCAGAGTCTAGTATCTTTACATTAATGGATTTACTGGTGCACCTAAATGTAAGAGCAATTAACTGTTAAGTTAAATTTATTGAATTTGAAGCTGTTTGGAAGCCAAGGAGAAAATTTTGCATTCATTTCACCAAGGAGAAGTAAATTTCCAAGGTACCTGAGAGCTTCCCACACCAGCAAGCAGGCAAGAGGGGTACAGAAGCCATCCATTGGCTTTTTCCCACCTGCACTTTTCCAGCGAACAGCTATGTTAGTTTGACAGCACCTTTGCCATATTTTGACCTTCAGAATGGTACTACGCATATCAAAATCAGATTAACTGACTTTTGCCATAAAAGAAAAACTCAGCTAAAGAATAAGCCAACCAAGAGTCTCTGAGCCACTTAGAAGTGACACCTGGTCATTGCATTTTCCTTCATAGCATGAGTCAGGTTCTACTCTGATACATTACTAGGATGAGTGTTTCAAGTTTCTTTCTTCAGATATTATGTGTAATGAAGATGGAATTTATAAATGGGGTATTTCATGTCAAAGCATCATCAATGAGACATCACTGGTGCAACTTTCACAACTGCAGGTATGCACTGAATTTGTCAAAGCATTAAGATTTCTAACCTTTTGAGACTTACAGCATCAGTGCAGTGTTATGTGAAGTAGACAAACTTGGTCCTCCAAAGCATCACATAAACAGGATTCTACACACCTGTTAGCTATGCAAGAGTAAAAGTTGTCCTAATTTTAAAAGTCTTAATTAAAGCTTTTATAAAGTCTCTCAAAATTTCACTGAACTTTTCAGGTACACTGTGACATCAGGCTTCCCAGATAGAAAGGTCAACTTTCTATATATTGTATATTTTTGCATACAGTAAATATTTAAAGTTTGAAACCCAGAAAACAAGTGTTTCCTTGTGTCTCTCCTTACTCAGCTGTAAGAGAAGCTATAACTATTTGAATGTAACGTGGGCTCTTACTATGGAAACCTGAAAGGAGAGTAGAAGGGAGACAAAAACAACATGCAGTTGGGTGCCTTGCTGTAGAAAAAAGCCAAATAAAATGAATGATGAAAACAGCTGTCAAAGATGGGCACAACCTGAAAGCGTTTGTCCAAATTTCTTTAAGAAAATGGCCTGGTGCTGGCATATTTTATCTGTATGAAAAAGAAACTCTACATACCAAGATAAGGATGTTATCAAAGTAGATAGTTAATATAACTCTAAGTGAGAACAGACACTAACAAAAAGTAAAAGCAAAATACTGATGAATGTGCTGTTTATATAATGTACAAAAACATTCATGTACTTCAAGAGAATGAAAACTGGTGTTTTAAAAAATAACCAGTACCTTCTATTGGCTACTACAAGTTTTATTAAATGGAATTATTCCTAAGGACAGTAATTCAGAAAATAAATGTTATTTGTAAGTCCCTAATCAAGACTTCTCCTCAGTACAAAAGAAAGGAAACACCTGATGACTCTTAGAAAGAACATCTCAACAAACAAAACAGTCAGCCATTAAGAGGCTGATGAAGGCAGAGAGGAAACATCAACAGAAATTGCATATCCCTCATCACAGAATTTCTTTAGAATTATACAACACAAAAAATAAAAAAACTCAGGTGTAAATTACTTGACAGTTCACTCACAAAGGTGAAGGGACACTAGAAAGTCCATGACATTTACTGAGACACTGGTTCTTACTTTAGTGTGAGGTATATCTTAAAAAATCTGCAATAAAATGTATTTTTTAAGTGCACTTGGTGTTCTGCAGTTTTCCTCAGTATATCACATACATCCGCCGATCAGCAAGTGCACACTCTGGAACATCAGTATGGCTTTTAAGTTTCTCCTGATATAAACCCACCTTTTTATCTATGTTTTGAAACATCTGTACCAAGTCCATTTGCTCCTTCTTCCTAAGGCAATCTCAAGATCCAACGAGCCTGAGGTTCTTTCTGTTCCTTAGACTGATAAAATCACTCTCTGTTCCAAGCTTTAATGTGCAGAGTTTCTACACATGCATACAGAGTATATTTTGCCTTTAGGAAATTCCCTGCTATCCTTAAAGATGGAAATAGTCATAAGAAGAAATAACTTATTAAGGGAAAGTAATGAATTTCAGGTGCAGGAAATAGGTTTACTACTTAATTTCTTCAGCTGTTGACTCCAAGATGCTCTGTATTGCAAAGAGCTGGGAGCTGTTCCTTCCACGCCCTGAAAATGGTCCAAGATTGCAATAATTTTCGTTACATTAGTTTGGCACCTACAGTTAGTCCTCATGATCAAAGATAATCTTATCTAGACATCAGTTTTGGAAAATATTACTGTAACTGAAAACACTATATGCTTTTGCACATTTTGGGTACATAGTGCTCTTTACCTAAGGAACTTCACAGTTAGGTGGCTACAGTGGCTTGCCAGCTAGTGGTCATAATGCTATCCAACCACTTTACAACAATGGTACATGCATGGGTAAAGAGCTGAATGTATTATGTCTTCAGATAATGCACAATTCGACAAATTTGTCTGCTGTATTTTCAAAATATTGTTTAAAAAAACCCTTATACTCTCACATGTATTTTTAATTCAACAACCACTTTTTTCCCAGTATGGCTTGGGCTTAAGCAGTTAACCAGTCTAAGCATTCACCTTCCCTTACTTCAGGTTCCCAGATACACGACCAGTTACATTGCGTTGTCTCTGTTCCCTGACTGAATGGATATCATTATATTTGTAAGGAGGACAGCTTAAAGCAACATCTGGCTAGTGTGCCTATATTACTTACAGCCTTCTGTTAAAGATTTTAACTTTTCCAAGCAAGCCTAAGGTAACATGAAATTATATAGTTATGTTTCCAGTCAAAGAATTCAGAATAAGAATGTCCAATTTCTGTGAGTGTCTGCCATTTACTGCCATTATATCCATCTTCCTATTGCCACCACTTTCTGGTATTACCGTTATTTATCCCGATTACAAATTTGCCACTATTTTGTAGGTAGTATTCTAATGTGTTAATGCCACAGGCACATACACAATGAACGTGCTCAAAATGGGAGAGATGATGACCAACCATGCAAGCTCCTAAGCCATATGAAAAGGCATAAGCTGTTTACAAGAGGCGAAGAGCTAGACAGAAGACTATACTACACAAATTATGCAGGCAATTTCTGTTCTAGTCTTGATTCTGCCACGTGAGCTTGGACGATCACAGCTTCTATGTATACTGGTTTTCTTGCTGTGTCATGTTTGGTTTTTTTCTGTAGAAAACAGACGGGATTCCTTAACGATTTTCTGGATAAGCAATAAAATTCACTCAGATATAACTGCAGTGCCAAGCAAGGAATTCATCTGAGGTGTTTACTGTGCTGGACTGCATCTCCAAATGAGTCACGCCTGTCCCTAGCCCCTAGTATCAGCCACGAGGCAGGACTATTCTGTACTAAAATCATCAGTGATACAGCTACCTGCCAACACCATCAACTCCCAGGGGCATCAGAAATTTGGATTCCAAAACCAGATCCCATATTCATTAAACAAGACTCTGTTGCAGGTGATATTCTAGCCCCACAATATATTAAAGCAGCACCGAAAATTTCAGGAAAAAAAAGAAAAAGCTGCTAAATGTTGTCATTTTTGCTACTGTTAGATTGTCTGCTATTTGACTGACTTTTACTTCATTGTTTACAATTTCCAGTTGTTTATCAAATATATACGGTGCACAAATTTCATCTTGCGGATTGCTTATAAATGGCTGACTGTAACAACTTTGGTTTAAATAGATTTTATTCTCATGAATATTCAATCATCTGTTTTTTCATATCACATTGTTTTCTTTCCCTGCCTGGGTGACATAATCATTTGAAATGGTTCTGCTTTCTTTCACATCCAATGCTGTTTTACTCATAAAACTTGGATGTGTGCCCAAAAACGCATTTTCTTGAATAAATTTCCCTGCGTAAATATGTGTGTGTGGCGGGGGGACACGACGACGACTCATTAAAAAGCCCATACACACAGTCAAGCCCAGATTGTATTGGAAGGCAATGAAATTGCTCCCTTGCTGCACACTGTGAAGTGATCTAAAAATGGAGACTGCTGTGCTACTCAGTTAATGGAACAGGTTACAGTACAATTCAAGACCTTCTTCTCATTCAGAAATGACTGTGGACTGACTTTCAGAAAAGGATCTTTCTCCTGAAACGCACACATAGAAAATGATTTACTTTGCGCTCTCCATTACAAACATGTATGGATCCCACTTAAATCACAATGGAAAACACTGGGAGATGGCTGGTTTAGAGCCCATCATGTTATATGCAAAGCCCAGACTGTTTTTCCCACTGGGTCACTTTACATTTACCTATATTAAATTTTGCCTACCATTTCATTGTTACCTGGTTCTTGTAAAGTCCTTCTATGAGTCTACACTGCCTGCCCTTGCCCCCCTTACTACCTTGAATTACAGGGTATCATCTGCACATTTTGTCACTGTTTGTCTCTAACCAAGACACTCATCTGTTTATCTTTCAGGCAACTACTAATCCATGTTACGATCTTTCCTCTTGCCCCACTGATGCCTTATAAGCCCTTGGAGAGGGTCTGCCTTTTGGAAACTTCAGTACACTATTTTAGCAGACTCAATCATCCCACCAATATGCTTGCTGCTGCTTTGAAAGGACTCCAAGAAGCCTTACAAAGGCATGACCTCTGCCATCAGAGCTGTGCTGAACTCCACCACCCCAGAGTCTGTCAAACTCTGCCCTTCACCAGAGCTTCTGCTGATTTGTCCAGTACAGGAGACAGAATGGTCAGTCTGCACTTCCCAACATTGCTCCCACCAAAACTTTGGGGTTTTTTAAGATGTTAGAGTTGCCATTCTCCTGTCTCTGGATACCAGGGCTGTTTCAAAGGGGTCTGGATACCAGGGCTGTACTAGCATCAGTAAATCAGCTACTTCACCCTTAAGCTGTCTTTGAACTTGTATGTGAATATTACCCAATCTTGATGACTTTTTGAGGTTACTTACATCGACTTGTTCCACAGCTTCTTCTGCAGTCAGTGTAATTTCAAAGAGATCCTATGCTGAGCCCTCTCCTCCTCTGTTAGAGCATTCCAGGGTGCAAACCTCCCCGGTTTCTTCAACAATGAACATCAATGCATAAAACTCATGTTGCTTCCCTCAAATGGCCTTATCCTCTCTGAGTGCTCCTTTTATAATCTAGTTGTCATGGTACAGCCCTCTGGTAAGCTGCTTTTCCAAATGTGCTGGAAAAGCTATTTTGTTTTCATTTTGTTCCTTTAGCTAGTTTTTTCTCACTCCTCTTTTGGCTTGCTGAATAATAATTTATATTTAAGCTGCCAAAGTTTATTATGTTTACTTTTTCCTATTTATCTTATTTATATTTGTATTTATTTTATTCCTCTTTATCATATTTCATGGTTGTCAGGCACAACCATTTACGGAGTCCTTGTCAGTCATCATAATGATAATAAATATTAGGTTCTGTGATAAACCATGCTATATGAAATCATCTTCCTGACCAGTCTTGTAGAATGAGAATTGTATCTTCTTTGCAGTTATTGTCATCATCTCAGATAATCACCATAAGGATCATTCCTAAGCTTTTTCTTTGTTTCTGCCAACAGAAATATTTTCATATCTCTGTCTAGTCTTTCCTCCTATTCAGTTGTGGAAGAAGAACTTGCCACCCTGCAGCTTATCCTAGGTAGCCTCACGGAGGGGAGGAGAAGCTGAGAAAGCTGAGTCTGCAGTTTCTCTATGTAATTCCTATGAATGAGAAGTTACATATACATAGAAGAAAGAATTTAAGAATATTTACTTACAGTACTTGGAAGACTCTGATACTACTTATCTTTCTGCTGGCGAAGTCTGCAGAGATGAAGATGGCATTTCTTTGGAGCTGCCATAGTCTTTACACTGTTACATTTGTAGACCCCATTGTAATTCCTCATCATTCCTTCGGGAAGCTACAGTAGAATCAATAGAGAAGCAATAAAAATACAGTAAGGAAAGACACCACCTCAAACCTAGTTGGTCACAGAGCAATACTTGCATGCAACAACTTTCAAAATAGAAGTCATCAGATTTGGCAAGAAGGTCAACGGAGAATTGTTAAATGTGGTCTATTCTACCAGGCTTTATTCAATAGGATAATCTTTTGTTACATTAGTATTTCCACTGGACCGGCATAAAGAGCTTCAAATGTCACCTGCACATTTACAAACGGATAAGCATGCACATCCTGGATCCTTGCATTTACTCCAGGAATATATACAGTACTTACAAATAAAGCTGTGATACATACTCAGGATGGAAATTTATTTGTGATTGGCAGTTCATGAATGCTTGGCATGAAGCAAAAGTGCTTCAAATATCTTATAAATGCAATTCACGCTTTGATAGTTGAAGGGGTTTGTGCAAATTATTTTTAGCACTATAAGGACAATGGTTATTACCTTGATTGTCACATAAAATAAAGATTTTGGAGTATAAATATCCATGGAATATAAAGTTCTGAGTGAGTCTTGACAATAATCCTCTGATTTTGCTAGGTTTATTTTCTTCTACTGTAATTAAGATCATATCTAATAGCATAATTATGTGTCACAAATAGCCTAGCTACCTTTTTAAATAATGAAGCAGCTTCAACAGTATTTCTATAAGAAATAAAACCAACATTTACTGACTGACTTTTAGAGAATTCACGTTTTCAAGATTTGATGTGAATTTGTGTTAAACATTATTTTGAAATGACTTCTAGATTTTTAAGGAAGCAACCTATTCACACATATTCATTCAACACAGAATTTTAATAAGTAGCTTATTCATTGATTGTTGGACTTGTATTTAGTGATTCCAGATGAAATAAATATCCACCATCATTAATTAGATTTAATTAGAGTTTTCAAGGTAACCGCTCACTGTTGTTCTGTGCTATTACGTTGACCCAAAAGGATACACTTCTACACCCTACTTTGTTTTTCTTCATATCCTAATATGCTTCAGCATTTCTATTCTAACCTAGAATCATGATCTCTGTTTTATAATGATGTCTCTCAAAAAGATATTGACCTTTGACAACCTTATCAAGGATATCTATATAACTAAATTCTAAAGAAAGACCTGACTGCTCTGAAAAAGGACAGTAATTTCAAAGCAGGAAAATACACAGGCTAGCTACATATTTATCTTAAATAAATACATAAAGGTGAACTTGGTCCTGCCATTTCCTAATGGAGAGCTCTCTGGAATGCAAAGCTAAGCTCCAGGAACGGAAAGTCTTAAGCAATATTAAACTGTGTTTATTTAGCCTGACCTTTCTCATTCCGACAGACCTTGGTAGCATACTTCCTCTTCTCTGTAGTCTATGAAATTTCCTCTATTCCTAAACCTCTGAGCAGCTTTGTCAACATCTTCCCTTTCCTCCAGTGAACTCCCCAGTCTTGAAAACACTGCAGTAAAGCTCTACAATGACTCTTACCCACCCAAATCCAGGTCAC
This sequence comes from Burhinus oedicnemus, assembly GCA_008921705.1. Lineage (NCBI taxonomy): Eukaryota > Metazoa > Chordata > Aves > Charadriiformes > Burhinidae > Burhinus > Burhinus oedicnemus. The sequence goes on along the minus strand of VFFE01007663.1, from coordinate 2,629,563 downwards.
ATGCTCTGTGGCAAGAGGCCATAGTGGTGTAGGTGGCCATGTATAGGTATCTGATTCCTACCAACACAAGCTAACAAAAGCATAACAATTGCTTTAACTAGATTGCCAAACTTTTGGTATATTCAGGATTCACCTATTTCAGCAGCAGTACAACTCTCAGCAAAGTCAAACCATTTATGTAGAGTATGAAGACAGATTACAAAGCCTAAATGTGTCTACCAGAATTATGAAAACCTGGTTTTCTCATGCTTTAAAAATAAGCAAGGGAAAACAAGTACATTTTCCCCATGCAAAGAAATCATTTTCTTGTATGAAAAAGAGTAAAAGCATGAGTTTCCTTCCATATGACTGTTTCTAGAAACATTCCAGGGATACATCTAGGTAGCTAATGCACTAGCTATATGTTTATGTAGTCACTCCACGAATGGTTCAATATTGTCAGGTTTAGCATTGCATATAATAACAACTGGCATGATGTCACCACTCTGTTAGTTAAAACATTACCAAAAGGAAAGGGCTGTTCTTATTCATTGGCAAATGTGTCCTTTAATGATAATGCTTTTTATCTCCCAGTTTTGTATAGTATCTTGTGATTTTGTGGTAACTATGGCAACTATTCATTTTTGTTCTGAATAAAAGTGTGCTGTAAATCCATGCGACTTGCTGGCATATAAATTAAGGCTGCCTGCTGGAACTAGTATGCCAGAGTTCAGTTTTCCCACTTAGCTTTAAATTGATATGTTCACTGTTGATGAAGAAAGTGCCCGTCTCTGCTGAGGAAAAAAAAAGATTTGTCCTAAGTAGGTAGAAAAGGTCACCCAGTTCAGTGCACAAAACACAGGTGCCGATGACTACTGACCGAGGATTGAGTCAGTCAGGCCGAGCAAAGAAAATATTGGAATTACCTTTTAAAAAGCAATGACATCAATAGCAGCCAAGAGGAAAGAAAGAGAGAAAGAAAAAAAAAAAAAAAAAAAAAAAAGAAAAAAAAAAAAAAGGATGAGAGGTGAAACTACAGCTGAAACTTCCTTGCCTCCCAGAGAGAGCAGCCTAACCCCAAGGTGTGACAACACGTTCTGGCAGTGCCAGCATAAGCTGTGGTGAGCAGAATCACTGACGCAACACCACGGAGCTCCTCGTTGCTGACTGCCCTGCTGCCATCCTCCAGGCCAGTGTAACCTTGTCCCTTACAAAACACCTGCTAGCACCTAATTCCTCCTAAAATAATGTCCACAAACTTTTATTACCATGTTTTCAGCACCACATAATTCAATGGACTAAATCATCTCACCAATATGTTTTTCCCTCCCTAACTCACTCTCACCTGTTTCTTCTCTTTTATTTCTTTAGAAAAGTAGGATTTTCATTCAAGTCAGTTAATGCTAGAGGTACAATTATACTTCGTCTTTATTGTGGCAGCAGCCTGCATTTCCAGTGTACCTGAAACTTCAAATACATCCCCTGTTACTTGGGCCCTGTTCTGGTCTCTCATCAGTATAACACAGAATTGTAGAGTAATTCATATTGGAAAGGATTTCAGGAGGTCCTCTAGTCTAACCTGCCATTCAGAGTGCAGAGTCAAAATTGATTTCAGACCAGGTTGCTCAATCCGATTTCAGCAGGGTTCTTCCTGAGATGCCTGGGTATAGATGAAAGAAGAGCCAGCAGCAAAAGTAATAATTTGATGAAAGGCATTGCAAACAAAGGTTAACAAAATAGTCATATTTCTTTTTAATCCAAACAGTAGTTTATCTTGAAATACTATCTCCAGAATTACTTTCAGAATTCCCTATTCAACCGCAGTACCAAGTTTCATGGCATTACTTCTCCAGATAAAGTTTAGGGTGTGTATAAATTTTATGTGAATTTAAACCTAGAAGATTTATGCCCTTTGATCTTTGCAAGCCCTTATTACACCATTATCTTCCAAAGCATTAATTAATAATAAATGCTTCATTCATCATGAAGCTAAACTAAGCATATTTTTTCACATTCTCCCAGCTCTAGGATCCCAATTCTATTAAAAAAGCTTAGCACTAGCACATCTTCATTTCCAGATGCTTAAGTCTCTTAACCACAGAATTGATGCAGCAGCATGTTTTAGCATTATTACTTTTCAGATTAAGCTAAAACAAGTATCTGTGTTTGCTTTCTTTTTCCCATCTACAAGACTACTTTACATTAGCTCTTTATTTTGGAAAAAACAAGCATTGATGTTTCAACAGCAATGATTTCAACACAGCTAGACAAAGCATTAGATCTCACAAATACTAGCAGCAGTTTCCACTCTGCTACATCACCATGATGTCAGGTTGAGGGTCCAGAAGACAGAAATCATTATTTTCTGCATTTTATATATATATAATTGTTCAGTGGAGATGCACTTATAACAGGCCAATGAAAGGTAAATAACACACATGTGAATTTTAGGAAGACCAGTGTTGGATTAAAGCCAGTTTTGACAGATTTGCCAATCTATGCATCACATCACGCTCTCAGGGAGAGCTCTGATTTCAACAGGTTTTCTTCAGAGAAAGGGATCACTGCTCCAGTGATTCTGTCTTAAATCTGACAAAGCTTAATGGAAATAATATCAAATCAAAAGTAGCATCCCTTGCTCCAATTCGCAGGAAAATGCCCAAGCAAAGAGAATTTTGCCCACCGAGCACCTAGGTGAAAGAGGAGCTAAAAACACTCCCTTACTTCCCTTCAGTGGGGCACAGCAACTGATAAAACGTAGCTTCCAGTCACAGGAATTCATCACAATAGGAAAAGCAAAGGCAGGAGAAAGAGCATGGAGAAATTTCAGAAAAGCATAGGGATCCTATACACAGGAGGGACACATCTCCTATTCCCAAAGGTCAGAATGCCTGACCTTGACACCACTCACAAAAAAACTGTCTCCCCATGGGAAAAGCTTCCCCATGCAGTCTGTGTGTGTACACCTACAAATGTAATATAAACTCCTTATCATTTTGTTTCTGAGAAGGGGCTAGCCTGAGAACAGCCTCAGTGACAGCTGAAGACTGGGATTAATAGTCGAGTCCTGTATTCCTGTCTTTGGCAGCAGACTACGAGGAGTGCTCCAACCTACCAGATTCCTCTATGGAGTAAAAGAAGGAATGTTTCACATCAAAAGTATGAGCATCCCCTCCTGGAAATGGCAAAAGTCCCTCTCTGTCATGTATTTTTCCAGATTCAAATTGCCCACTGGAATTTATGCTGATGCATAATTTATGCACAGTAAGTATAGGGTTATTTTAGGGTTTTATGTTAGTGCTCTGAATATCTTTCCTACCACCTCAACATACCACACAGGCTATGCTAAATCATAATATCAGTTGTTTCCTTTGTTCAACAAAGTAAGCAAAAAGAAACAGGAGCCAAATGTGACAGTTTTCTGTATCATTAGTCAAGATACAGCAACATTACCAGCAGTGTGGCTTTTGAATTTGGAGAAAGAAGATCTGTAAGATGTCATCTTAATTGCAGTAGAGGAAAGCATGATCCAAACCCAAAAAACAACTACAGAGAGACAAGACGAATGAAGGGAAAGTCTGATTAATAGTTGGCCCAGGGAGGAGTCCCTAGAAGACAGGATTAAGCAGGCTTTGAAAATCTTTCTAGGATTCAAAGCTGAAAACTGCAAGCACACATTGAATCAATTAGACACACCATTAATTTATTTTTCTAATTTTATCCACTTAGGACATTGGATTTCTGTACTTTCGTCAATACACTTCCTTCTGAATCTCAATTTCTTCGCTGACCACAACTCTACAGGACGAGAAATAAAGCGAGCACCTTTGGACCTTCAGGATTGCAATCTCAATTTACACTAAGATTCCTGTTAATGTAAGCAAAAACAGCCTTCAGCACATTTCGACAGCTAACAGTATGACTTACAATTTCGGGGGAGAGGAGCTGAAGCTAAAACATGATTTAACCAGAAAAGAAAAGCCCAAACCGCAAAATCTATTATTGACTCATGTCTCAGTAAAAATGCTCCAAGATCTTCTGCATCAATATGGGATTGGATCAGTCATTTTATTATTCTGAACACAGTAAAGATCTATAGGTCAGGAATAAGAATGTTTGCTTTATATTTTCTTGAGAGGTGAAACTTCTTAACTGAATCTTACACTTAATCATTTCCAAATCCCAGGCTATATCTGCTGATCCCTGTTTCGATTTAAAATAAAATTCATTTTCTGGTTTGCTGCATGACTTTTATTTCAGATTTGACTTAGAGATTTATGAACGGGATATAGCTTTTCTTGCTGAACACTTGAACAATCTTGGTCCCTGTGGTGATTTCCACATTGCCGCAAGTGGGAAGAAACACTCACTACTGTAAAACGATATGACATCCCTACTTCAGAAGCCAAAACAAATTTTTGAAGGCTGAAATGTTCAGTTGCAGGAGCGATGGAAACCCAAGGGGATCTAGCCCTTGCCATATTCTGAAAAGTCAATGCCAGTTTTCAATTCATTGCTTCTTAATTAAGAAACAGAGAGAATCTAGGTACACAGTGATCATCATCAGTATGGAAATGGGGGGACAGGGAGGTTATTGATTGAACTCAGTTTCCCCTGTAGCCACCAACACTGAAATTTGACTTTGACTCAGAGTAAAATGATTTCTCCTGAAAATAACTGCTCCACACTGCACTGCACAATTTACCATGAAGGGCACTATTTATAGCAAATGGACCATAGGGCTCTGAAGACAGAGTTGAACGCAGCACAGCACACCGGCATGACCCCTTGCAGCACAACATCTCTCCTGCTGCACTTCCTGGGGTAATGTCTTAAAGCAGCACTGACTGCTCGCACCCCCAAACTGTTTGGTACCTTGCCTTGCGATGCCCTTCCTGGTGCAAGCTACAAATACGGCAGAGCTGGTCTTTTCTACTTGCCCTGGTACCCGACTACAGGTTGAGGGTTGAGGTACAAAATGGTCTGGAGCAAATGCAAAATTCAAAGTGTTCAAATTAAAAACTGCAATGCTGAGAACCCCCCTTCAGTTGCTTGCTTAAGCCTGGGGGGTTCGCTTAATGGCTAGAAACACTGTTTTTTACAGACCCAAATTTACTCAGTGTCCTGCTCACAGTGACTGTGAGTTTCAATAGTGTGGGATGAACACACTCAGTGCACCCCACGGGCCTGTTTTCTTTAATGTCCATAGCAGGATTCCCATGGGAGCATACCACAGCTCCATCCCTGCTAACATACGTGAGTCTCCTTCCAGAGGAAAGTCTCCACAAAAAATGGATATCCATTTAATACACATTGAACAGTAGAAGCTATGTAGGCATTTGGAGAAAAACAAATGCCAATGACTTTGAGGCCAAATCACTTTTCTAAATGGCATTTGGTGCCTATATCATGAGGACAGTGGGGTAATGGGTGATTTTTTGTTTGGTTTTGTGTTTTGATGTTCAGTGCCTGAAATCACTAACGGAGCCAGGTTAACTCAGTTCTCTTTAAAACAACACACTAGGAACCTATCCAAACATTCAGGCACCTCAATGCTATTAGACATCTTACCCCTGTGCGCTCATATTTTAGCCTTGGACTCAGACATTTACAAAAGTGACAGAAGGAACAAATTAACTGAGAACTGAAAATTGTTCTGTACAAACCCATTTGAGGAACAAACACCAAATCGAGAATACAAAACTGTGGGACTCAGATCTAAGTTTAGCTGGAAAACACACAACTTTCAGAATACCAGGCAGCTCAAAACAGTGAAATCAATATTCAAAGTAAAAAAAAACAGATGAAATTCATAATAAATGAGTAACTAAACTACACCTTCAGAGATGAACCACTTGAAGGCTACATATCTTGGAGACAGGCATACATTAGTTTTCAGATATTGTACTTTACATGAAAATAAAATGGGACATTAATCACTAATTCACTGATGAATATAATGTGCTCATATTTTAATGAGCCAGATGAAAATTTTACCTCCTTTACAGTTCTGCTTTGCAAAGCGCTTCCCAAATAATTAATTTCAAGCAACTTACTTTTTATTCTACCAGTATCTTCCTGACTATCTGGCATTGCTCATATACTCAATTTCCAAAGCATTTCACTTCAAAATGAGATGAACAGAGGTGTGACTCATGTACACCTAGGAGCACTGAACCATTTGGCACTTCCTTCATCACAAAGCACAATCACTGTACTGGAGACCTCTCTTGTATTATTTCACCTGGTTTACAGTATAGCAAATTCTTCTTTTTCCACAAAACAAAAGTAACAGAACATAATAGAAAGTATCATTTATTCAGTGTTTTACATCTTCAAATATTCTACAAGCATGAATCTTCACAAAATCCTTTACAGTTAGAAAGTACGTACTTTCAGCACTTGATTTAAAATTGAAGAAAATAGCCCTATCAATCTTAGATACATGTATGCCTCCGCAACTTTTAAAGTACTTGCTTCACTTTGTATGTGAGGAAAGAATATCATATTAGCCTCTTTTTACTGCAAAGCACTGAGACATGAGGTCTGGAATTCAACACATTTTAGATTAGGAATCAAGTCAGTCTGGGGTCCCTGTTTAAAATGGAGATAAAATGGCGAGTCCAGAAGACAGTTCACATCTTCAGTTAACTGAGTTGTATTCTGTAAGTGTTATTACCCTCTGTTGATTTTAGCAGTAACCTATGGTAACTAGGGTACTTAGCTTCAGTGTTTAAGATCACAGTGGATGAATCAAAGTCTATGGTGGCATACCAGAACATGTTTGTCAGAAGAGGAAAAGATGGTTCAGCATCTTTCAAGACCTAACGTAGCCCACCCCACCTCCAAAGACGGACTTTACAAAAGCATCACAGAAAGTGGTAATTTATATCTCTTTTGAAAACCTCTCCCAGCATGACTGAATTATTCACTAAAGCACACAGAGCAAAAGACTGCAGCAGCCAGGACTGGACTGCTGAGCAGCCTTGCCCTCACAGCTTGCCTATCCCTCAGACAGCAAACAAATGTTACTCCAGAGCACTCAACGTTAAGGAACTCCTTTCACATACCATCCTGCTTTGCAAAGGCTTCTGACTTCTCTTCAGTATATTTTTGAACATGGAAACGGTAATAGCAATAAATATTCAACCCAACCGTAATTATCATGTGATGCTTATAGGTACCCATATCTGAATAGGTTAGATGAAAACATTCTGATATTTCTCTCACTTGCTATGACTGCCACTCATTCGAAAAGTTTTAAGATAAGTTACAGTAATGAACAGGGTAGGCTCAATAAAGACTGATATAAAAATGGCATACATAACTTGATCAAAGAGAGACATGTATCTAACAGGTTATATAAAAGACAACAGGGCCAATCTTTCCAGCGCATAAGTAAAGAAAATCTCAGGGGACAGACCAGCCGGAGAGGATCAGACACTGTTCTCAAATAGATGGATATAAATCTGAGATAAGTGCCACTGACATCAAACACACATGTTTTATTTGAGATCAAAATCTGGCGAGCGTCTCAACTTTTGGTAGATCTGATATTCTGTCTGCACCACATTCCCCGGCACTTTGAATGAGTAGCTGTTTCAGGCAGGCATTCATCTCAGTCTGACCATGTGTAAAAAGTCTCCACAACACAAGTATGTGTCACGTGCAAGCCATATTAAGTTCTATTAAGCTAAAATTTGGGGTGAAGTAAAAACCGTAAAATTATACCAGGAAAAACAAAAAGAATGAAAATGCTGTAATAATGGTCATCAAAACTGTACCAAGTCCAAGACTTTTTACCACTGTAAGAAAACGCTCTCTTACTTGAAGGGGCGGATCAGTAGAGAAGTGTAGGATAGCAGTGATTATCCCAAGCCTTAGTTTGCAGCCCCTAGCTATGTATGGGTGAAGAAAACAGATCTGAAGATGAATTTTTAAAGATTGTCACCAAAGGCACCTTGTAAATACAAAGAAAGTGCAAACTCTACAGAAGCTGTAATTCTGCTGCTAATGCTGTGGTTCCTGATGTGGCCTCATTATTTTTCTCTTATACTGTATAAAAGCATTAAGCTTCATCAAAGACATTTGTACCAAAGTTGGTTGGTTGTTTTTTAATGACGAGAACAAAGCTTATACAAAAACATTTCCCAAGGACAGGATAGAGATGTGTAGTCCTATTTACAGCCATACTTTGAGCAGATTATGTTATATAATGCTCAGTGCGTCTCTTAAGAAAAAGATTTTGAGAGAGTCTGAAGACAAAACACAGAAACAAACCAGGATCCAAGAATCAGATAGCATCTGCCCTCAGCAACATTCACGGGGCAGTCAGATAGAAAGTAGGGTTCCCCAGATGCCATTTGCATTTCAGTGGTGTTGCAGGACCTCCCGCTACAATAATGCACGAGTTTGTCTGAAAGATTCTGAACAGCTCATTCAATGACTTTTCTGCATATTATCAGATAATACAGGTAAATGAACATAGAGCTTAGGAGATTTTTAGGTCCCAGCAGCACAAATGCAAAGCCCAGCGCACCTGAACACTTCTTCCAGGGACTGGCCCTTTTCTCTATAGGTTTCTACTAGGTCTGCCAAAAAGAAGACCCGTGGCTCCCATGTGCTCATGGATCACAACACAACTCTTCAGCAAAAACAAGGGCCATGTAACACACCCCCACCACATCGAGAGTGCGCTTCTTGTTTAACAGTAGGATTTAATATTTTATAGAACTTTGTTCCTGGCTCCACTGTAAAGGGTAGGCTGAGTTTTGCACTTAGAACAGCAATTCCCGATCTTTGCAATGCATCAAGGCATTCTTTTATCTAGTTTTAAAGCACTTATGCTGAGTATCTCTGAATATAAAATGGATAGTCTGAGAATACAAAGTAACTGTTACTTGGAATTAAAATTAGTTTGGAAATGGTTCCTTTAAGACCTTAAAAAATTTCTTACATAATTTGTATTTACCTTAAATGATCCAAACCCAAGGATTTCTGTTGTCCCTGGCACATATCAAAACCAGCTCCAGTGGAGTAGATTGGCACTTAAATAGGTAGGTTTCTGACAACCTAAGAAAAGAAAATTGATTTAAAAATCACTAAGATACTTAACTCATACGATCATCTCAACAATCACAGTGGTTACAAGCTACTCGTACTTTACTTTTTGGTGCACAAAAGGTAAACCTGGGCTAAAATCACAGAAAATGAAAGTTCTTAGTAGTCAGAATTTGGGCTGTTCTCCAGTAAAAGAATATAGATACAACTGTTGGAACTGGAAAATAGTGAAGATTTGATTTTAATCCTGATTAATATGCTTTCAGTAAAATACAATTTCCTTCACAGTTAAGATCCTTTTGGTTAAGAGTCACTAAAATAATTCAAACCATTTACTTTTTTAATTTACTATGATTTTGCAGAAGTGTTTTTTCCCTCCCATCAGTCTCAGGTACTACTTACCAAAGATATTTATTGTCTCTATATCCTATTCCTCATTACCTTGGGACAGGATAGCTACTGTCCCATTTCTTCCCACTGAGACTAATATGAATTAATGTTCGTGCTGAAAAAGGGCCAACACTTTGCAAAATTTCTTCTAAGGAGATAATTGTATTCCTCCATCTACTCAGAGCAAAGCTTTCAGTTCTGAAGAAGGGCAGCAAAAGGAATCGTCAATCATAAATATTTCTTTGCTTAAGCTCTTCTTTTCATCGGGTCTAGTCTTCAGAGATGGTAGGAAGCAAAGGGCAACAGGGGATGCACAAGTGTGCTGGGAAATGTACAAGAAGGAAGGTGAAGCAAAGGAAACCTTTATACATTCCAGCATCCTCATGTTTCTCTGATGAGGTTAAACAGAAGCAAACACAGCTTAACTGCAGGGTTATTATGTTTGTTTTGTACAGCAGAAACAGAACAGCAGAAAACATGCAACAGAGTAAATTTCAGATAAATCTGTTCCCCTGCAGATTCTTAGATATATCACATGTTAGCATTTTCCTTATTTTGCATTGATTAGCGTAATATCTTTCACTTTAAATCTAGTGAAAGGTGATTTCCAATAGGAGGTTTTGTTTGTTTTTTTTAATTGAATCTGCCTGTAAGAGGTCCACAAAAGACACACTTAATTCAGGAAACTACAGGACAAGAGATACAGCACTTGTTCTTTCTGGTAGACCAAAAAAAAAAAAAAAAAAAAAAAAAAAAAGGATACATTCACTATAACCATGGAGGAGAGATTAGAGCAGTCCCAATGGCCTCCTTCCCCACTTTCTTTGTCACTGAAAATAAACCGCTTTTATTTCTGCAACAATCTCTCACTCACTACTTAGTGATTCAGAGGAACAAACCACACAACAATTTCAATCGAGATACCTGTCTGAGATTTGTGGGCAGCGGAACAGCAGAGTTTGCACATATTTCTGAGTCTCTGAGGTACTGATTCTCATACTGATTAATCCATAAAGTTTGCATTAATCAACAGTTCTCTCGCCGGCTGTATGCTGGCACCAGCTAACACTGAAAAGCTACACTATAATTCAGGAAAGCTCTAAAAAGCAACAGTTCACGTGGAATTCACATGTGATGTCCTTACCCCAGCCAGCCAGCTGATTTCAAATTCTGCTTGCAGATATGTAAACCAAATTCTGTATCATGAGTGATGGGTAATTTCTTTTAATGATGGTCAAAAAAAATTCTCCAAAAAGAGAGGGAATAAAATATTTCATTTTCAAACATTTTCATTGAAGCTTGATTCTAACTAGAGTGCATGTCCTGTTATGGAAAACGCACCAAAATAGTAGGTTGTGATCAGAAATAACCATTACTTTAGGGAGACATAGTCATCAGCTCTTCCTTGGATATTTAGGCTTCCCTTCTCTGCTCATTCTAGGGAAGACAGGGACCCTGTTTGGAGCAAGCTTATCCATTACCGTATCATAAAACAGAGGATCTTGCAGTGCACCAGCTAATGTCTGAATTTCCCTCAGTGACTCTCCCCCTCAATAAATCCAGCTTCTGCTTCTGATCAGTGTTTTCACCTTTCACTTCTGAGCAGTTGATCATGACTACATCCAACAGCTGCATCACAGAGGCTGTTTATTTGACTTACTACGTTCAAAGCACACAACACGGGGCACTCTCCCCAGTTACGGTCATGGAGAGGGTTCATGTTTAATGAACAGGTAAACAAACAAAACTATCTTCCAGAATTTGGGGAATTTTTAAACATGTGAAAAATAGGAAAATAAATATTTTAAACCAAACCAAATATGTATCTTTACATCTGCCAAGCCAAAATGCCCATCACGAAAAAAAAAAAAAAGTCAGATCAGTAATGACTAGAAAGCTTGGAATGGGGAGAATAGGGGAGGAAGCATAGAAACAAAATTTTCAACCCTAACTGTCTACTCAGGGCTTCAATAAGAACCGTGAGCTGTTCATTCTCCAACTCTGTCTGGTGGGGTTGATACACTTGCCCATACATAGGCATCTAGTGCCCTTTTAGATGCTTTAGGGCTTTTAGCTTGGCCTTCAGTTGGCATGCTAGAATAGCATGGGTTTTCCGTTGGTCTTGCGTCATATTTGCCAGTTGTGCACAGATGTCTTGGATACCCTGAGGGCATCTCAAATAGTCCTAGACACTTCCACATAGACAATGAATCGCAGCCAGTGTGTCAGGTCCTGCAGTGCCACGGAACAGTCTGATTCTACGCACGTGGCCTGTTTGCCCAGGTGACCCAAATGGGTCTAAATAATCTGCACTTGGGAACCAAGAATTGTGACCTGCTCAAACAGTTAATTGTTCTCTTAGTGACTGGAATAAATGAAATGTTGTTACTCCTCATGCTGAATTTTTTGACTGAAAACCATAAAAACTATTATGCGTTGCCATAGGCAAGCTTGAGTCTGTTTAAGTCTTCATAGGAGTCTTCAAATTCTCAAAATACAGCAATAAGACTCAAGCACCTTCTTGCTTAATTTAAATATAAAGGGTTTTTTCTAAAATCAGATTATTTTAACAAGTCTAGTGAGAAATAACTTCAGAAAAATCAATATTGATCCATGTTATAGAAGTTCACAATAGTCATAAATTAACAGTTTTATTAGAGAAGCAGAATTGGATTTTAATGCATGAGGGTGCTGAGGAGGTTGTCAAATGGAAATGATAAAACTTTAATATCTCACTGGTGGAAAAACAGTGCACTGTAAACTTACCAAAAAATAAGTTGTCTCTCTCAGTTACTTAATTTTTGTAGTATGAAGCCTCTTCTTCCTAACACCATTAAAAAAAAAGAAAATAGAACAATGACCCAGCCTCGTGCTGGCACTTTCCTATTGACACTAACCCAGGATATCATTACACAGCTACCTCAAAGATAACAGGGGGAAATACATTACTTTGTCTGCACTTCTGCACACTGTTCCTCTTCAGCACGGACTCTGGGTGCCTCTTTAACTCAATGACCTTTTTCATGGACTTCTGCAAAGAGGTCATTTACAAAGCAGGGAACTTGCCTGATTATGAATTATCTTGCTGTAGATTGGGAATAAGCTCACTTTTCGCTTTTGCAAAGTGTTTTGAAATGTACCAGTCATAAGGTAAGCTTTTTGAATAGTTTTCTCCTTTCAGGAACGCTGAAGGTGGTCAGCCCCAGCAGAAATAGTGCAACACCTCAAACACGCTCAGCCTCGTGCACCTCTTTAACTTCTGAATTTTCTTCATTAACACAAAATTCCCAAGTAGCTGTCAACAGACCATATATATTGTTTATATTGGATACTTTAAAAAGACTATCTTGATTTTGATCAACCTCTCATCTCTAGCTGAATATTGACTCTCTTCAGATTTCAAAAATAACGAGCACAGAACTGCATAGCTACCATTAAGGTACAGATTCTATTCATTTTATTTTCAGTGTACCTTGTACTAATGAAGGATGCTGGAAGAGTCTGCAAGAGTGCAGAAATTTTATCCTGTTAAAAACTGTGCACCAGAAAAACAAGACCATTTTAAATTTTAGAAGTCAGTTTGACATATTGGATGAAGTTATAATGCCTCTGCTATCTCCACTCTTCACTCCTACGCATTTTGGCACAAGTAAATAAAAGACACAAAATCAGTGGCAAGGATTGAATAAAACTATGCACTTAGCAGGTGCAAAATAAATTCTCAAATGAGAATAAAACTTTTTTAAAAGTTAGGGCCCCTGTGTTGCTGTAAGTGGCACCTTTCCATTTAGAAAATAAGAAAATTGGATGATGAAAATAAATTGCATAAATTTTGTTCCTTTAAAAGCAACAACTAAACAGCACACAATACCCGAGTCCTCCCTACGCTAACTGAAAATAATGGGTAGAAAAATTATATGTATTCTAATTAGGAAGTAACAACAGCTTCATATGAGATATTAGAAAGATAAGCAGAAGGCCTATGAAGGCCTAAGCTTTCCAGTTAAATATTATTTTAAAAGACACTATATGTCTACATTATGAAAAAGAAATCGTTATTCTGGTCTGAGGAGGCAGAAAAATACCGAATGATTAAGAGTACCAAAAAATTCCAACTAACAAAACAAGTGACAGGTGTGCACTACTAAGAAGTATTTAGGGTCAAATTATATGAAATAGAGAGAAGCCACTGCAAATGTACAGGTAGACTTTACATGACTGGTCATAGCTGTCAGTTATGAGACTGCAGAGAAATGCAGAATTGTCTGTCAGAGACTGCAGAGAATTGTTTATTTTGCTCAATAAACCATTTTATATGCATGGTATCACACACTACAGAGTATGCATTCATCAGCCAGCACACTCCCAGCTCTCACAAAGCAATTTAACAGGATGCTGCCAACTTGAAATATTAAGATTCTGAAGTCCTGTCCCCACTCCGACCAAAAAAAACCCAAAATAACCAACCATAGCTTAGTTCTAAAAAATACTTTCAGGTGTAACACCTGCTCCTGCCAATTTTTTTTCTGATTTTGTAAGCATATTTTCCAACCAAAGAAAAATTTTTTGCTTTTCTGTTGCTACGTGAAAGATCTACCCATTGCAAAACTCGTTACATTAGTAAAGGGTAAACTAGAAAGAATTAGCATCTGTTATTTTATATTTTTTACTTGTAATAAAAAGCTTGCTATTTGTAGAAAATACAGCTAAATATTTAGAACAAAGTGTGGCTTTTTCCTACGTTTAACTGTTCTTTAAACAACCTAGTCTGTAGGCCCACCTGGCAGGCACATGCATAGGCTTGCCAAGCTCTAAAACACAAGAAAAGTATCAGTAATGGTATCAATTCAGGTGTCATTCCTTCTGCTGAATGCACCTAACAAAATTATTCTAAAAGCATGTAACTTTTCTTTAAAATAGGGTTTGCTAATCAAATGGGCGTTCACAACTTCAGAAATTCAAGCAGTGGTTGGAGGACATAGAGAAAGCTGCCTGAGGAAAGAGAAAAACACACCAACTCCATGAAATTTAAACATCCCACCGGAGTTAAAGGCAGGTGAGCTCTGACATTCCAGGTAATTGTACTCTGTATATAAGGGACCTTTAAAATTTACCAGTCAAATCTCCATGTGCAGGATCTATAGGGTTTTATAAGAATTTCTTGCCTATCTATATTTCCTGCAAGATCTGCTGTGCTAGAAATGAAGGAAAGAAGACTCTTTGTGTGGCATTTCCTCACTATATAACAACGTATAGCAATTATAAATAAAAAAAAATTAATTTACCAAGTATTTCACATGCAAATTAACAGAATTGAACACATACATGCTGGTTTAATGCACAGATAAATCCAGGTAGCTACCAAACTCTCTTTCGATTTCTGTTGGTCTCCTTTTAGTAATGGTTGGCAATGAACTTGGAACAATGTGTAGCATACCATAAAATTTCCATTTTTATTCCATTAGCCTAATAACAGCCATATATTTGGAAAAAAAAAAAATCAAGGTTACAATGAAATAATTTACTTCTTTCAGCATATTAAAAATATTCAGAATCAGTTATTCTGAGATCTTACAGTTGAAAACCACGTACAAGACAATTACGGTTTTGCAAGAACTACTTTTTGGGTTGAGTTATGCTTTTAACAACCATTTTGTAACTTTCTTTCTTACTATTATTGCCATTTTATTGGCCATTTTTTGCTGCAGTCCACAAAATTCGAATCACCTCAGAATCATATTTCACACTCAGCTAATTTGGAATATCTCCTAAAAATTTCCCAGCTGTGAGCAGCACTCAGGAGCAGACATTTTTATAGGTGTTCTCAAGCTTTCCACCAGACAGCCACCAGGTCAGCCACCCATCACCACCCAGCCTTCAATTTTTCCTTTCACATGAGAATCAAGTGGCATGTCTATGAAAACATGACAATTGTGAACTTGGACAAACGTACCATTATAATCTTTTTCTTTTTTGGTCTATTAATGCCACCTACAGCTAGAAATACTGTGCAGAGTCAGCAGGGCAGGGGACAGGCTGCAGCCCCCAGAGCTGCTCTCAGGACCCTTGTGTCCAGTTGCCAAAACCAGGGATTTGAACAATGCTGACTGCACCCATGGTGCTGAGCCTTGGTCCCTGGCTCCTCTCTCCCCTGTAGGGCAGCCCCTTCTTCCTGCTCCCAAGGTGAAATCTGCAGCAGAAGATATCACCACTACATATAAAGAGCATACAATTTTCACTAACAGTTTGACTGCAAACCTAAGAGGATGTATTCTGTAAATATGAAATGATCAGAGCTTAGCTCTCACAATCTCAAAAGCAGCCATCACTCACAAAGCCAGATCTCCAGATGTTAATTTACTGTTGGATAGAGCAATTGGTATCAATTTGTGATCTTCTTGCCTCTAACATTGCCTAAAAATACAAATCAGATTGCAGGAGATGCCAGAACATATATTTCACCGACACTTTAAGACACCTGAAAATTAAATGCTTGATCTTTCTTGATCAATAAATCTTCAAGATTTATTAATCTTCTTTTAATGTAATTTAAAAGCATAATTTATTCTTTGCTTAATACAATAACTGTAGCCAGAACATATATTTGTTTAAGTCTAGCTAAATATTAATTCAAAGAGAAAACGGGAGCTACAGTCAACAAGTACCTTCAGTTCACGAGATAATGAACAATAATATAAAACTTTCCTGTTTATCAGACTATTGTCGAAACTGTCTCCTGTACACTTATTATCATCATTCAGTCAGAAAATCATAGTGTACCAGTCTCCCACATTTAATGTTCAAATGAGTTCTTTATGGTTTTACACCTCACGATCACCTCAAAAATGTCACCACACTGAAACTCTGAAGATGAAGGAGAGGGAGGGAAAATTAATATGTGTAAGAGAGGTTTCTCTAGCTTGTATCAAGTAACTGTAACCTCTAACTTCTTCATGTATCTTATTAGGATAAAAAATGAAACCTTTACTTGAACAGAGAAATCTTCAATTTCTGAATCTGGTAGTCAGCTTAATCATAGATCCTGTGATTTACTTCATGCACCATCTGGTGTTTCTTTTCCCCTGAGTTTCTTTACTGAGCTTTCCCCATGCTCCTCAGAAACTTCCCATATGTAGCCTTTCTCCAGTTCCCAGCCCTCCACCTCCAGGGGGACCTAAGATGTTCATCATTACAATCAATCTCATCTGCACCAAGCTGGGGGGGTGGGTTGGGAGGGGTGAAGATTACTCAAGAGAGATGTGTGTTGAATGTTACATGATTTTCTATCACCTGCTTTCTGATAAACTTCTTGCTTGCCAGGCCTTTATCAGATATTCTGTATTTCTGGTCACAAGGGACATTCATCCTAACTCAGTTCTTAAGGCAAATTTAGAAGAAAACTTATGCCTGACATTTATTTATACATAATGCTAACATTTATGCCCTATCATTACTGTATTCTTTTTGGGCTGCTTTCTATTAAATCAGCATTACAAAATGCAGAGTTAGGAGTTCTTTTAACCTAATTTACTTTATGTGCTTTTCCCCTAAATTGAATATATGTGACTGCAGACAATTTTCAGAATGCAAGTAAAGATTATACAATTCATACTGCAGTAGCAAGTGCTAAAATCTGAAGATAAGCTATCCCTTCATCTTGTGATTTGTGAAAACACTGTATCATTTCAGACATATATTATGTCATCATCACAATGTTTCTTGCATAGAGTCTGTGTTATCATCACTCTAACCAGATCTAGCAAACAGAAAAATCTTTAGGTAATCTGATTTTATTCCCCAACACCAGAAATATATTAATAAAAACACCTGTCAGGCCAGGATGCTCTGGCATAATTTAAATAAAAAGTCCTCAAGTTCCTCCTGAAATAATATATTACCTTTACATATTGGGGTAGAGGGAGAATTTAACTTATTCCTAGCACTCTTCTAAACGGCAATCACAGGCAGTCTTTTTATGATCAGAAACATCTTAGGATATAGTCCTACGTTGTAATTTCTCCAACACCAAAGCAATTTTAAGAAAACACCTGCTCTCCCCAGGCCCGAGTCATGCACCTGCCATTACGCAGTAAGACAACTTAATGGTGTGGGTTGTTTGTTGTTGTTTAAATCAGATTGCTCTGGAGCGTGACTGCACACAGAACCACAGCAGCACGATTAAGGGACCGTCAAACTGAGGCAGGCAAGAAGGTGTTTGAATGGGAACGGCTTTGCCACTGGAGAAGTCTGATCCGGGCTGCACCCTTTGTCAGCGAGAAACAGTCCTTCAGGGATTTGTTGACTACAGTGTACTAGGTGAGCATATAAATTCCTGGTGGCGTTTTCAAAGGAGGCGGTATGTACGGGACTGCGGGTACAAAGGCCGATGAAAGCGGGACATGCAACACTTCGAGCTACTCTGGAAATCCCAGCACTAGTGAGAAATATCTGCCCTATGCTGATGCAGGTAACATGAGATTGCATTTCTCTCATACAGCAAGAAAGGTATAAAAGCAAAAAAAAAAAAAAAAAGAAAGAAACCATAAAGAGTCCCAAAGGAGAACAAGGGAATATCCAGGACTGAGACAGCCCAAGTCAGCCGCAGGCAGAGGGGAGGCAGAAGGGGAACTGCACAGTCAGGAGACTGAGCCAGAGCAGCTGAAGCAGATGTTGCCAATGGAGAGGAGGAGGAGGAAGGGGGAAAGACAGGCCTTAATTCCTTCTCAGTAAGCTTTGGCAATTTCCCTGCGATATAGAAATGCCTGAACTAATTTTTAAATGATCAGTCTAGCTTGTCAGCGCTATGCTCAGTAAGGGCTAATTTATCCTGCTTCTCAGCCTCTGTGATAGTAGACACACCTGAAAGGCATGAACGCACACAATTTTAAATATATTTCAACTAACTGTGAGATACAAACATGGTTTAAATAAAGCTTGGCAGACTTATAAACCTCACCACCATGAGGTTATAGTTCAAAATCCTACATGTCCAGTTATCACAGATCAAGTAGTAACAAAAACAAACAAACAAAAAAAAAAAATCATCGGCATAAAATATTTGACTTTTTAAATAGTGATTTACAGTGGATGGATTCCAGAGCTTTTTCTGTGTTTTTTGCATGTCCACATTGTCAGCCGGATTCTTTGTAGCTATGGAAGGAAGGTATTGCTAATTAACCTGACTCTCACTCCAGACTCTTATCTAGACTCTCATCCTGATTTTAGAGTGGCAGTTTCAAGACTCAGAGCAGAATATAAATGTTGAAGGAGAATGTAAGGGTTGTATTTTCCTTTCCATAATACTAATGTTTCTGGTAATTTATTCATTGGAGAATTTCCTTACAAATAACCAGGTGTAGCGTAGTTAGATGCTCAGGGTGGTAGCTAGGCAGTTAACATGCGCAGACACTTTTGAAGGAACATTACTGAGCAATTCAAATAGTGAAATCAAAATGCAACGTTCACTTGAGACAATCTTTGCAGAGCTGCTCTTTTGTTAGCTACTAGTAGGAAGACAGGAATATAGATTTGCTTTATGTGGTAAAGCTCTTCTCTTTCACAAATCCAGAAGGGACCCATTTGTGTCTCAGCTGTAACACAAAGCGGGTTACACGCAGCAAGGCAATACGCAGATGCAAACCTGTTGGTGGCTGGGTGTGCTGTAGTGGCTGGCCACCAGCGAGCTCACATAATACAGATGCAATACAGGTGAATGAACTTGGGAATGCTACCATTATTTGCTTATCACATATTATGAAATATCTTTTTTCTTTTCCTATTAAGGTGATAAAGTGGAGAATTACATATATAATTATGCTATTTCACCAGTAATGTATTCAGTATATAATAAACAGAAAAAAGACGGAAAGACTATTCTGATAGCAGCATTGATTTTAGACTACACATTAGGACTTGAGGCCATACCTGAGATCCTGCTTTAGATTAAATAGGTGTCAAAGTCTTACAGCTTCATCTGATCTCATAAGATCTGCTCCACTTGGATTAATTTGAAAGAATTAACACTCCTTCAAGGGAAGTTGAACACAGGCTCTTTCTAGCTAGAAAGAAAATAAGAATATGTTTTGTTTGGAAAAATACAAAGCTAATGCCACATTGCTCATCCTCAAAACCCAAAAGGATTTTAAATTTATCTAATTCAGAACTATCTCCTTTATTTTGTGTTTTAAAAAACAAACATTCACATTTGGCAGTCTGAGAAGCACCAAAGAAAAAAGAGAAGTAACACAAAGCAGTCGATTTTGCTTATGCACCTAGGCCTTGATAATCAGTAAGGAGCAACAAGCAATAAAGTGACGAAGGGTCAGGAACACAGGCCTCCAGCAGAACCATTTGAATGGTTCATCATTGAATGTTTATCAAGGGACGAAAATACTGACCATCAGTCATCAGTTTTGCTGAACTCTGAGAGAAAAAAAAGAAAAAAAAAAAGTACTTCTGAATGCAAGCATTAAGCACCCAATTACATTGAATGGAATAACATCAAAACGCAGAATCAAATTTAAGTAAAAAAAATCTAAAGCTAGTTTTAAGTAGACAATTGCATTACATGTCAGCTTAAGTTTTGAAGTTCCTTTATTGGATCAAAACCAAAGCCTTTCAGACATTATTGCAAAATGTCCCAGGGTCCATAGTCCAATTAGAAGAATTCAGATTTGGGGGCTGTTTTGGTTTTATTTAGTACTTCTTTTCCTCCCATTCTCTTTGTCTGGCCAAAAGTAACCAAAGAACTCTGAAATCTCTGAAATACTCAAATGTCATCAGAATTAACCCATATCATTGAAACAGCATATTTTGAAGACAATACATGTAATTAAAAACTTTTTAACCAGCACTCCAATATCTTAACATTTCACTACTGTCTACCTATTGATGTGCATATAAGTGCATACAAGGAAAGATCAAAATAACTAAGGAGATCAGTGCATACTTAAAGCAGCATTGACAAGCATTTCATCAACTTCAGTTGACAATCCCATAGAGTGGAAAGGGATTTCTGAGAGAGTTCTCATTCCAATCCTTCTCACAAGCCTCAGCTTAAATGTACAGGGGATTTTTTTTTTTTCTTCTTTTAAATCAGTTCACCTACCCTTAAAGAAGCGTATAATAATTCAGTAACACTTGCTATAGTAAGTACTATAGACCACTTACTGAGGGACAACGTTAAGAAGATCCAAGCTCACGAGCACACATGCTGTAGAATAGGTTGGGCACAGACACAGCCAACTCTAGGATAAAGTTATGTTAAGAAAACACCCCTCAGTGTAAGCTAATGAGCGGTTTTAGCTGACATTAGACTCTTGTTAGATGTGTTTCTGTAAGGAAACTCTGGCTTCAGCCTGTGACTGACCTCCTTGTAGGGGGACTTGCAGGACTCTGTCTCTCACAGGAACACCAGCCGACAGCGTGCACAGAGCTTCCCTGGGAGATTCACAAAGCCACTGTCATCTTCCTCTGAAAATCTCCCACATGGCAAACCAGCATTATACCTCATACTTAGAGGCAGAAATGTGACCTATTCAGAATGGTGCAAAATAATCTAATACTAATCAAAACAAGCAGGTTTTACAGAAATTTCTTGAAGGACTTTGGAATTTGATTATAGAATCATACCTATCTCAGCACAATGCCTTTCATAGCAAACTGCTGAACATCTTCAAATCACAGTAGGTTTGTAATGGAACCCGGTTTACGACGTGAGCTTTCCTGAAACTATTGTCTTTGTACATGTATCAAAGTGATGGTCAGTATCTGCATATTTTCTCATTTTTCTGCATAAGTACGTGAGAAAAGGATAAAGGAGACAGCTATACTTGTTTCTGTTGGTAATTTCAGAGGGCTTAGTTTACAAATTTTACATTTAGGGAAGGCAGCATTTGGGATACATGTTTAGTAGTGTTTGTTCAATCTTAGGAAAATTCTGTCTAGCCAGAAACAACCTTATGAAATCAGACTGTGAATATGAAATTAGAGTATGTCCTGAAAGAGGTAATTACCTTTAAGATGGATAAAATTCCTTTCAAAGTGAAGTTCCACTGAAACACTGGCTTCTATCAAAAACCTTTCATTAATATTATTTTGTACATCATCCTTGGTAACAAAATTCTATGCCAGCTCTTATTTTTTTTCCATTAGTATCAGGAGCAAGAAAAATGGTAGTTCATTAAAGTAATAGCAATTATGTAATCATTTATTAAACCTGCCTCTGAAAACTGCTTCTTGTGTGAGAATGTCAGAATCTACCCATACTCGTATTTGTGATGTAGTGTGATGGTGCTGGGCTGAGAGCAGAAGACAAAGACATATTATACAATATGCATTTATTCCCAGTACGTACTTTTGAATGTATAGCAGTATGATTTAACACTGTGATAATCTCATTCCTATTAATGCAGCAATCCCACTCGCAGTATCTCAGTTTATGAGACTTATTCATTCACATCCATCAAGCTGCTAAGTCTTTCATCACAACACTGTTTTCTAAAAGAGATGCATTCAGAGTCATTTTAAATTTTAATGCCAAAATATATTGTATCAGAAACCTCTACCAAATATATCATTTGCTTCTCAGTCAGTTTAAAATTGTTTACTCATTCCACATTTTACTTTGTTTGGCACAATCCACAAAACATTTCTACTGACACGTTCAACTCTCAGGCAATTGAGACCCACCATGATTCTAACTACCCTTTTACTGATGAGCTATTAGGGGTACTTGTTAGTCCTAGCCATGTAGAACATAGAGTTAAAAAGCATCACATGTTTAAGAAAGAACTCATTTGCATTGTTATCCAGAACAGGAAACTGATGATATTCAGAAGGACATGTGCTTTGCTCATGACAAGAACATTTTTTTAAATGTTTTTCTGGTGAACATTGTGGAACACATACAGGTCATAAAATTGTGCTTCTTTCTCTTAATCCACCTTATCAGAGCTGGTGATATATACCCCAACTTGTAAGGCGTTTAAGGACATGCTTTCCTTTCTGTATGCACAACAAGTACTTTCCTAGGTTGGAATTAAGGACGTTCGTAAAAGTGAAACCATTCCCCAAATCAGATACAAGAAAGTTAGTGACTACACTGCTAAAATGCAGTCAGCACAGGCACATGCTACAAGTAATGGATTTAAACACATTGTTAAATTAGAGCCTGAATTACAATTGCAGAGTCAATCTCCACCTCCTCAACATTACAATTAACACTGTCAGCCAGCAAGGACTTACTAGAGGGCCTGTAATCTCTTTATTAGCAGCATTTAGCGTGGTCCATTGCTCATGCTCAAGCGATAGAAGCAGTCATTGAGCTGAGCAGAATATCACACACACCATCATTGCACCAAGCCCAGACAGCTGTACAAACACCTTGAAAGCAATCTGTGCTAGCGTGCAGCCACATCAGAACGCAAAAGATGCAGAAATGCAAAGAAAACACAACTTGAAGCCATTGGTTTCTGGGCAAAGGAAGATCTACTGTGGACCCACCAATGTCACCAGTGACCACAGTTCACACAAACGTGCGGTCCACCACATTGTACATCCAGAGTGTTTAAACTTACCATGTGCATGCTACACAGCCCTTCAACTCTGTGTCTCTGTGTGTGTGTGTGTGTGTGCACGCACAACAGTCACTGGGCACAAGCTGGGCCAGCTGCGCACCCTCTGGTCACACGAATGCGTGCACCAGAGACCTGCTGATTCACAGCACACACGCCACATAGTACATTTGTCCGTATTTCCAGGACTAACTGATTTGCAACACGTATATGCTATCGCAGTACAGTGTTTAGGATTTCAAGAGGTATCCAAAATGGTTTGAAAACCGAACAAAGCTCACACTGTACCTAACAAAGCCTCTCTTTACAGTGACACTGAAACTGCCAATTTAGTAGATGTCAAGAAATAATGAATCACTGCCACCTAGAGGCAATTGAGATATTCCCTTTCTTATCTTCATCCTCTAGTTCACCTGCTCAAAATGCAGATATCCTGTATTGAGTTTTTGGAAAAGTAGATTAATCTCAAGTTTGTTAAGCAGAAAATGAAGTAAATCAACACTTTATGGAAAATGAATAGGAGTTAACAGTCAGTTAAATATCCAGGTCCTTGTACTACTGAGAACATTGTAACTAAGCCCAAAGGCTGTGACTTCCTGCAATACAGGGATCTCTTTTTCAGAAGCAACAAAAATCTGCAGTAAATATAAGTACATATATTTTAGTATAGAAGAGTAAAAACTTGATTAAAAAAGCATCAATAATAAAACTACATCTATGATATATAGTTGGACAGTACAAAACCAGTATATACATAGCTCTCATCTTTGTTTTTAGTCACACAAAATTTTTCAACTAGGTCTCCAGAATATTACGGTTTTTTCCACTATTGCTCCACTTAAATGCTTGCTGGCTCTTTCAGTGTTGAAATGTTGCATTGAGAAAACAATTTAAACTCAGAGCTATGAAGCAGCTCTAGACATGTTTAATATTTATTGCTGTCGTTACCATTTATTCTGCATGCAACAAATATTTCCCATCTTTGCCTACGAAATTTTACCCAGGCTAAGTTACATTTGTTTTACACTAGTGTAAAATAATTGCCATTGAGAATGCTGCTTACAGTAGAAATTCCCAAAGTACATAGGCATGCTATCAACCTAAAGTACTTCCAAGTGATTCCTGCCAACAGTGCCTAATGTCCCTATGAGGTGATTCACCCCATCTGTGGGGGTGATGCTTCTGCACATCTGGAGCCACCTGTGAGTATGGCTTTCCCCACCATCAAGGCAAGCAGGAGAGACAGAAGGGTTAAAGGAGGTTAAAGGGATGGAAGTAGAGATTACAGGTTTTGTGGTACCAAGGACATGTGACTGAGGTTTTCAGTTTGGGGATAGTGCGGTAATCAGGGAGAATAAAGGTTTCAAAACCTGCTTTTAGACCTACGGAAGGAGAAAAGGGAGCAGACTCGTAGTCTCATACTCTTGGCCTGGTACAGAGCTGCTAATGCTGCCAAAATCTCCATAGCTGTTGCTGCTACTTCTTGTGGTGATTGAGCAAACAGGCAGAGCTTGGGATCTTCTGGGTTAGAGAGCTGGACCTTATCATCAAGTTTATTTAATGACAGCCAAAGGTAAGGGAGAGAAGACCGAATTATTTCAACAGGAAGGAATATCTGGATGAAAATCTTCCCTCAGTTCTCTGCTGTCTGTTATAAAACGTTCCTGTAATAAATACTGTAATTCTTAAAACTATCGGAAAGTTGCACACATTTGGTAAGAACAATATTCAGTCTCTAGAGTACTTGGGGTTTAGCTCCTGAGTTTTTTGTTTGTGTATATCAAAATTATTTGGCAGTATAAGGATAACAAAGCTTACTGAGAGCTGTGACAGAAGAAGGGACTAGACTGAAAGCAGTTCCTTCAACCCTCTGTATGCATCAGCTCCAATTTGTACTGGTTCCTGCAACATGAAGCTCTTCACAGGTGGCATAGGAGCCGACAGACAGTGAAATTCCCTGTCTTCATTTATTTTCATAACTTTCATTGGCATTATCAATTTGGATAAAAATTTCCATGCTGGGTGTCTGCACAGACTGATGAATTTGGGGGAGTTTTGTTTTTAACATTCAGCAGTTCTGTTTAGATGTAGCTAAACAAAGAACTTCGTAAACAATTGAGAGAGCTTGGGGGACAGGGAGGGAGGTCCACCTAAAAATGTATGAGTTTGGCTGTCACACTAATAAATTCTAGTGCATCTTAAACTTCCAGGTGGAGCTCCAAATTTGCTAGGGAGTCACCATTCACCACTGTTGACCTTTTGAAAGACTTGAGTTTGTCCACATTTGGCCAGGTTCTACAGCCATAAAAAAGCCTGTCACTTGCATGTGTCTGGCAGAGATTTTCAAAGAGCTTAGCAGTTATGTTCTCTGAAGAGTCTGTCTAGAATTAAGAGTGATCCTCAAAGCTCCTACAAACTGAAAAGACAAAAGTGCATTGATACACCGTTCTCATTAGGCACGCTCCAACCAACTTACAGAGGATTTTCGCTAAAACCATCACCAAGGCTGCTCAGAGGATACTGGAAACCAATCAAGAGTAGAATTTCTAGGAAGAGCATTTTGAAATGTCTCAGCTACTCCATTCATCACCAACTTCTTTTCCCTGCTTATAAACTCCCAAGACAGCCAACAGTGTTCTCTTCAGCATTTTCATCCCACCTACAGGACGTTAGGAACAGGCAAGAACTTGCAAGCAATTTTCAGAGACCAGCTTCTTTTTTCCAGGACATAATTATTATATTGGGACAAGTACAAAGCAGCTCAGTGCTGTTATTACACAGGAGCTGCATCCATTCTGCATGTGACAATAAGCTTATTTATTAGTCACACAGTTTGTCCCTTCTTAGAGCCCATGAAAAATGGAAGACATGGGTGTAACAGCTCAAATTCTGTCCTAGAGAGAAGAAGAAATACAAAGCAGACTGAACGGGGAGGAAAAGAGCCTTCGTGTAAAGAAGGCTATACACAAGGCAGGAATGATGGCTGTGATTGAACTGCAGCCACTTTGTGATAGTACTCTTGAATACTATTCAACTTTATTGCTGGCTAGGAATACCCAATCTGCATGATACTCTGACAAAAAATATCCTCTTCATGAAATCTGTGTTTTTCACAGCATTAAAAATACTTGAGAAACTGTCATTTTTCCACTGGGAGCTTGAAATGACAGACACCTCACTGCTGTCAGAAGAACTCTATTCACATTTACTTAGCGTCTTCAGACAGGCTGCTGAGGGCTTTGGATCTCTGCTTTCCTTATCAGATACTTCCAATTCATACGTGCCTAAGCTACCAACAAGACTGAGACCAAGGCTTTGCTCACCTCCTTACGCTCCCCAAAAGTGAACCGTGACTGCACCTGCTACCGGGGTTTTCAGCTATTGAGCTGAAAGGCTCTTGCCAGCTTCACTTTCTGTCTGCAGAAGACAATTCAGCCAACAATAACTTTCTGGATGAGCAGTCGACAAAACAAAGGAGTATTCTCTGGGACCTCTTAAAACATGAGACGCAGAAGACAGACCAGATAGCTACAAAGAAAAAAAGCAATAAGAAAGCCATAACATTCGAATACCAAACAGCTAGGAAAAATTCTGGATAAAGTACCAGCTGGAAAGATGCTCTGAACTGTGAAAAAGGAAATTATTTTTCACCGCTTGGTTCACACTGTGTTCAGGGGAACAGAGTTTTCTTTCTTTGAAGTTATCAGGATTATGTGAAAGAAATATGATTCCATTATCAGTTTATTCCCCTCTTGGGAAGAACTTGTAAGCCTCCCTAAAATTGACTGTTTGGGTCAAAAGCATGAGGTCATGATATTCTCTGACATAGACAGTATTGGTATCGTGAAGAGGAATTTCAATTGCAGGATTATCTGCTTACCAATATATCTTAATACTAGGCATTATCATCGACTTTTCCTCCTGGGGCCTACCTTTGACATCAAAGTTAACATACCTAATTGCACACCACCATATTATACGTTATTTTAAGGACTAAACTCAACTGAAAATGCCTCAGCTGTAGTATCAGATACTTAGACAGTCACTGGAAAAGTTATTCTATTTTATAAGAGCATTTCTTAAATTCATTTAGCGGCACCCTGAGCTGGCAACGGTTCAGTGCCTCTAGAGGTGAGCAGTGAAAACTAGCCAAAAATCCTGTTTTAAAGTATTTATACTTATTCTCTGACTTTGGAGGAATGGAGCTGCGCCAGCTATTAGAGGTGTTTAGCTGTTCTTGGGCTACTGGAAGCACTTAAGGAGGCTGTTTCTCACTTGATTCTCAAAAAACCCCACAGAACTGGATGATACTAATATCCAGCAGCTCACTATCTCCAGTTGGCACTTATCCCACTGCTTCCTCCCTGTGCACCACCCCAGCTGTTGTGCACTTGTATCAGCCTTGAACCAGTCCTGACATTTGTTGGGCCTTCCATGTAAGGGAATTTGAAGCATTAATATAGCAGAAAACTAACTCCAAAAAAACAGAAGGGGCAAGGGGTGTTTTCTGCTGGCTTATGGAACTCAGTTGGCTCCCATAAATGTCTTACAGGCACCAAAGCTGGCATGAGGGAAGGGCAGAACTGCAGAGCCAAGAATAAGTGAAAAGAAAAG
Source organism: Burhinus oedicnemus (assembly GCA_008921705.1). Lineage (NCBI taxonomy): Eukaryota > Metazoa > Chordata > Aves > Charadriiformes > Burhinidae > Burhinus > Burhinus oedicnemus. The sequence continues at coordinate 2,601,946 of VFFE01007663.1, read as the reverse complement.
AAGGCAGGAGCAAAGAAGTAGATTGGAAAATTATCTTTCAAATAAGACAAAGGTTGAGTATTGCTAAATCTAGACGTTAAATCTATAGGACTCATACGACCCTTTTCCTACAACAGCTTTTCCTAATCCAGCAGGAATGACAGTAGTGTCCGCTTATCTCATCCTTGCATATCTGACAACCAAATACAGTTACTTGGCATGAAATTTTTTGCTCATATTTCTGGCATTCACTCCAAAGACATGCCAGTATTTCAGAGTAACACTTTCTCTGTGACTCAGTGCACTTCAGAGAAGCAGGAAGATAACATGAATTCAGTTTGTTATCAATATGGATGATGAAATTTGTACAATTTCCATAGCTGCAGAAAAATCAGTCAAGCTAACCTATATGCCATGAAGCTACTATGTCAAAGGAAAATTTCCCAATAAACGTTTATAGAAAAGAACAGTATTTAGTAATGGTAACTCCAAATGTTAATGAAATTATTTGCTCTCAGACATCATATGAATGTGTGATGGTTAACAGTGACATTCAAATACAACTGCTACTCATTGCAAGGTCCTTTTCATCATAGTCAATCATCCATTTGCTATCAACCATTTCCCTAGTTATTTCAGGTCCAACATTATTTTCAAAATGATACTCATACTGTTTTTCTTATTCAGACAAATCCCCCTTAGATTCCTGTAACATTCAATGGTAATTTTGAACCAAAAGTAAAAGACAAGATATGAAGCTTCAAGACTGATTTGCAAAGACAAATGAACCCCTGGTGGTTGTTTAGGGAACCACGACAGCGATATCTAGGTGGTAAAAACTGATTTATAAAATGTAACTAGTCATTAGACAGTGATGTGCTATCAAGATTAATGGTCATTTGTTTTTTCTTCAGAGTATTTTCTCCATGACAAGGTACAGCTGTCAGGACTTCAACAGATCTTGATTTTTTTGGCAGAAAAAACAACAACAATCTGCAGTGCACTGAATATTTTCCAAGCGTAGTTCCCAGTTGCCATAGAGGTAGTAGACATTCTGGAGAAGCTCCAGCTGAACCAAAAACCAAGCAGCTCTCAGCACTGCAAAAGTTATTTTGAGGCTGTCACACACTCCAGTAGGATCCAACAGTGAATGACAAAAATACTGCTTCAAAGGTTTCACAAATCCTTCTTTGGAGTTGGTTTGAAGCCTCCAAAATATACAAGTGTTGCAATATGGGCATAAAATAATTTTAGAGCTATGCATATCTGAGATGTGCCATCATCTGCATCACACTAACTGTGGAGCAGTATCATATGAAGCCATAAAGTCAGGCTATCTTGTAGCAGTCAAGAGCAGGAAAGCTTTGAACATTCCTGTACTTTGCAAAGAGCTCACTGAATAATTCATAGAATTGTTGGAGTGGGAGGGGACCTTAAAGATCAACTAGTTCCAGCCCTCCTGCCATGGGCAGGGACACCTTCCACTAGACTAGGCTGCTCAAAGCCCCATCCAACCTGGCCTTGAACACTTCCAGGGATGGAGAATCCACAAATTCCCTGGGCAACCTGTTCCAGTGTCTCACCACCCTCAGAGTGAAGAATTTCTTCCTAATATCTAATCTAAATCTACCCTCTTTCAGTTTAAAACCATTACCGCTCATCCTATCACTACACTACCTGACAAAAAGTCCCATCTTTCCTGTAGGCCCCCTTTAAGGGAAGGAAGGCTGCTATAAGGTCTCCCTAGAGCCTTCTCTTCTCCAGGCTGAACAACCCCAACTCTCTCAGCCTGTCCTCATAGCAGAGGTGCTCTAACCCTCTGATCGTCTTCGTGGCCCTCCTCTGGAGCTGCAACAACAGGTCCATGTCCTTGTTATGTTGGGGACTGCAGAGCTGAATGCAGTACACCAGGTGGGATCTCACCAGAGCCGAGTAGAGGGGCAGAATCACCTCCCTTGACCTGCTGGCCACGCTTCTTTTGATACAGCCCAGGATATGGTCGACTTTCTGGGCTGCGAGCACACATTGCCGGCTCATATTGAGCTTCTCATCAACCAGCACCTCCAAGTCCTTCTCCGCAAGGATCCTCTCAATCCATTCTCTGTCCAGCCTATATTTGTGCCTGGGATTGCCCTGACCACATGCAGGACCTTGCACTTGGCCTTATGGAATTTCATGAGGTTGGCACAGGCCCACCTCTCAAGCCTGTCCAGGTCCCTCTGGATGGCATCCCTTCCCTCCAGCATGTTGACTGTATCACACAGCTTGGTGTCATTGGCAAACTTGCTGAGGCTGCACTCAGTCCCAACATCCATGTCACCAATAAAGATGTTAAACAGCACCGGTCCCAATACTGACCCCTCAGGAATGCCACTCGTCACTTGGACATCAGGCCCTTGACTGCAACTCTTTGAGTGTGGCCATCCAGCCAATTCCTTATCTTCCAAGTGGTCCATCCATCAAATCCATGTCTCTCCAATTTAGAGACCAGGATGTCACATGGGACAGTGTCAAATGCTTTGAACAAGTCCAGGTGGATGACATCTGTTGCTCTCCCCTTATCCACCAATGCTGTAACACCACCATAGGTGGCCACTAAATGTCAGGCACAATTTGCCCTTAGTGAAGCCACATTGGCTGTCACCAATCACCTCCTTATCTTCCATGTGCTTTAGCAGAGTTTCCAGGAGGATCTGCTCCATGATCTGGTTGGCCGCAGAGGTGAGACTGACTGGCCTGTAGTTCCCTGGGTCTTCCTTTTTTCCCTTTTTACAAATGGGGGTTATGTTTCCCCTTTTCCAGTCAGCAGGAACTTCACCAGACTAGCACAACTTCTCAAATATAATGGATAATGGCTTGGCAACTTCATCTGCCAGTTCCCTCAGGACTCACTGTTGCATTATGAGTATAGTTTTGACATTTGCCTGTCTGAGCCCCTCCAAGGACTTTCACTGAAACAGTTTCACAAAGTCGAAAATTGATGATTTATTGAAGCGACAGATATAACAAATTCAGAATTGCTGTTGATAAATGCACTAGCTGCAATAGTGCTAATAAATGATGACGGTGCTAGCAAAATAAATGCTACCCCGGATATTCTTCACCAAGAGGTGAAGGTGCAATGCTTACCAAGAAGGCTTCTCTGTCTTGGTGGGGGAAGAGAAGCAAAGTCCGTCAACTGTCTCTTGTAGGTCTCTAGTCTCTTCTCTCCCCAAGAGATCTCCAAGAGATACTTTCCTCAACGTCCTTTATATCCTAAACTTATCTGTTCCCCTCCCTGGGGTGACGTTTAACATGATTTAGGTGGAGAGTCGAGTGCTGTAGTCATATATGTTTAGTGTGTCCTTCTTTAAGCTCATTATTCAGGGGTGTCAACTTTAATATTCATTTCATGAATAATCAAGCAAAAGGTCTCAATCCAAACACCGCAACCTTCAAGATTCCGTGCTGAAACCATGTATCTGCTTATTCCTGCAATCTTTAGCCAAAACAGGACTGTCCTACCTCTGCAAGACTCCCTTCCTTCAGCTGCTTCTTCTGCCGAACTCGTGGATCTCCACCCACAAGGTATGCACAAGAGATAAGCGGACACCAGTGTTTTTAATGTCTTATATACCATTCCCACATTCACAAATGTACCTCATCAGGTCCCATGGACTTGTGCACCTTCAGGCACCTTAGATGGTCTCAAACCTGATCTTCGTCTACAGTGGCTGGTTCTTCATTCTCCCAGTCCCTGCCTTTGCCTTCTCTGTCGGGCAGTATGGCTAGAGCCCTTGCTGGTGAAGACCGAGGCAAAAAAGTCATTGAGTACGCCTTGTCCATGTCCCGGGTGACCAGGCCTCCTGTTTCCTTTTGGAGAGGGCCCACATTTTCTCTAGTCTTCCTTTTGTCAATGACTTACCTATTGTGCTGGTTTGAGGTCATTCACCTCAGCGGCCAATCCAGCTCAAACCACGACGCCTCTAGAAGCCTTTCGTGTTGCCCTTGACATCCCTGGCCAGATTTAACTCTATCCGGGCTTTAGCTTTCCTAACTTGATGCCTGGCTGTCTGGACAATTTCTCTGTATTCCTCCCAGGCTACCTGTCCTTGCTTCCACCCTCTGTAGGCTTCCTTCTTCTGTTTGAGATTGTCCAGGATCTCCTTCTTCATCCACACAGGGCTCCTGGCATTTTTGCCTGACTTCCTCTTTCTTGGGATGCATCGCTCTTGAGCTTGGTGCAGGTGGTCCTTGAATATCAGCCAGCTTTCATGGACCCCTCTTCCCTCCAGGGCTTTATCCCACTGTATTCCATCAAGCAGGTCCCTGAAGAGGCTAACGTCTGCTCTCCTGAAGTCCAGGGTAGCAAGCTTCCTGCGCGCCCTCCTTGCTGTCCTAAGGATCTTGAACTCCACCATTTCATGGTCACTGCAGCCAAGGCTGCCCTTGAGCTTCACGTTCCCCACCAGTCCCTCCTTGTTGGTGAGAACAAGGTCCAGCATGGCACCTCTCCTCACTGGCTCCTCTGTCACTTGGAGAAGGAAGTTATCATTGACATATTCCAGCAACCTCCTGGATTGCTTATGCCCTGCTGTGTTGTCCCTCCAATAGATACCAGGGTGGTTGAAGTCTCCCATGAGGACTAGGGCTTGTGAACGTAAGACTGCTCCTATCTGTCTATAGTGGGCCTCGTCCACTTGGTCTTCCAGAACAGAACAGTTTGTTCAGTGATACTGATAGAGTGGATGCTCAGGACAAACTGCCAGCAGGCTACAATTTGTTTGAATTTAATACTCAGATTTGATTCATATCTAATAAAGTACTGATCTTGTTGTTTAACTGAAATAGTCAAAATCCAAGCTATGTTTAGCTGCAGCTGGTCAGCTATGTTGCAGGCTGTTTGCATACTCTCCCAACTGGATGAGTTTACAGGCATATCGAACAACTGTTGTGCAACTGAAAATAAAATGCGTCTCTTTCCCACAGGGCATGAAACCTTGGGGTTTGCATTCTGTGAACGTTTGGGATGTCAGACTATCTGGAGAGCCGGGAGAGGTGAAAAGAAGGAGAAAGCTTGTTCGAAACAAATTCATTTAACAGTTCAAAACACTTCACACTATTTACCTCAGCTTTAATTATAACTGACTCCGAAGGACACATTTGCACATAAGCATGCTGGAGATATTTAATCTCTTTCAACATGCATGGGCATAAAGCTCTCATCATGGGATATCTAAGGAGAGATAGCAGTTGCTAAAAGAAAAACTAGAATATATATAAAATATTAGAAAAGCCTCATTCCCTCCTTCTCCCAAAAATATTTTCAAGAGAAACACAAACTCTCTCATTAACATATTTCAGTCTCATCTAAGAGCCTATAAAATCCCACATATAAGCAATACCCCTCCTGATACTGTGCAAAGATAGTTATTAGGATCTGGAGTCACGGTTCTATTTCTGTCCACTTTTGAGACTTGAACTGAACCTTATCTGAATGGAAGTTCTTAAAATATGTTTTCTATAAAAGACAAGTTACTGAACTGTGTTTCTCATCCTAGATACAGTTGTTCCAGCAATGAGCCACGCACATCAGCATGTAATCTTGGATGTGTTAAAAAAAAAAAAAAAAAAAAATCAACCAAACAAAAAAATCCCAGTAAACACCTACAGCAAGCAGTGAACTTATTAGCATGAGGTCTCCTGCTCCTCTTGATTAAATCAAATGGGCAATGAACTCAGAAAAAGTTTTCTGCAAGCCAGACAGGCATGTTAAATTATTTCATGTGTCCTAACGTTAAGATGTCCTAATGTCTCACCTCAAAATCTGCAAGTATTTTCTAATAAATACTGTGGACCAGCTCCGTAATTCAACAGTCAAATCACAATAGATGAGATCCTTTAAAACAGGTAAGCAATTTCGGAATAAACCTCTCATATTGATGAACATCTTGTAGCTAATAGCTAACACTAATAAGTAATAGTGCAACAGCTAATAGCTAATGTTATTTGTAAAATGAACAATCATATTGCACTTTTGAAAATTTCACCCTGATATTCTAAATATTGCTTTGAATTCAGATATTCACTTTTATTTTTAAAGAAAGCTTTTAAATATAGTCCTGTTTCCATACGTTCACACTCTGATATCAATTCCCTGTGCAAACAACATGGGCTTTTTACAGGTCTTATACTAGTTTTTATAAAAATAGCATCCCAAAATTGCTAGTCAGGACAAATAAGGAAATATCGTCTCTTGTTCATACAAGCAGGATAGGACATTCTATTTTTAAGTAGGACTCAAATGTATCATTTGGCACTTTATAAATTTTTGCACATCATTTTCCCACCTGTAAATGAGGGCTGCTATTTTCAGTTTTACAAAAGACTAAATACAGATATCTCTTTCAAGCTTTGGCTCTCTAGACTAGAAAGAACTCATAAAGCCAAAGTATTAGTGCTGTGCATCAGTATTTCTGCTGATCAGGCACCTAAGACTAATGTTCAAGTTATACATTATATCAGGATTAAAATCTGTAAGGAAAAAAGCTTGAATAACTCACTTGGGCTCACGGCCATTAATCTTTAATTTCTTGAGCAAATCTTTTGCAAAACACATTTAAGTCAATTATGGTTCCAGACAGAAAGAGAACAGGTATAGAAAGTCATAATCAGTCAGGAAGATCTGAAAGTAGACACCTGGATCCTACAACAGAAAGCAAGAGCTGGATTATAAGTAGTTAACCTGTGGTTCTAAAATAGTAGAGTATTTAATATTAGCTTTAAAATAACACTAGTGAAGTCAGTTGCTCAATATGAGTATTTAATAAATAACATCATAATATTAAAATAGTATGACGAACATTGACTTTTTAAAATCTTCTATATCCTGAGAATCTTGTTGATTATTTTATGTCTAGGAATCTACTTGTAGATTGCATCAGACAGTAGAAAGCTGTCTTTTCCACCCAGTTCCATTCATTGGTTTATTTGGGGGTGAAATTATTTTTTTGTCCTTGGGGAGAACCACAAGGTCCCTTTGGAACACCATGGGAAATACTGAGAACAAGGTGCTTTATAGCACCTAGGGTAGCAAATCATATGGAAAGAAAATATCCAGTGAAAGAGGCAGTTCTCTCTACTCAGCTTTTCATACTTGGATGCTGGCAGTAATTGCAGACCAGCATACTGAGAGTTATTGCAGTCCTGCCTGATGGCTCAGCAGCAATATACTCCTGATAATCCTAATAAAGTACGACAGGTGAAATTTTCTCTCTTCTTGTGGGGAAAGGAAGCAATATTTATTCTAAACCCAGCCTCTTCAATAACAGGATTTTAAAATGTCTTCACTAATTAGTTCAGGCTGCTTGAAGGATTGTTGCTTCTTTTTTTTTTCTGTTAATTATTATAATTTTCTAACCTCACCTAGCTCTGCTATTGTTTCCTAAACTTTAAAAACACAGTTGTCACAGAGGAGACTTTGATGCTTTGCAGCCTTTTGTATTTCTGTTTAGTTTCTTCTCCTCAAAAAGGACTTACATTAATGTCAGAAGCATTTAATGTCAGTTTACTACAGTTAGTGTTCAGGTAATGAAGCAAAGCACAACTTCTGAAGGAGAGTTTGGTCAGGAGCTACCTCAGAAATGTATCGCCCAACACAAAAATATTTACATTAGAACTGGTTCATTTTAAATAGAATATTTTATGCTTCTGAGGAAAAAAAAAAAGAGAAATTAGAAAACATTCAAGTTTTAATATTATAATATGTTGGTTCCAACCTGTATTTTGGAGGATTGGACAAAATGCTGAAAGCTTACAAAAAAACCCAAACATTTCCTAATTTGGTTTCAAAAAGAAAAAAGCGTCCCTTCTCCACTGAATTACTTTTTGTGTTAAACATGTTCAACTAGTTCTAGTAAGGCTAACATCAAGCATAAAACGTAACTGGGTATTGCAGGAATGGAAACAGGCTGAAAAAGTATTTGTGATTTGAGTCAAAGAGCCAAACCTTTCAGTTACTCAAGAAGGACATAATTAAGACTGGAGGTGATTGGGCAGCTCTGCATGTTACAGAAATATATGACAATTAATAGGGAGGCATGAAGCTGTCTAGAGAGAATTGAGGTATTTAGGCCTACTGACACTAAACTTTCCTTTCTTAATAACCTTTCATTAACCCTAAAGGAGTAGACACTGGAATTCCCTGGGCCTGTGGACCATAGGTTGAAAACTAATCCTGTAGTGAAAAAACACAATCTCTTTAGGATAAAAGTTGAAAAGCCCTAGAAGAGAGAGCTTTGGAGTACTGTTACAGAATCACTAAGCCTAGGATAGAATATGAAGAGAAATCTCTATACGACTATAAGAAATAAAGAATAGTGATTATGTGAACGTGGGAGACTAATCTCCCAAACTTGGATGCAATATCAATGCCACCAGTAAGAGCCAAAGGCTTAGGTAGTCTTGAACTTGCTATAAGACAGATTTCCTTAATAAATACCCAGTGAACCAATGAAAACGAATGCTGCTTTGGACATAGGTTTAGCAAGAAACAAGGTCTTGCAGAATGGCTTTTCATAGAAAATAATATTGGATTGAGTGATCATGAGCTGAATCAGTCTTTATCAAACTGCAAGATAGACAACAGGTCTGACTATGACTACTAACGTTTGGGATTTTACAAAGGAACTAAAGAAACCATACAGAGTGAATTCAGGAATGCAGAGCTTTTAAAACATAGAAAGTAAGGAATTACTTTAAATCAAAGGGCAGACACTATTTAGAGTTAACATTGCAAGCAAGAAAAAAAAGCTAATAGAAAAAGCTTATGGGCTTCCTTCAGTGAATCAGCTGCTTTTGTACACATGCAGATACACCAAGAACAAAGAAAGCACTGTTCCTCAGAAATCAGAGGATGTAGAAAGAAGGAAAATGGCTGAGATTTCTTGAACTAGACTTTACATTTACCACTGAAACAAAAGCAGCAAAAATTCTTTAAAAACAATAAAAATGAAGAAAGGGGGACAAAAAAAAGTTACAATGCTGTAAATATAGAACTTATGATTCAACAGAGATTTGATTTAATAGAGATTAACATTAATCTAGGTCCAATCCACATATTAAATGTACATTTTGCCTCCATTTTCTATAAAGTTCATGATGAGGACATTAGTGGAATAAGAAGTAAAATTGAAGGTAGAGCATCAGAAATTATGACACCTGAGAGAGAAATAAACGTTAACATTCTTAATACCTCATAAAGCAAAAATAAGTCAGGCTGGATAATCTCCATGCTGGAATATAGAAATATGAAACTGTCAAATGAAATTGCAACTGCAACTGCTAGGATTTTTGAGGCAGTATCTTATGACTGGAGAACAGTAAATGTAGAAACTATATTCAAAAGAATGGGAACAAAGACCAATTCTGGAACCACTAGACTTATTAAACTGACTTAATGAAAAAAAAAAAAAAAAGACCTAGAATAGTGTTTGAAGGAAGAATTAAGGGCAGAGAGATAAACGGAAAGTAGCATAAATTATAATGTGGATTTATCAACAGTAGATGACACCTCAAACCAATCTAATATCTCTTTTCAAAAGTTATCTGCTTTATTAGACAGAAGAATACTATTTATCACAGATTTAAATAGGGCATTTGATGCAAAATCCCTGCAGAAAAGGTTTGCTAAAGGCGGAGAAGACAGGTGCTAATACAAGGTTTATAAAGCAGCTAAGGATGTGGCTAGAGGGATCAACAACAGCTTATACTGACTAGGTAGCCATGGAATGAGGAGAGTTTACTAGGTGTTTTATCAGTCCCGTTTAATAAGTTATTTAGAGATCTTAAGGAAAAATACAGATGAAATTAGCAGACAATGTAAAGTTGTGCAGTACTGTCATTATTACAAAGACCAGATGATCTTATAAAAGCATTAAATTACTGTATTGATTTGACTTATGGAATGAGATATAATTTAATAGTATAAAGAGCAGATTCACGTACTTGGGGACATCTGTTAAGAACTTTTGGGTCATTAATTATGGGTGATCACATAGGTTGAAAAGTGCAAAAAAAAGTAGGTATATTGGAAGATGTAGTCTACTAGATGTTGTCTATTGGAAGATGGCTATGAACAGTGATTGCTGAAGTTATGAAAAGGCTAATGAATTCACAAATGCGTAAGGAAAGACATTTGTTGCAAGAGGAACCAAAAGGCCAAATTAGGAATATTGTGTACAGTTCTGGTCAACCAGTTTCAGTGAAGATTAACTTTAACTGGAATAATTGCTAAGAAAGATGATTAGAATGATTAGACAGAACTAAATGGAGCAATATTATCAGCGCAAGACCAAATGGTAATAAATCAGCTATAAATACATCTTTACAACAAGTTCAGGAAAAGGCTTCCAGATAGAGTAATGAAAGCAGCAAGAAAATTCTACTACTTCAAGATGAAGACTAACAAGTTTATATATCACATTGTATGACTAGATAAAAAAGTTCCTTGTGATAAGAATTCTTATTCCTCTTACAAGCTTTCCTAGATGGCTACATATATCTAAGAAGTTACGTACACATGTGGGACTTATCCAAACCACGTATCCAAGAGGACTGGTAATCATCACCAGACAGCTGGAAAGGAATTCTTTCCTTATGTTGGGTCTGCAGCATTTACGGTTAGTTTTTGCGTTGTTTTTTCATATTCACCACCATAGCGCGCAGCATAGACTCCACTCAGACTGGAGTTTCATTTAACTAACACAGTGTCAGTGCAGGGGATAGGAGACACTGGTGAGCATTCACATTGTCTTTTTGAGACTCATGACATTTGTGCCTTTGCCCTCGTACCACAAACCTTAAAGTTATATGGTAATGGGAAACATTTCATTACAAGTGGCACACAACAGCATGTTAGCAGACGTTTTCAAATCTCGCTGAACTGCATGCTTGCACACAGCTGTTTGAGATTGGATTTAACACTAAATGTTGCCTTCCCATGTAACAGTGGAGTGAGAGAGAGACCAACAGCCAACTCTCCGACATCAGACAGATGCTCAAAAGCAACAAGTGTCCAGATCACATCTGATTTCAAATCTGGATACAAGCTGAAGTAATTCATATATATATGCATATATATTCCACATCAAATTAGGACAAAAGAGGGGAACTGGCAGAGGACAAAATTACCTGGAATTTGAGGAGAAAATGAGCACCATTTTTGATATTTGAATTAACTGAAAATTCTCTAACAATGGACAGGTTAAAAGGTGCCCTAATTCCTACAATTGCCTTTAGGAAAGGCAACAGAGGAAAAAAGGTACCGAATTATATAAAGTGGATCTTTTCCCATTTTAAGTTGCCATTTGTGGAGTTTACACAGTTTGTTATTTCTGATGCCCTTCCCTCACAATTCTCACTATTTAAAAAAAAATAGTACCTAAGGAAACAGTTCTCATTTCATTTGTTTGCCTGACATATAAGCAAACATCTTACTTGTTCTTAAATGTCAATTGAGAAAATAATTTTTAGAGCTGCATCTGGGGGATGTTTTGTTCCTGTTCCATAGAGCTACAGCTCCTGCTTTTTTTCCTAGCAACACCCAAATCCCAGTAAGTGCTTCTCTGGCCTTGCTTTTGTATCATCTGGAATTCACTAGCACCATGAACATACCTCGCCAAATGAGAATTAAAAACTAAGAAATATATATTGCTACATACAATACCCACCACTGTGTGAAGATCCACTGACCCTGTTGGAAGATCCACAGTGATCAGGATTTGTTTAGTTATGAGGAATAATCATCTAGACACAGGATCAGCATGGGTGGAACCAGCTTGGTTCTGCTTAAATATTCAGCTGCTGTGGCGTGTCTTAACCCTTGGGCCTTCATACCTCCTGGTATTGAGATATGTGGAATTCTGCAATTTGCTCAGGTTCAATCAGTCTCCAGGTTGTTGCTCCAAGACACTCTCGATACTACTTGCTGGTCCATTTGGCTCTGGACAGGGCAAAGGATTGTGTCCTGGGGTCTAAAGCAGCAGCCAATTAAAGTAACTCGCACCTCAAAAGTCAAAGGCCAAATAAAAGTATACTTTGTATATATCTTATCTTTCTTTACCTGGTTCTTGTAACATTTGTAACATAGAATGAGATGAGTATTTCTTCGAATCACATGAAATACCCTCCACAACTTCCAGTGGGATTGACTTGCTGTAAGAGTAATTCCTGGTCACAGCCCTCCATTGTTTCAACAGTCTTGATTTTCTGAGGATATTCCCAAAGCCTGCCTTCCAGCATGCATACTGCTCCCTGCAGGCTGTCTGACTTTACCTTAGCTTCATGTTGCTTCCAAATGCCAAATGCCCTTGTGACACTACCATTTTACTGCCTTAGTCTGGAATATCACTGATAACTTTCACTTATCTTTCTGCTTTTAGGAAAGCAGAAATACAAAGCTAAATAGAGGAAAATGAGTTACACAAAAGTTTGTGGAACCAAACATAGACATTGTCCCAGTTGTTCACACCTTGAATTATATCAGTGCTCACCAAACGTTGCTCTTCATGTAGCAGATGTAAAGTCATTCAAATAGTTCTCTTATTTCTCTCACAGCAGAAATGCTCACGTGAGTGACAGTACCTCCGATCCACAACAGCAAAGTTATCTTGTTCATCTTAAGTCAAGGGCTGTAGAGCTCTCTGTCCCTAAGACTGAAGGTAACCTGTGCTCACCTTACGCTTTGAAATTCCTGTCTATAGACTTTAGGAATTAGCCCAGACAACTTTGAAGGGAGAAGAGGGAATCGCTTGTTTCAGACCATCTTTGAAAAATCTGCTTTCTGACTTTTCTTGTTTAGGTCCTAAGCATTGAACACCCTTATGCTTTGCTACTAGACTCCTCTTTGGAGTTAAGTGATTGTTGAAATGTGTCGGTTTATTATTATACATGTGAAAGCACCCTGAAACAACTAATTTGAGCATTTCGGCAGATTAATAACTCATTCTTATTTGTGAAAAGTTCTATATGTCACCATCAGCTTCTCAGCTCCCACTTCAGTAGTATCAGTGTAGGTCACACGTTAGACTACCCACAGCGTGAGATAGAGATGACTGATGAAATATGGCATTGATGTTGCATAAACTTTTCCTTATTCTATACAAAGTTCGTTGCCTGTTACCCGCTAAAATAAAAAATGAAGGAAAATAAGAACGACAGCAAGGATGGTGACAAAATTATTAAAAGCATTAAAAAATTTATTCCATAGTAATCAATGCTGAAGTTCACTGTTCTCTAAGAGCACAAAATGTGGTCATTTTTGTCAGAAAAAAGACAGCAGTCTAGATACATTTCTAGAAAACTAAATTGAGATCTTTAGGAGCTTCTCTAGCCTGAGGGGTGGGGAAACTTGAACCTGTGTTACAGTTTGTCATCTATGTGAACAGTGACAAATACGAAGTCTTGTACAGTGATGTCCTCCTTCGCTTACACCTTTAATTTAGTTATGGGAAGAAGCTCTGGAAATATTCTTTCTACTACAGTCTGTTTACACACTAGTTCAGTATGGAGAAGCAGAGACATTCAAATAAAGACCATCCCGTCAAAAGTGATTTTGCCCTCTTTTAGAAAAGATTTCATAGTAACATTCTTCATGCTCTCCTGCCATCTCAGAACCCTCTCTAACACCTTTCCTGTTCAGATCCTCAGACCAACAGCAGTGTATGTCCTCCACCTTCTGCTTCCTAGCCCCTCAGCAACCTCTGACCTCACTGCATAGCAAAGCCAGGGGATGCCAGCACAGGACACGAGCCATTTGGTAGCGTTACCTTCCTTCCCCGTGGAGCAAAGTGCAGAATCCCACCGTGCTGCCGCCGCCACTCTGCATCTAGGTAACGACACGGTTCCCTTATACTAACAAAGCTGGGGAGAGGCTGTGCTATTTCAGCCTTCACACCAGAGGCTAGACTGCAGTGAGGACCCCCTTCCCTAGACCCAAAGGGCCGCCTCTCCACAGTAAAGAGAAGGTGAGGTAATGCCTATGAGGCAAGCACTCCTTCCCTCTGGGTCTCCTTCACGTCCCAAGCTTCACCACTTTGGGAACATGCTGTTAAAGTAGACTCCCTTGCACAACACATCATTTTCTTTGCTTGATATTTTGTTTCAGCTGGCTCAAGACTATTTCTTTGAACTCAATGAAAAATATGTAATGACCAATTGGAAATTTCTTCATCACATCACTTAAACTCCAGACTTTTTCTAAAGGTTCTGCCTGTCACTTATTCTGCAATAACTCTAGGAGTCCTTCTCCCTGCTTGTGCTATTTTCCACCCCTCTGTCTCATACAGACAACTGTAGTCAAACAAACCCTTCAACTCATATGTTTGAAGGACTAAGTTGCCTTACGTAGACTATTGCTAAGACTTGGACACTACGTCTTCAGATACAGGACTTCCTTTTATTCTATTTTTCATGATAAAGAACTGCAGTTACACCACCAGTTTTAACCTGTAGTATATACTCACCCTGTCTTCTATAACTCAAATATTCCATCATACTTTACTTCTCTTTTCTCTTAAAAAAAAAAAGAAAAATAAGTAATTTCGTTCCACATAAAATATAACAGCAGCTGTTTCCCAGGTGTTCACCTATCATTTTGCTTTAACTTATCGGAGTCCTTTAACTTCACACGTTACATGGAAGAAACTTTGGGGCAGTAAGAATACATGATTGTTTTCCTTTTCCACCAGAAAAGGCTTCCTTCTTTCACTTTCTGTGTAACTTCTCCTAATCACCCAGATAATGATTTAGACTTTCTTTCTGATGGACTTCCTAATCAGAGAGGATGTTTTGCTGCAAAGGAACACTAACATTTTATCTATGCATTTTCATAATATAAAATTGTTTAGTTTTGTCACACGGTTCCTGCACTGAGATACACTTTATACTCAGCTGCACAGGGTACAGTCTGATCTAAACACAGGACTTAAAGTCTAATAAACTAAAGAAAGTGTCAAATAAAAGGTTCAAGCACTTCTGAACTGAATGCTGAAATGCTCATTTATGAAGTAAACAGTTTTAACTAGTACTATCTACATTTGCCAGATGTTTAACTAAACATTATTGTGGATCTTTGTCAGAATGCTGCTCATTAGTCAGTAGTAATCACAACAAGAAAAAAGATAACTCATGATGGGAGTAACAAAGAAAAAGAAAGCAATTTTTTCTTAGAGGAACTGAATAGGTAATTTATTGAAGGTGATGCATGCCCTCCTGCTTACCTCTGATTAAAAAAATAGTCCAGATCTCCACCCGTACGCTAAAGGACAGAGCCATGAAAGATGGTGAGTCATAAGATATTTAGAATCTCTCAGTTACAATTTCAAATTGTGTCCTTACAATAAAAAAACTTCTTTCAGTAAAACCCTAGCAAGCATGTTTATCTTGTATCGGACGCAAGTACTTTCTTCAGCTCTCTTTCAAATAAGAGGAAAGAAAAAGGAATTTGGTAGATGTCAAGCCTTTGCAGGAAAAAGAACACAAGTACTCTAAGTCCCCACTAGAAATCAAATAAAAAATGCTAGTAGTTCAGTGAGAAAAATCCCACAAATACTGAAACTTTTTCTTCGTTCTTAAAATTGTTACAGAAAAAAAAATCACCTAACACAAGGTTTAACACAGTATTGTGAAAAGAAGCAACACACTTTACTCCAAGAGCTTAGTGGACATCATCAGTGATCTTGGTATTCCATAAAAAACTCAAACAAATCAATCCTTGATAAAACAAAGCATATGGCAAAATTGCCCTAATATTTCTATGTGTGAAAAGCATGAAAACCACTTAACAATTACTTATGGGATGTTTTTCCTTTACAGGTAAGAACACAATACCTGGTGTGTAGGACATCTAAATGCTAGAAATTAAACAGCGATTTATTTTCTGAGAGATAATTATATTGCGTGGTCTATAGACTGCAGAATAACTGACAATTAAGTGGGAAAAGACATCCCAGAGAACATGAACTTCCCTTACAGTAAAATCCTAAGTATACTCTTAAATATTGATCTGGTTTGGGCATTTCCACCAACTATTAATCCTTGTCAAATAGGTCCAGACAAATTTCTGAGGGGCACTAGACCACGTTTTATTTTTGTTCTAGGAATCTTCTAGGCATCCTGTTTCTCCCAGATTTGTAAGCAACAAATGTATTTGTAAGCTGCAGTACTGCTTTTCAAAAATTATCCATTCAGCAACTTCTCAACTATGCTGGAAAACTGAAATACTATATTTGGAAATCTCATTTTCTAAATCTCTCTGCCTTTCTTTTCCAGCTGCTCTTTGTAGACCCTTAAATCTGTCCTGCTTTTCTATCTCTCCCTCTCTGAGCCATAGAGGTTCCTATCAGCAAAAGATCAGATCCTGACTTTGCCCCTTTGGTTCCTCCAGCCTGTTCATGCTCTGTCTGTAATAGTTTATGTGATCTTGAAAGAATTCCAGTTCTAAGAATAAGTGGGAGTAGTGGAGCTCCTTTTAAAACGACATGAAGGTTACTGGGTAATCACATAGCAGTCATCTGTCTTCCAAAGCTCTAATCAGAAAGCGATGCACAAAACGCCAGCATTTGATGTTCTTTATTGACCTGATCAAACATTTAAGAAAAGGGTGTACTCCTCCTGAAGTCAAGAGGGCATCAGCTCAAATTAACTACATGCTTAAGGACTCTGATTCATCAGACTTTCCAGTACTTCATTTGTAAGCCAAATTGCAGAGTGTACCTTTGCTCTGATGTTAGTCTACTAGCCTTAGAAAATCGGAGTGGCAATCTTGAAGTGATTAAATGTCAGTGTAATGAATTTCATATACTGAAAGGCAAAAATGCCAAGGAGTTTAAGTTTTAATAAGTGCTCCATAACAGGAGTGAAGAAGGCTGATGACAAAATTTATGCTGCAACCAATTAATTAAAATATGTGATACTAATGTGAAAAAGAAAACTCTACCAGAACAGCTTGGGTAGGAGAACACTTTTGATTCCATGATCTGTACAAGTAGAAAGTACAAAGGAAACCAGGACTGATGTATTTCTTGTGGTAACTGGCATTTGAATCCTGTGGGCAGCTGAAAGGTCAAAGTGTAGAAAGTCTCTGTATGTGTCTTGCCCATGTATTTTCCCCATCTACACTATGAATTGTTTCATCTAGAAGTCTGACTTGACCTACTGTTCAATAGGAACGAACAGTGATGTGCAAGTGCGTATTGAATGCTTAGAATAAATCATACAAATTTTTCTGCTGTTAACTCACTTCATTATGAGGCAGGCTCTTACTGCCAGTCAATGACAGAAAAAACATGAGTCACTGGCACTTTTCAACAGCCTCTGCTGCCTGTGCAATTACCCAAATATAGTCACTATCTTAGTAGTTTCGCTAGTCTAGGTTTTATCAGAGCTGATGGAGAGCTAACAACAGAAGAACAAAAGTGTCTTAATAGAAGCTTTTTTTCTTTGTTCTTTCATTGTCCTTAATTCACTGTCCTATTCATCCAGTTTGGGCAGTGTGGTCAATTTTATACATATGCATGGAATGATCAGACATATGATAGAATGCTGTTCTTCATCTGCTATATAATTTTTCCATTATCTTGTACTTTTTCAATAATAAAAGCATTATATATATATGAGAATGTCACAGCTTATGCAAATTCAGGGATAAATTTTACCACTAACTTTCTCAGTATGAGATCTTCACAACTACAAGGCCAATCTTCTTTTCATGTAAGTTTTACATCAATATCATTTAACTGAGTACATACTGCAGTTACTCCTCTTTACATTTTGAGTGAGACAGTTAAAGTGAGAGAATCAACCTCTGCTCATATCTGAATATGAATAAATCCAAACTAGAACAAAAGCAACACTTCAATAAATTAAATCACTGTGGCCCATGACTACTTCTCTGCTCCAACATAAATGAAAAAGTTCTAAAAGGATTTGCATGCATCTTTCTTATGTTTTTTTCTTTTTAATCTCTGTTCTATTTAAGTCTGTTTACAAAGTCACTAGAAAGGTGGGTCTTTAAAAGGCTTCTGCACCATTTACTGACAAAGTTGTGGAGACAATATATTAGGACAGACTGGGGGGAATAAAAGTCTCAAGTTCTTAAGTGTTTATTCGCTATGAGACTGCTTCTGCTCAATGTTTCATGAAAATGAAAAAGGGAATGACTAATAACACTATCAACTACTCACAGTGTATTAAGGATACACCTCAGTAACTGCTCTTTTAACTGTTCCCCCCTCCTTTATTAAATTAGGAGTATGATTATCTGACATTGAGTTAAGAGATTCCAGAAAATAGACACCTCTGTGAGTGAAGGCAGGCAAAGGAACACAACACCAAACAACATGCAGAAATCTTAGACTGAAAACTCTCTACTACTGCTTGCATGCTTTACGAACAGTTTCCCATCATTACAAGAGTAATTGACAGTTATATTGCAAATCATGCCTGATATCACTACCTTTTTTATTATTATAAATTCTCTGTTCTCTATGTAGCTGTGAATTTTTTATGTCTTTTTTTTTTAAATGCAGCCCTGTTTTGGAGAAGCTCAGATGTTCAGCAATGATAGTTGCACCTAGCAACCATGGATCCCCAGGATGGCAGACAATACACTTGCCTGAATTATGGCTGATCTCCAGAGTATCATTGGCAGCATTCCAACAAATTAAGATTTCCTAGTTCCCCTCTTTGGTTTGCTTTTTCACAAAATCCATCTGGTAAATACTCTGTAATCTAACTGAGATTTCCAATGGTTGTAAATATTTCACTGTAGTAACATGGATGACAATTCATTAGAATCACACCTTTAGTTACAGGACTTAAGATTACAGAACTTTATTTTTCATTTTAAAAACCGAGAAACACTTAACCTCAAAAACACCTGAAGTAGAGCAGTCACATCCAAAATAAGCAGACTGAAACCAAAGTTCCTATCAGCTGCTTTATGGCTTTGGAATTTCTATATTTCATCTGTGAGTATAAAGCCACTAGGAACATCATCTTCTACAGGTCTTATATTAAGAAAACACCTCAACAATTTAGATGGCAAGTGTCTTCCCTTATAATTCCTTCCCCATTTTTTTAATCAAACCAACAAACAAGGAAGCAAAAGACCCACTACAATCTACTGGGTTGACATAATCTATGTTGAAAAACTAGGAAGAACAGGAGTGAGAAACCACCAACAACTGAGGTGCATCCTTTTTACTTCAAAGATTTTAGTACTTGGCTCAAACACAGTATTTTCCTCAGGGATTCCAGAAAAGATTTAACAAAGGAAAAATGATCCCTAAATTTTAGATAGTGAGCTAAAAATCACACAGGGTATGGGTACAGTGATTAGACCAAAAGCATACAGCAGCTCAGTGAAGGCAGCTCTGTTAAGGGGAATTATTAAGTAAAAGAGATGTGTACACAGTTGCATTTGTACTTTGGGTCATCTTCCTTCACAGAAAGTAAAACTAGGCAGCAAAACCATGGTAGTTACTGTTAATCATTTAAACATTTCCAACAAATACAGTCCATAACTTGTAATGAATTGTTGAAGCAGAAAAATAGTGTTTCCCAGCTTTTTTGCTAACTCCTGTGTTAGGGCACAGTACAAAAGGTCAATGATTTTGCAGTCAGCAGCGACTAAGGTGAGAAGCTGGAGTGAAGAAGGAAAGATTTTAGACATCCTTTGTTAACCTGTCATGGTTTAACCCTAGCCAGCAACTAAGAACCACACAGCTGCTAGCTCACTGCCCCCAACACCCCTCCCCACCCCAGCGGGATGCGAAGGAGAATGGAAAAAAAAAAGTAAAACTCATGGGTTGAGATAAAGACAGTTTAACAGGACAGCAAAAGAAGGCAGAATACCACTACTAGTAATAATAATAGAATATACAAGCCAAGTGATGCACAATGCAATTGCTCACCACCCGCTGACCGACTGATGCCCAGCCTGTCCCTGAGCAGCGATCTCCACCCCCGGCCAACACCCCCCAGTTTATATACTGAGGATGACATCATATGGCTCCTCACTGGCACAGCGTAGGAAGCTGAAAAGACGTTGCCTTTCTATAAGCCCTACTTAGCAACAACTAAAAAATCAGTGTGTTATCAACATTATTCTCATACTAAATCCAAAATACAGCACTATACCAACTACTAGGAAGAAAATTAACTCTATTCCAGCTGAAACCACATTATGGTGGCTCTCTTTGCTTCATGTTCTCTCTGTGTCTTTTTTACCGTGTGCTGATCTCCCTTCTGCATCAGTCTTTAGCTGCCAACATTAAAAAGTATGTCCTGCTGCTGTAGTTCTAATGCATCTGCAATCACATGATACTGACAGCCCTTGGCATTTTTAATCAAATTTGTCCCTGTGACTGTCACCACCTCTAAGGCCACAGTCACAATCTGATCCAAGTTATTAAAGATCTACTATTTAAAAAGTGTACATGAACCCAGCTAATTTTAGTTGAAACAGGTAGACAAGTACTCATTCTAACTGTTCAACAAGCAGCACAGAATAATCTCTGACAGAAAAGCACGTTCATCAAAGTAATTCCTTCTCCTGGCACAGCTGACGTTTACTCATTTGTCCCAGAAAACAAATTAACTCCTCCAGTAGATCACAGTACAAAACTGAGCTGATAGAGATACACATACTTCTAATAAAAATGTGATTCTTATCTATTTCTTCCACAATAATATGACTTCTTGCCTTCTGACCAGTGACATCCCAAGGTCAGTAATTCAGCACTTCTGGAGCAGCACTGGGAAAGGAAAACAGCTATTTAGTCTTCATTCTGCCATTCTTAACCACTGTTAGTATTCTTTCATTTTTGTGAGGGTCTGTTTACAGAAAGGGAGGCTATAAATGCTCAGTGAGAGATAGAACCCAGCCTTCCATTGAGTTTTACAGAATACTGTATTCAAACAGGGTCAAATCAGCTGGAAAACCAAACAAACACAAAACAATTGTTATTGAATAAACTATCATCTATTGAATACTGTGTGTAAATACTATCCAGACAGACATAATGATTGCTTATGTATGGAAAGGGAGGAGGGAGAAGAGCAGGTGAACTAAGAGATGGATTTGAGATAGACAAACGCTGAACCTGTTCCTTGTGAGACTGCCAGTCCTGAAAAAGCAACCTGGTATTTCAGCAGAGGAGCAAAAAGGTACGTCTTCACTTTGCAATAACTACATAGCAGCAATGATTGGTTTCAGACAGGGAGGTAAACTTCCAATTCCTAAAGGCACCTTGAAGCTCCAGTCATCATTTCATCATTTCCTGTGCAGAAAGGGAGGAGAAAAGGTGTCAGGATTGTCTGGCTGAGGTGAAGTCCTTCCGTTGGCTGAGAAGGGGACTGCACAGGACAGGACCATGCAGCAGCCAAGCCCAGGGCAGCTCCCTTTTGCAGCCGTGATTAGTGTCAGTTGTATGTGAAACCACAGCCTGACATGATCACCAGCCTCCTAGAGGCCTTGGCATAGGTTATCAGAGACCAGCTGTATGGAAATCTCTGTTAAGGGTTGTGGAGTAGTGTTTACTGCTGCTGTGGCTTCAGGCAAAAGAATTTCTTGCTTCCATGTATACCCACACTGATCAAAGGGTTTAAACATTCGTGTGCTGAACTTAGCTGGTCACCAGTCCTCCTGTGTTTTCACTAACCAAGCATTCCACAATGGTTCAGTAGGAGTCACCAGTTCTCTGTCCACTGCTTTTTCCAGAAAACATATTTTTCATACCTGAAATTCTGGGTAAGATCCATCCCCACAGAAGAAATCAAAATCCTAAATACTGATAAAACCATCTTTTTCTCCTCCCATCTAAGGCAGTTAGAAGATGTTATCACCAGCACAATTTCTGTGTAGCACAGTTAGATGATGGGTAGCTCGGTGATGTTTGCATATTTGTCGACATGCTTCTCCACCCTGCATGGTTCTTGCAGACTGTTCGTTAGGATGTTAACAGTAGCAGAAGACGTTCATGTCAAAGCCTCATTTCCCTCAGGACAAGTTATAGTTTGTTAACTCCTCTAACTTGTTTCTCACTCCTATATTGACGCTGATAAATCCCTGTCAGATTAATTCCTTCCTTCTTTCCCTTTTTTTTTTTTTTGACAGAATGTCTTTTGTAAGTACAATCAAATAATATTCAGGGCTGAAATCAATGCCAAAACTAGATACAGTTTCCTCCAGAGAACTGGAATAAATAGTTATTTACACTTCAGCTCTCTAATGGGCTGTTTTAAAGAATGACTTCTTATTTTAGTGTTGAGTTGAACAAGAGACTAAGACAGCTTCATGGTTTAGACAGCAGTTTTTTCAAGGCAAATTCGGATCATTAATTTCTTCTGGAATTAGAAAAATCAACATACCATGCAGAACTCAGCTGGAGTATAATTTATTTCAATTCAGTTTTATTAAGCAAAAATGAAATATTAATTTGTTCTCAGACTGCATTTTATATCTAAGTTGTAAGTAAGCAAGTAAATGAACATGAATTGATTTAACTTCTTTTTTTTCTTTAATATATTGTCTGCTAGCTTACCTCATTCTAATAACACATTCATTCACATCAATAACAAACGCACTCAAATTTTTAGAATGCTTTTTCATTCATGCTTTTCCCAGGACATCTTTGTAGAAGACAAGGTATGTAAAATCCCAGCCCAGAGATCATCCCAGAGGTCAATGGGATTTTTGTCATTAATATTTAATCTGATCCTTTTTTTTTTTTTTTTTAAAAAAAAAAAGGCAAAGTTTAATTCTTATCTGTACCAAATGTATTAAGGCTACAACTAAGAACAACTCCAAGGCATTGGGATTGTCTGAAAATTGAGGTTTCTTCATAGATTGCCTGATATACTGCTTGGAGGACTAATCCACTTGCCCTCCTGTCCTTTGGCTAAACTGAACACTATAATCATTCGTATTCCAAAATTGCTTATTATGCTATTGCCTGCTTTCACCATCAGGCTGCAAATAAGCATTGACCAGCTAAATGATCTGGCTTTTGCTTAGCTTCACTATTGCCACCACTCTGCCGAACATACATGCCATACAAACTTTTCCTGCCTTCTTGATTTGATATGTAACCAAACACGCAATGAGTTGTTATGTTTGGAAAGCTGATGCACAATAACATTTGAGTTTCTTAGGTGTTAAGCTTGTTGCTTCCATGAAAAATAATGTAAAATTCTCAACTACTTCTACAAAATAGAATCTGGCAGTAACTTTTGCAAAATCCTTGAAGGAAACTTGCTGAACACCCAAATAAAAGCTTGCTAAAATGTTTTGGCTATATAAAACTGTCACAGAGCCATAACATTGAGTGAGGTGAAAAGGGACAAATAATTCCCTTTTCTAGTGAAAGCTATGGTTGCTGTCACCAAAAAAAGGGATTGCAAGTCCACAATGAGAGCAGAAATTCCTATCTGGCTAACAGAAAAAGCCTGACAGGGTGGGTAAGGAAGAGAAAGTATTTTGTGGTTGAAAGGAGGAAACAGAATGAGGGAAAGATGTACAGTGGACAGAAAAAGGTATTGTTGTTCCTCTGTCCAGTAATATATATCATACAATCCTTTAAAGATTTGTTTTAATCCCCTACAGATTCCATTGAGCTAGCAGAGGTGTATCCTCAGTTTGAGCTCTGAGAAAAATCAAAGTTTTTTAAGGAGATGTCAGACTCACTTTTACATTCAAGATTTTTCTTCTTGCATGGATCATTCACGGCAGAGATAACTGGTGTTTATAAAATTGGATTCCTTATCGGAAGAGCACTCAAACAGACTTCAGATCCTTTAGGAATGGATTTATTTACTTGCAGACCTTGTATATATGTACCAGCTTGAAAAGGCTATTTTGGTTTGGCCAAGCTCACTCAGGTTACATGCACGTGGTTACACAGAAATGAAGCTTTATACTAGTCTCCCGATTTCTGGAATCAGAGTTTACTTTTTTTTGCTCCCGCTGGAAAGATTCCAAAGTAAATATCCATTCTTTCTGCAATGCTTATTCAAAATGGGATGACTGTTGCTTTGCAAACTATCCCACTGGAACCCTATAGGACATCTGGCATTCAGGTGACTCTGTATGGATGCTCACTATTGCAATCTAAATTTAAAATCATCTGGCATTACCACGTTGCAATGAATTTCCCACTTCAGCTGTATCATATCATTATAGAATAATTTAAGCTGGAAGGTATCTTTGGAGGTCATGTAATCCAACCTACAAACACACACACACTATCAAAGCAGGGCCAACTCCAAAGTCAGACTAGGTCACTCAGGACCTTGTCCAGCTGAATTCAGAGTATCTCCAAGGATGGAGATTCCACCTCCTCTCAGGACAACACATTTCAGTGTTTGACCACCTTACATATAGTAACTTCCTGTGCTGAAACTTTTCTTCCTTGGTTCTCAACCTTTCACTGCTCACATCAGAGAAGAGTCTGGTTTTCTCTTCACTATAATCCCCACTTAGGCACTTGAAGACAGACATTAGATCATATCCTTTGTCTACTCTTCTCCAGGTTGAACAAATACATTATGTGATTTGAAGGAAGACATCATTGAACAAGTAACAGCTAGCAGATACTCATGATGCTTATTACACGGCTTACTGCAAACACATGGTTTTGTATCAGCTTACTAAACAATTACTAAAATGTGAAAAAAATTCTTACATTTGTATCAGCTCTGCAGTTTATTTGGCCTCTTTTAGTCCGAAGTAAGCAATTAACCTGATCTAGTTTTGACTTCCTTAATTTTGAAGGGAATGTATGCTGCTGGTGGTGAGAGCCACTGAGGTTGTTCACCTTCTGCTTGCATTAAAGGGTGTCTCTCAGTTCATCCTCTCGTCTAATGAGGAAGACTGAATCAGCCAATTAATGAAAGATTCAAAGAACAACACTTACTTGTCATGAAGTCTGGTTCCCAGTGTAGAAACGAGCAAATTAGGATGTACAGTGAAAGCCAGGAGGTTTTTTGGTTGGTTTTTTTTGTTTTTTTTTTTTTTTTACCGAAGCTACCAAAGATTTATAAATTATCATTCTTCTGCATTTATTTTCTTGTATCTGTACAGAATTGCATGCCTTAACAAAAGTGATGTATGTGGTTTGATGATTAAAATCTTGCTTCATTAGATGAGATATTATCCTAGGCCTTGCATTTGTAACCAAGATTACAAAAAAGACATGCAAGGAAAAGAACTTCTGAGAACTTCATGTTTTCAATGACTAAATACTAATTCACCTCCTTCATAGCAGTTTAACATTTTTTAATCAAACATTCTTGAAATTAGAATTATCACTCTTAGATAGGATGATGTTTCTATTATAATGTTTCACATCCAGGGAAATCATAACAAAGCACTGCTAACTACTTTTTTGTCCATAAATGTAACCCTTGTCTTAAAAAACAGCATGGTGAAGAAGAAAAAAATCAAAAGGGAATTCTTGCAGTGGTATACAGTAAGTCACAGAATCACAGGGGTTGGAAGGGACCTCTGGAGATCATCTAGTCCAACCCCCCTGCCACAGCAGGGTCACCTAGAGCAGGTTGCACAGGACGGCGTCCAGGCGGGTTTTGAATGTCTCCAGAGTCAGAGACTCCACCACTTCCCTGGGCAGCCTGTTCCAGTGCTCCACCACCCTCAAAGGAAAGAAGTTCCTCCTCATGTTTAGATAGAACTTCCTGTGTTCCAGTTTGTGCCCGTTACCTCTTGTCCTATCACTGGGCACCACTGAAAAAAGACTGGTCCCATCCTCCCGGCACCCTCCCTTTAAGTATTTGTAAGCATTGATGAGATCCCCTCTGAGCCTTCTCTTCTCCAGACTAAAAAGACTCAAGTCCCTCAGCCTTTCCTCATAAGAAAGATGTTCCAGCCCCCTACTCATCTTTGTAGCCCTCTGCTGTACCCTCTCCAGCAGTTCCCTGTCCTTCTTGAACTGGGGGGCCCAGAACTGGACACAGTACTCCAGGTGTGGTCTCACCAGGGCAGAGTAGAGGGGGAGGATAACCTCCCGTGACCTGCTTGCCACACACCTCTTGATGCACCCCAGGATGCCCTTGGCCTTCTTGGCCACAAGGGCACATTGCTGGCTCATGGTCATCCTGTTGTCCACCAGGACTCCCAGGTCCCTTTCCACAGAACTGCTTTCCAGCAGGTCAGTCCCTAACCTGTACTGGTGCATGGGGTTACTCCTTCCCAAGTGCAGTACCTTATACTCGCCCTTGTTGAACTTCATGAGGTTCCGCTCTTCCCGACTCTCTAGCCTGTCCAGGTCACACTGAATGGCAGCACAGCCTTCCGGTGTGTCAGCCACCCCTCTCAGTTTGGTGTCATCAGCAAACTTGCTGAAGGTACACTCTATCCCTTCATCAAATATCTGATCTTATATATTTATTTCAGTCCTTAGTCAATCATTTGCTCTGGAAAAAATCTGATTTTCTGAAGAAAGCATAAGCTTTACCAAAGGGTTGAACTTCATAAAAAGCTGCGTCGGGAGTGTTGCAAAAAGCAATATTATGTATTTGGAGATAGGTAATACATACTTGAGAAGTCTTATAATAAAAAGTCCTTCTTATCTTTTTTTTTTAACTACCTATGGAATTTTTTCATGTCCTACCTAGCTGTAATTCACCAGTAAAGAAAAAAAATCCTATGTAAATAGTGTTGGTAAATACTGATACCCCTAAAACAGAATAGTGAAATTTCACTTGTACACATAAATAGCTTGAATTGACTTTTTAAAAGAGCTACTAAAGAGTAAACTGGAGCGTACGATAAATTGAATTATACATACGAGGGCAGAAGAAACATATACTTGGGGAAAAAGTACACAATACCCCATAAGAAAAGGCATTTTGCTTGCATGTCGCTTTAAACAATGTGCTGCATCTTAGTTCTCTTGTGGTTCTCACTTCCTTCTACACAAGGAACGTGAGTCTAGTGAAATAATCTGTTATTTGGGTACCAGAAATGTTCCTTTTCAATACATCACAGAAGAAACTACTGAAGGAGAACAAAAACTGTCTGAAAGAAGGAATAAAAGATAGCAGTTTGCTTACATGCTTTTCATCTGCCAGTAATGTTTTTAGTTGTCACTTTGGACTTAATTAAAGTTAAATTAGTTCTATTCATCAGACTGAATAGAAGTGCTTAATACTGATGTTTGGCTAAACTGTACTATAAAAAAGGAGTTTTATCAATCCCAAAGAAACATTATGAGGAACCAGGCTATGGATCTGAGTGCATAATTTTGGCATTGCATGCATCTTGCAAGCTGGTTTGCAAGTCACTGTAGGAACTCAAATTCTATGTAAATAAGATTCTCCCTGCCCCCGACTTCTACCTCTTCCACCATCAGACAGACAATGAGTATCACCACATGGGTTATAGCTTTCTGAAAACATACACAAAGAAAGTATAATCAATAAAGAAAACACTATTTTACTGCTTTTAATTACAAAGTGATGTAAAAATGTCAATATGTATTTAGCACGCCTTTGGCCAAGGAGGGCTTCATACAGTTTCTCCTGACCCTGTAGCCTGGGGTCTTTCTACTATTATCTTTCTGCCTACAATATAAGACTGAGTTCTTGTCGATACACCAGAAATTGGATGAAGTATTAAAGCTGTAAGTTCTAAAATATCTTTCATTAGGGGAAAACACCCTGAAGGAGTCTGAGACTTGTACCATTTCCATAACTTGGCTTGAAATACAAACTCAGGAGTATCAGCAGAAGACAAAATACAGCATGATAGTAGAATGAATAGCAAGTGGGGTGCACACACTGTCTTTTCTGCCAGTGTACGTGTAAAGTTCAATTACATTTTAGGGCTGTGTAAACCTTTGATCAGCAGGCTCACCCCGTCAAAGGACAAAGGGATTTCTCCTGGGAATCACTATCTTCTAAACTGACATAGGCACTATGTAGTTGCACTGTCAACCATGCTCAAGCTGAACAGAGTTACATGTTACTAGGATCCTTTAGGCTACAATTCTTCCACAATTCTGACACCCAGTTTGACAGAGACTTTAAAAAAAATATATGAACAAAGCTAACTTGCAAGTCAAAGAAACATGAAATGGTTTGACTCTAAGACTGTATTTTCAGTTAGGCACAATATAATGGATCCATGTGTGAAAATGAAAAATGTGAAGAAACAGAAGCTAGCTTAATAAAGGACAATGTTTGAAATTACATGCTCTAGTTTAACTCTGTAATTCAACAACTAACTTTTTCATTAGGGAAATAAAAAAAACCTCTTGCAAACAGGAATGAAACAAGCCACTTTCAATCTTAAAGACTTTTCTCTGCAACATGAATTTGTGCTACAGCTTTTCATTTCTATACAGATAAATAGTAATAGAACAATCTAGAAAGAGAACATAAATGTGATATTAAAGACTGAAAATGAAATCTCTTTGTGTACTGGCCCAGTGGAACTGCTATATTTTTTATGGTTTTCATTGAATAACAGAGAAAACTAGAAAAAACCATTTTTTATTTAATTTTGGGGGCAATTAAATAAGGGAAACATAACTTGTGTGACTGCAGACTGCTCATTACCATCTGGCATGTGGAAGAGACCATATTTTAATATTTAGATCAGATTACTTCTAAGTTTAACTTTGGATTTCAGTGTCACAGAGGGAACTGTAACTCAATTAATGGAAGAAACACATTCTGTACCCAGTCAGTTTCCATTTTTGAAAAGCTCAATATCTAAACAACAGCATTGTTTTGGCTTTCATTGAGAAATAAAATGATCCAGCCATTAATTAGAACTTAGACTGTATCCCAGAGCTTCTGATTAAAGACTTGCATTAACTTGTATCTGATTCCCTTGTACCTCAGTAGCGGTAGAGGCTTTTTGTCAAAGATCTTGTAGGTTCCCACTGGAAAATCCATCACTCAGTCTTTTAAAAACCGCCTGAACAAAGCTCCAGAGAGCACAACATAAGAGGAAATGAAGTTCCATTCAAAAAGGAATAGAAAAGATTACCCCAAAATAAGAATTTCTCTCTGTCTGGTCCAATAAAACAGCTCAACCCAAACTGATCAAGACCTTTAAACAGATATTGAAATTAAATTCTGCTTGTCAGATTCACATGAAAGGTATATGAATACTGCAAATCAACATCATAATGCATAGGTTCCAAAGGCTTTGTAGAACTGCAGTACAATTTTACTCTTTGAAAATAACTTGTATAAAATATAGGCTACTCTGAGAAACTTTGAATGGTTTTTAATTTTTATCCCCTTAGGGAGAAAATGTATTCTTTTAGATAGTACCAAGTGAGTTTGGCATGGGTTGTAGGGGGAAGCTGGGAGAAGGCAGCTGATGCTGCAAACAGATGAATGTGCAAACACTGCTGGTGAGATTACTTTATGCACATAAATTTAAAATCCATTTTCCTTTCATCATCTTGCACGTGACTTTGAAACTCACTTTTTGCAAACTGCCATGCCAATAAAACTCAATCACATAAATGCACATGGAAATTGAACAAAAAGAGAACACACAGAAAAATGATATAATTTAAAAACATGAATGGTCATCCACCTCTGCTGTTTACCAAAAAAAAAAAAATTACCGATCCATGTTCTCTCGAAATTCATGCCCTTACAGGAAAACTTGAGAAATTTTCAGTGGGTTACTCATTGTTCCTAAAAATGGTGCTGTATTATATACATTGTAAAACGTATACCTTAATGCAGCTAGTTTAAACCTCCATCACGTTTAATGCTCTTAACACCATTCTTCTAATACATAGAGACAAAGTTTACTTTTTCTTCCCTACAGTTTTCATTGGTAATTTATATTCCTCAAGCACCTTTTAAACTTGCTATCACACTACTCCTCCAAAAATCTATAATGTTCTTTATTGTGTCACTCCAATTGATATGCACACATACTGTATATAGCCAGCAGTAAATTTCTGCATCTAAGGATTTTCTCAGGGAATCTGTATATTTGTCAATAGACATATTTAGGACCCAATTTTTTCATATGCAAGGCTATAGGCCCCAGGGTATAGTATACACAATTTTATACCTATTTTGTATGTAGAAGCATGAAATGCAGATTTACAGATATAGGCAGAGTGTTTCACTCTAGCTATTCATGAATATAACGCACACACATCCGGAAATTAATATGCAAATCCTGGCTCCCTTGATGCTGATGGCAAAATTCGTACTGACTCCCACAAGGCCTAGTTTTCACCTGTGATTACTGAACAGTAGACTATGTTTCTGTTAGTTCAAATTATGAAAACGCTGAGGAGACACCTAATTTTTAAACAACTTAATATTTTTCAGGAGTCTGTGTCTTCTTTCTGACTGCAAATTTGAAAAGTTCTCTTTTTATAGCCCTGTTAAAAGTCTCTGAAGCCTAAGTGTATTTGCAGCTCAGCATTCTTTCAGTTCCCAGCAAATAAAATATACCCATTTAGTCGCTCATCAATGTTCAGGATAACTTGAAAATATAGCCAACTTGTAATATGTCCCAAAGTGCAAGTAGTTACTGGGACTGCCCTTTCCGAGTCCTAACGTTACACACGTGTTATTCCACTGGAAGCAGAGTAACCAATGATTAATGTATGCATAAGCCACATTAGATTTCCACCAAATTATTCCTGTAGAGATGTACTCTGCTTCTTTGATCACCAAGTAAGAAGCCACACCAGTAAAACAAATCCTGTTATCATTCACAGAAAAGCTTGAAGCCAGTGTCAAATACATGCCATAGTTCTGACTTTTTGTTCATTCATTTCCATAGGGTAATGAGTGATACTGAGCTTAAACCACTGATGTCAGCTACATGTTACAACCTTTCTACACTTTGGGGATATCCAAGAGGTATGGGCTTCTTTCTAACACTGAATAATACTGTCTTTGGGGCAATACAGGTTTTCCTGTCCCCGGTATACTAGTTCTTGTGTAGCCCGTTACTCTCACCTGTGATGCCTCTGGTTTTGTGCTCTTTATATTGCCAGACCTTGCTCCGAAATGACAGTCATCTGAAGTTAAGTTTAAAAGATAACATACCTCATTCACAGTCAGAGAGGTCTTTTGGTGAACATTCCCTTTGTGTTATACTATTTCTTCAGTTCTTCAAATTTACTTTCTATCGCTCTTCACTGATCCTTGACCCACAGTACTCTTACATAAATAAGAATTTTTACTTCCACTTTTGTAAGTATTCCTGAAAGAGGGTAAACATTTGAAAAGCATTACTGAACATTCACTTAATCTAATTACTTTACCAGACCTGTGGGGATTAATCTGATTCTGTACTGTATCTTTTTTTTTTTTTTTAAAGAATATGAAACTCATTGCTGCACAAATGCTGTGCTACAAACATAAGCCAGATATAAGCCAGTAGAGTATACATCAGAGAGAGTTATGTCTTTACTTGGTATTATTTACACCTGCAAATAACGTACTAGAATCTAAAAATCATTCAGGTAAATGTTATACCTCCCTTTCTGTCCCTCTATTATTTGAATTTACACCAAATCTAATGATGACATCATTAATGGGATGAAAAGGTCCTGCTTTTGAAATACATGAATGCAGACAAAAAAAAAGGAAGAGAAACATAAAGCTGAGGGACAGGTAAATAAAATAAAATCTAAAAAAAATAACACAGAAACTGTCTTAACAGCGCATTTTCCATTCTTATGTCACTGAATATGACAATCAAATAACAACACTATTCAGTCACCATGTAAAACTTGCCTTCCTTACCTTCATCTCCCTGCATCCCATTGATATTAATGCAAAACCCAAAGTTGAATCAAACTAGGCTCTGGCTTTAATGGTCCACTGATCTTAAAAATATTAGTTGCCTTTCGCATAGACAAAGAGATTACTTTATCTTCAGCTAAAGTGCCATTCCACATAGTTCTGTCAATATCTTTTCTCCTTTGCTGTCCCAGTTCTTTCTTCTTCATTACCAGGCTTCATCGAGAGGTCAGCCTCTCCCCCAACACCCCTTTGGGATTCTGCAGATTCTCCTCTCCTACGTTAGCAAATTCAACAGATTCCCAAAGTCCCAGGATCCTCTGCTCCTCTCTACTCCAGTACATATTGAATCATTGTTTCTTTATTTTTTCCTCCCTTTGTATGAAAAACCTGCAACTTTCACACATTTCCTCGAAAAGCAATGTTTTTGAGAATTGTTCATTATATTCAATATTTTACATTGTTTTTTTGATCTTCATGCAGGTCTTGTAAATATTCAGTAAATTCTCTTCTACAGTATGTATCAGGGAGAGACACCACTACTTCACCTTACTTTCATCTCCATCTATTTCTGCTAAATAAATTTCCAAACACACTTTGAAATATTTCCATTCATTACAAGACAATTGTACATAAGGCAACAGATGCAACTTCTCTAATTTAGACAGGAAGGAGCTTTGATCAGAATTCCAAATTTGTCTGCTGGACATACAGAACTCCAATTTGATTTAATTAGACAGCATAGGACAATCACCTCACAAATACAGGACTAATCTTTCTTTAAAATCTACTTTCCTTGAACCTGCAGCAGCATTTCATGTCACCAAAGCTGAAGACTGGAACAGAGCCTTTTCTGCTATTTCCTATGTGCATTTAATATTAGCATTAAGAAACTGCAAAGCAGACAGGCATATTTAGGGTAAGCAGAGTATTCAACCTTTTTTTTTTTTTTTTTTTTTTTAATTTTGCCTGTGTAATATATTTTTACCAAGGGCTCATAAAAGATGACTTAACCAGGAAAAGAATCGAGTTGAAAAAACTCTGATTATCAGCATGTCTAAATTTAGGAAACTTCAAGCAGAGGATTTTAATTCACATACCTAAAATGATAGTGGTCATTTTCAAATGTTCAAATTCATTTCCCTGTGGAGTAGATGTCCAGTCCCACAGGCATTCAGGAAAACTTTCCAAGTTCTGAGAGGAGGTCTGGCCTCATCCACTTCAGTGAAGATGTACTGTCCCAATAGGACATAGACAAATTATTTCCTTTCCAAATTCAGAGCTAAATTGAGTTATAAAACATCTCAAAAGCTTGAGAATGTTGAACTAAATATTTTGTTATTGATCTGTGTTTATGTCCTATTATAAGTTCTTAATGTGCCACCTTTTGTCTTGTGAAGTTCATGTTTCTTATTAATCAAATAGCAAATGTTCAGTTCAGCAGAATTCCAAATGCTTTAAAGGTAAACAAGGAAGATTTTTACTTCACAATTGTTCGGGGATTTTTCAGTGAATAACTCTAAAATCTGATGCCTGAATTAAATACTCTGAGATTACTTCTGAGCTCTAGCGTTTACCAACATATTACTATAGACTCTAGGGAAGTTAATTTTGTTCGCTAGGACTGGATTGTTGTGGGTTTTTTTCCTTTTGAAAAGTAGCTTCCACTGTTCTTACATATGACATAACCCACAGAGGTCACCTGTTATTTCTTTTTCTCCGTCTTCCCCTTCTTCTTCAGACTATTTCCTATGGTCTAAACACTTTGCCTTCCAGCTACACGCTCTGCTATTGCTGTACTGCTTCTTCTGATAAACTGTAAACTGCAAGATCAATGTATCTTTTCCTTAGTCTTCAGCTCTCTGGATCCCACACATCAAGCTAGATAAGAGACAAAGTAAAAGCAGTATGCTAAGGTGAAGAGGTGAAGAGAGAATTTAAAATGTTTTAAGGCTGCTAACCTAAAATTTAAATTCAGTAAATACCAATACCATGCTTGACATGGTCGGTATAAACATGGCAGTTTGACAGTGCTGCTCACTTCAGACCATCCTTGATATATCTTTTGGGAAGACACACAAATAAATTCAATTTTTTTGAAGTATTGATTGACTTAGTTTGAAAATCATCACATGCAGTGACTAAGGATTTGATATTCACCTATATGAGGCTTAAGGGCAAGTCTTTCAGCAAGAAGTCCATGGAAATCAGCTCTCCACCATTCTAGCTGTTTTGGAAAACACTGTATAAAACCAGGGTTGTTTTAAACTCCTTTGTTCATAAGGTTAAAATGAGTCAAGACTATTAGATCAATTTAGCAAAGTATTTATTCATCATTCTGTTATTATCAGTTCATTATTTTATCAGGTTGCATTTAAATGCTGTAACCAGTATTTTAATAAACTAATTTCACTTCATGAATAAGCAGTTTCTGCTAGCACTTCAGCAGTAAGTAATATTATCACCAGCACCAAGGAAAGAGAGCTGTGTTCCAACAGACCCAGAACAGCAAAAAGTAAGAACATGCTGGGAGACATCCATTATTTTAATCACCACAACTTATATTAATCTTTCATCTCCCTCTCACTCTCTCTTTCCACAGAATGTTACCACTGAAATTGGTCACGAGGGTGAGAATATACGATGAATATCCACACAGGATTTAAGCAGAACATGGAATAACAGTAATTGCATTAGAAGTAGATGGGTAAAGGATTTAGTGTATTTATTTTTTCTTAGCTACGCGAATGGAATAACAAACACATTTTTTAATTTTCTCCACCTTCACAAGATTGCTACATTCTGATAATTTATTAAAAGGGGATGGATTGAGAGAAAAGATTCTTCTTTCCACAACTCTGTATTTTTATTATAATTTTCCACATTTCTCTGAATAGCTGCATATTGATGAAAAAGGAAGAACCCTTACGTTGAAAAATGCTAAAATGAAAGTTTCAGATTTCTCCAAATCTATTCCTTTTTATTCCCTTGAAAGAACTACTGGCCAAATCCCCTCCAAATTTGCAAGTCATTTCTATTACTTCACAAATGCCATTTTCAGTAAACAAAAAATGCCTGCAAGACATTAGATTGGAGGTACATGCCATCTTCACGATTGTCAAAGAGCACTTACTGTGATTCTGACTACTAAATTTAGAACAAATATAATCTTCAGTTCTTTGTCAATTAGTCCAGAACCCATGGTTGTGTGAAATCCATGTTCTCTTAAAACACTCACCTCATTGCTGGCATTCACCTGCATTAAAACACAAACTTTTTCTAAAAATGGAGAATTCAGACATTACTTTATAAACTAAAAATCACTTTAGATGAAAAGCCAGGTAAGTCTTTTTTAAAGGAATTCAGTTTCAGTATTCTATATCTCAAAATTAATTTTAATTGAATACTTGTGCTGCAGCTGTTCTCAGAACACTGAGCCTAAAATGATAAGTAATATTAGAAATACAGGCAAAACCTTGTTATAGATAAATGGACAATAATAGTATGACATTATCGATTTCTCATATCTGTATTAACTTCCTACACGCATTTTCATAGTGGAAATTCTGGTTTATTACTTCTCATCTATTTCAACAAGTTTATTTAAATGCAGCTTTATCTCTCAAATCATTTTGTTTCTGTAATCACTCACCCAGCTCAAAATACACACATATAGCCCACCATAACTTTTACATAAATGTCTCTAGTAACCGTTGGAGGTGGTGAGGGGAAGATTTTGGCTGAGTCCAAACATCAGTTTTCATGAGACTACATTACCCTGTGTATTGCAATAATGCCCCCTAACTTAAGATAGAATAATATTAAATAGAGTAATTTAAAGTATCCATAAAAAAGGACGTTAAAGTACAACTCAATACAGCTTTTAAATGTCTCTGGTTTTTTCTTTACATTTCCATGACTAACAAAAAGTATTAGACTTGTGATAGGCTATTAAAAACAGTCTTAGAATTTGATTAAGCTAAAAATCATACAAGAAATAAACATTTCTGAACAACTAGATTACATTTCTCTAAGACTATAATCAAGCTCAGCTTTATTCTGTATAACCAAACTATCAGCAGGTGTTAGGTGCCTCAGGGAAGTACTATCTGTTTCCTACTGACTCTCTCCTTAACCTTGCTATCTGTAGAGAAACATATTTGCTTACAGAGTAATAGAATGTGGATCTAGGGCAAGGAAATCTGGAGAGAAAATATTGAAATCACCTTTGACTACAGAAAAACAAACGATGTTTTGCAATTTTTAATGTCATTTAAGTTCACAAATCCCAGGCAGGACATAAATTTGAAGTCACATAGCAAAGTGTAAAGTAACAATTCCTCAGTTCAGAACGGCGTTTGTTTCATCAATGTGACCATAGTCAGAACCTTGATCAATTTGATTTTAATGCTAAGTTTAAACCAAAACCTCCTCAGGCAGCTGAGTCAAATCACTGCTCCAGGGTAAAATGTTCAGTAAAGGTCCACATAAATGTTCCTTTTCGTATCTTAGAATCATAGAATGGTTTAGGTTGGAAGGGACCTTAAAGATCATCTAGTTCCAACCCCCTTGCCATGGGCAAGGACACGTCCCTCTAGACCAGACTGCTCAGAGCCCCATCCAACCTGGCCTTGAACACTTCCAGGGATGGGGCATCCACAACTTCCCTGGGCAACCTGTTCCAGTGCCTCACCACCCTCACAGTAAAGAATTTGTTCCTGAGATCTAACCTAAATCTACCTTCTTCTAGTTTGAATCCATTATCCCTTGTCCTATCACCACATACCCTTGTAAAAAGTCCCTCTCCAGATTTCTTGTAGGCCCCCTTTAAGGGAAGGAAGGCTGCTATAAGGTCTCCCTGGAGCCTTCTCTTTCCAGGCTGAACAACCCCAACTCTCTCAGCCTGTCCTCATAGCAGAGGTGCTCTAACCCTCTGATGATCTTCGAGGCCCTCTTCTGGATCCACTCCAACAGGTCCGTGTCCTTCTTATGCTGGGGGCTCGAGAGCTGGACACAGTATTCCAGGTGGGATCTCACCAGAGCCGAGTAGAGGGACAGAATCACCTCCCTGGACCTGCTGGCCAGGCTTCTTTTGATGCAGCCCAGGATGCAGCTGGCCTTCTGGGCTGCGAGCATGCACTGCCGGCTTATGTTGAGCTTCTCATCTACCAACACCCCCCAAGTCCCTCTCCTCAGGGCTGCTCTCAATCCATTCTCCACCCAGCCTGTATTTGTGCATGAGATTGCCTTGACCCACATGCAGAACCTTGCACTTGGCCTGGTTGAACTTCATGAAATTTGTATGGTCCCACCTCTCAAGCCTGTCCAGGACCCTCCGGATGGCATCCCTTCCCTCTAGCGTGTCGACTGCTCCACACAGCTTGGTGTTGTCAGCAAATTTGCTAAGCGCATACTCAGTCCCTACATCCATGTCGCCCACAAAGATGTTAAATAGTACCAGTTGCAGTACCGACCCCTGAGGAACACCACTTGTCACTGCACACCACTTGGCCATCGACCCGTTGACCACAACTGAGTGCGGCCATCCAGCCAATTCCTTATCCACCAAGGGGTCCATCCATCAAATCCATGTCTCTCCAATTTAGAGACCAGGATATAATGCGGGACAGCGTCAAATGCTTTGCACAAGTCCAGGTGGATGACATCTGTTGCTCTCCCCTTATCCACCAAGCCTGTAAACTCATCGTAGAAAGCCACCAAATTTGTCAGGCATGATTTGCCCTTAGTGAAGCCATGTTGGCTGCCACCAATCACCTCCTTATTTCGCATGTGCCTTAGCAGACTTTCCAGGAGGATCTGCTCCATGATCTTGCCAGGCACAGAGGGGAGACTGACCGGTCTGTAGTTCCCCGGGTCATCTTTTTTACCCTTTTTGAAAATGGGGGTTATGTTCCCACTTTTCCAGTCAGCGGGAACTTCACCAGACCGCCACGACTTCTCAAATATGATGGATAGTGGCTTGGCAAGTTCATTTGCCAGTTCCTTCAGAACCCGCGGATGAATCTCATCAGGTCCCGTGGATTTGTGCACCTTCAGGTTCCTCAGATTGTCTCAAACCTGGTCTTCTCCTACAGTGGACAGTTCCTCATTCTCTCAGTCCCTGCCTTTACCTTCTGCGACTTGGGCGTTGTGGTTAGAGTCTTTATTAGTGAAGATCGAGGCAAAAAAGTCATTGAGTATCTCAGCCTTCTCCATGTCCCGGGTGACCAGGTCTCCCGTTTCCTTCTTGAGTGGGCCCACATCTTCCTTAGTCTTCCTTTTGTCCCTGATATACCTATAGAATGCCTTCTTGTTGCCCCTGACGCCCTTGGACAGATTTAACTCTATCTGGGCTTTAGCTTTCCTAACTTGATGCCTGGCTGTCTGGACAATTTCTCTGTATTCCTCCCAGGCTACCTGTCCTTGCTTCCACCCTCTGTAGGCTTCCTTCTTCTGTTTGAGATTGTCCAGGATCTCCTTCTTCATCCACACAGGGCTCCTGGCATTTTTGCCTGACTTCCTCTTTCTTGGGATGCATCGCTCTTGAGCTTGGTGCAGGCGGTCCTTGAATATCAGCCAGCTTTCATGGACCCCTCTTCCCTCCAGGGCTTTATCCCACTGTATTCCATCAAGCAGGTCCCTGAAGAGCCCAAAGTCTGCTCTCCTGAAGTCTAGGGTAGCAAGCTTCCTGCGCACCCTCCTTGCTGTCCTAAGGATCTTGAACTCCACCATTTCATGGTCACTGCAGCCAAGGCTGCCTTTGAGCTTCACATTCCCCACCAGTCCCTCCTTGTGGGTGAGAACAAGGTCCAGCATGGCACCTCTCCTCATTGGCCCCTCTATCACTTGGAGAAGCAAGTTATCATCAACGCATTCCAGCAACCTCCTGGATTGCTTATGGCCTGCTGTGTTGTCCTTCCAACAGGTACTGGGGTGGCTGAAGTCTGCCATGAGGACCAGGGCTTGTGAACCTGCTGCTGCTCCTAACTGGCTAAAGAGGGCCTCATCCGCTTGGTCTTCCTGGTCAGGTGGCCTGTAGCAGACTCCCACTGTGACATCACCTGTCCCTACCCTCCCTTTTATCTTGACCCATATTCTCTAGGTCAGCTCCTCTTCCATCCCCAGGCAGAGCTCCCTGTACTCCAGCTGGTCCTTGACATAGAGGGTGACACCCTCTCCTTGTGTCCCTCAACTGTCCTTCCTGAAAAGTTGGTATCCATCCATTCCAACACTCCAGTCATAGGAGCCATCCCACCATGTCTCCATGATGCCAATCCGATTGTGTTCTTGCAGGTGTGCGCACGTCTGACTCCTCTTGCTTGTTCCCCATGCTACGTGCATTCACGTACAGGCATTTAAGTTGGGCCCTCGATGAATCCAGCTCCCTGGCTGGAGTGCCTGTCTTTCCTTTCAGCTGCACCTACAGCTATCACCCGTCGCCTTTTCTTAGTTGCACCAGTTGTTATACGTGGAGCAAACTGGGTAGTCTTCCTCAGCTCCAGCGAATCTCCTGATACAGCAGGTTTTCCCTCTTCACTCTGCAGAGCGGTGAAGCGGTTCTGCAAGGGCACCTCAGTTTTGGGGGAAGACTCCTCCTCCTGCTGGTCTTTGCAGTTACAAGCTTCCGTTCTGTACTACTGGCCTCCCTTCCCCCTGCGTGTGCCCGCACGGGAGCTCCTCACTGTCTGCCTGTGGCTGGTGGGTCCACTGCAGGCTGCGCCTGTAGCCAGCTCTCCGGCTCCTTCTCGGCCTCCCCGGTGCTTCGCAGCCTCCTCACCGCCTCCTGCAGCTCAGCCACCTGCCGCAGGAGGTCCTCCACCCGGGCACACCTTTGCAGGCGGTTGTGCCGCCTGTGCCTGCCCCGGGAGAAAGGTCCAGGCTCCTCCTGCGGTCCGAGGGCTGCACCGCAGCCTCTCCCTTCCGTAGCTCTGTCAGGGCGGAGGCATCGGCCGCCGCCGGGGTGGGTGGGCAGAGCCCCGGGCCCGAGCTCAGCCGTTGCGCTCAGACGAGTGCCCGCCGTTCTGCCTTGAGCGCCTTTGACCCGCGCGGACGGTCTCAGAACGGAGCTCCACCGGTGAAACGCTCCTCCTTGGAAGAGGCGCCCTTCCTGCGCGCAAACTGCCGCGCCCCGACCGCCCGTCCCGGCCGCCGCGTCCGGGTCCCCCGCGCTCCCCGGGGCGGTTCCTTGCAGGCAGGGGGCGGCCTCCGTTGCTCTGGCAACGCCCGGGCCTCGTCAGCGCCTCCCGCGAGAGCTGCCGGCTCCTGGCGGGTCTCTCCGCTGCCCTGGCGGCTCCTTCCCTCAGGAAAAGCGCCTGTCGCCGAGCGATGCCGCTCTGCTGCGGTCGGCCCGGCTCCGGAGCAGCTCCTCTCAGCGACTTCATATCGAACTTCGTATCTTGAAGTTCTCCTTGCAATGGAGACCATATCCTATTTGTTACACAGTTCTTACCCACAAATCTTTGCTCTTCTCCCAGACCCAGAGTAAGACACAAGTAAGCAAATCAATGCCTTCGATTGACTCAGCTTCTTCAGAGATGAAATACGCACTTTGAATATGCCCACTTCTTGAGGATGCACGCGTGCTGGCTTACATTCTCTTCTGCCTCCACATGAACCACAGTGCGCAGGAAACACCATTTCTTCAAATGACGACTCTGCATACATCCCCATCGCCTTCTGGCTGGCAAGCAAACAGCTTTAAAAATCCATTGTCGGGGACAAGGCCATATGGCTGCATAGCACCATCTGCACCCTACAAAAAGATGAAAATGTAGTGGTGAGTGCTCCCAAACTGCAAAAATTATGCGAGGAACAGCCTGGGATTTCTTTTCTTTTTTGCCCCTGGGTATTTCTAATGTCAGAAACTAAAGGCCAGATACTCTTTGCCATAACTGTTTCCCCAGTCTAGCAAGGTGAAAATCCCAAACAGAGCAATCTGGATGTTGGGCAACCTGCCTGTGCTGCAAGACCGCACCTCACAATTCTTGCCAAAGTAGAAGAGGATGTAAGGCAGCTGCCAACCAAGTGGGCTGATACCGCACAGTGTATCAACCCCTTCATAGCTACAGCTATCCCAGGAATTAATCAGGCCCATCCCAACAGAAGGAACAGTCACTGTTCAGCCCTCAGAACAGTTTACGTATTACAACGTACCACATCCCTCATGTTTCTGCTGGAGCACAAAGGTACTCACTACATAATACAAAATCAAACAGACTTTGAATTCAGCACGTGACAATATTTTAGCACACTTAAGAATTATGTAGAAAATTCCATGCAGTGTAATTCAAAACTACTACTACCAAGCTTCATCCCCAAAGTTCCTCGGGTTATAGGATATTCTACGATGCATTATTTGGCATACTATACAGGCAGAGGTATGTGCATGAAGGGAAAATGTAATAGCCTGTTGTGCCATCAAAAACAGAGGATAATAAACTTTGTCAGCAACAATCAGAGATGATCTTAGCAGCTACACAGTTTTACGGTTCCATTAACTTAAAATTATGCTAGCTGAAGATCTTTACTGTAAAGTACATTTGGAATCCACAACAATCCACATTATTTCTGCTATTTTCTTACTGTAAACAGTCACAATACATAACATTAGTAATATCACAACAACCTGGGCTTTAACAAATCATTAATTTTCCTAGACAAAAGGAAAAGAAAACTAACAAAGATATACAAAGTGGAGAATAGAACAAAATTTCGATAAAAGGAATGGCAAGCGACACACTTGCTCAAACCCTTCAGTGATGACATCTGGTGACATGAATCTGCTTACAAATTTGATTTTGCTAAAGCAAGAGTTCCACTAATACAGGAAACCGTCATGCAGCCATATAGGGGCCTTTGCAGAGGAAGGCATGGGCCCAAGTAGTCTATCAGTATGACCAACCCGTGCTCAGTCTCCCTCCTCACCAAGGAGAATCACTCAAGGTGGTGGCTGATTAAACTACCTTTGCTACCCCTTCTCCTCCTCCTCCTCCTCCTTCACCGCATCCCCTTCGCTCCCTCAGTCTCCTGCCTCTTTCACAGGCAGCCGGTGCCAGGGGTAGCTGAGAGCACGGCCTGCCCTGACCGCCTGGCTGCTGCACCTCTCAGCTGGCCGCCATCCCTGACACCCTGTAATTGACACTGATTTGGATCTCTCTCTGCAATCCAGCCACCAATTTATACAAGCCTGTAGACCTCTCATGCCTTTGACTTCTCTACCCTCTGCCAATACGGCTGAAGCCAGGCAATGCATTCAAGAAAATATCAGTGATAAACTTGAGAGCTGTGCAGCATGCAAGCCTCATTTCTTAAGAAACAAGGCTGACACCTGTGCATTCAGTTTTTCATCAGTGAAACTGCAAGAAACAATACAGAACTCTGAAGCATAATACAACAAAGAAAACAAGACTAGTTACAGAGGTTCCTGAATTTCCAAAGGTTAAGTAAAGCTAAGAGCTGAACTTAAATTAGCAAAAACACTGAATCTATACACAACAAGAAGTGCTATGAACCTAGGTAAGATATGGTGGTTTAGTTGCACAAAACTAATAGACAGAATTAAAGTGAAAAATTGATCTTAATGTTAACTAGTGGAGTAGCAACAGTAACTCCAAAATAAAATGAAAGTGCATAGAATGAAGGTATTATCTCTTGTGTAATTGTGTCTGCACTGTATGACCATGGATCCTAACAAATGTGATTATCAGCCGCCTGAATGATAGGCATTTCATCAATTCTGCACCAGTCCACTAAGCACAAGTGCTAGGAGCAGCAAAATTAGGAAGATGCAATGAAATGAAATGGACTTAACAGCATTAATGGTTACCAGAATTACCGAACCTATTATTCAACATACAAAATACAGAGTACTCTGTAGCTGCAGAAAGATAATGCAATGCTATAGCTACAATTCTCTATCCATGTTACAAATATTCTGAACTAGGGACATAATACCTGACTTCAGGCTAGAATTTCTGCCT
Source organism: Burhinus oedicnemus (assembly GCA_008921705.1). Classification (NCBI taxonomy): domain Eukaryota; kingdom Metazoa; phylum Chordata; class Aves; order Charadriiformes; family Burhinidae; genus Burhinus; species Burhinus oedicnemus. The sequence continues at coordinate 2,559,191 of VFFE01007663.1, read as the reverse complement.
CTAACCACTATGACCACCTGTGATTAATATGGCCAAATACAAATATTTACAGGACAAAACAAAATGTAATTTCTCTGCCTTGAAATGAGTAGCTTGATGTACAAAATGGAAAAAAAAAAAAAAAGGCAAACGAAAACCCAAGCTAAACCAGAAATTTGAATGCCCTTAGAATTATTAAGAATGTTGAATATTTTTACACTCTTTTGATGCAGTGCCAGGATGAGAATTTCAATGGGGAACTCTACAGCTGCATCTGCCACTATTTCAGAAAGGAAATGGGTCAGGCAGTAACAGCTCATTCTTTAAGTCTCCCTTTTATTTCCCTACACTAATGGTTCAGAGACTGTTAAGGACTTCATGAAGACAGAAGATATTGCTCCCCATCCCCACGGTTTCAAACATCAATTTTTTTCATTCTCACTTAAGGAAGTAAACAAGGAAACATGTTCATTGGTATCAAGATCAAAATTCCAGACTCTTCCAGAAGCAGTATTCTCGTTCAGGCCCACCATCTTCTCATCAGATGTCTTAATTTTAAATATATTTCAGATAAAGCCTTTGAGAATAACACAGCTTCCTCACTGCTGACACAATTACTGTTCAGAATTGCCACTAATATATTCACAGAGAGGAAACCATGTTAAGTTTGAAACAACCCTGCATTTTCAGGTCTGCATTAACCTTTAAATTGCTATTACAGCACTGTGAAATCCCCTCCGTGCTAAATAGAAGCAGTAGTGCTCTAGTTAAACTCATTTTTTCAAGTTTGCTGCCTGCAAGCATGATTTGTTTTATTTAGAAGTTTCTGCATTCCCCACTGTTTAACAAGCACCCACAACTGAATAGCGCTCTCACCTTCTCCTTTATTCCTGCTGTGCAAACTAAGCAAAATACTGAGGGCTATTTTATCTAAAGTATGACCTGGATTTGTTAACTCAGGTAGAGCAAGAATCAGCTGATCAAAGCTGGTGGTGGGATCTGGAAGGAAAATGGGCAAGGGCCAGGAAAGGTATTTGCTGCACTAAACTATATTAACAATAGTATGACTAGGAATTTAAAACTGACTTTAATGCTCAAAATTCAGGAAAAGCTAAGTTACAGTTCCCACAGGCATCATAACTCATGCTCTTGCACACATGCATTATTTTGTATTACACCCTGTTAAATTTATAGGAACCATGTGGATATGTTATAGTTGTTTTTTAAAGTATTAATTTGAAATTCTTGATGAGAAAACATGAGGTCATACAAGAAACACCCAGCAGTGCATTACACAGCCACAGCCTGAGTCTGTCTGGTCTCTGCAAACAAACAGAAATTATATGTAACGCCTGGTGGTCTTTTGCTGGGGCTTGACTATACTGTAAATGCTATCAGACCTAACTAGCACAATGCTTAGCAAGGATCGGCACTCCATATAGACAGAAAAAACCCTGTGGTTTGAAGTGCATCAGCTGGACAGGAGTTATTCACTAGTCAAGGTAGGGAAAGAGGAGTTCTTAAACTTCTACATGTTGATATGTCGTAAACACTAAAGAATTGCAGATCTCCACTGCAGGGAAAGGGAGTAGTGAAAAGCTATTCAACCTTCTTTGACACTGAGGATCGAAGAGGAGGAACTAACCTGAAAAACTATAACCATCATTACATTTATTGTTCAACAAAGCTGCAACCTGCCTCAAAAGAGAGCAACTTTCAAGTCTGCTAAGTTCATGAAGTTGCATATGACTTCTTAAACAGAAAATGGTTTACTGAATTTTATAATATTCAGTAAATGTTTACTTACTTGAAATTTAAATAAGGGTAACTTTTCAGTAAACTCAGGATACAGCTTAGACTTCTAGTCACAGACAAATAACATCTAATAAAGTTATGCCACACCAATTTTTATTTTCTCCATCTTCCTCTAATCATTGGTTTCCAGATGGCATTAACTTAACATGCTTCACAAGCCATTGACTTGAGTAGTTTCTTTATAAATGTATTTGTTACCTCTCAAATATCAGAACTTTCTATGCTTCAAGTCATTCACAGGAAAGAGAAATATTTATGTGAATGGTTTATATTGTTTTTAACATGCTTTTCAAGCATATCCTGATATAACTAGAATACATAACAAGAGAGTAACACTAATCTCATGTTAAAACATGCATCGGCACAAGCATTTAAAATCCTTGTTGTCATGCTATGTCATAGAGAGATACTGCAAATCACAAGACTTTTTGCTAGACTAAAAACATTTCTCAAACCGTTCCTCTTAACTCTGCTATTGCTTCAAGGAATGTCTCAAGAGGAAGGAGGCCATTTTTCCTATAAATCGTTCTGCAACAGTGTTTGGTAATGCCCCACATTTAAGCCACGTGGCACAAACTGTCCATTTTACAGAGCTTGGCAGGAGGCAGCTGTAACATGAGAAGGGTATCTTCACACTCCAGAATATTGGCACCATAGTAAAAAAAGATTTCCTTCCAATGTCTCTCTCCTGCAGCAAGATATGGTATCTTCAGAGTCACCAAGCCGTGCTGTATTTGGTATTTTTATTGCTTTCACTCCAGCTGAAGGGGATCAGCTACTGAAGAACCTCTGATTTTCCTTTGAGGTTTTCAGCAGTGTTTTTCTAGCCCTTCTTACTGTAACACAGAGAGGCCTGGAAACTAGAACTTTTCAGGTTTCAATAACAATGCAAATTTAACAAACTTAATAGTTGCACTTCATAATTTGGGTGTTTGACTTGTGAGGTTGGAGCTCCTGAGTTGGCAACACTTCACAATATTATAAAATGCTAATACTTCACCCTGCATATGTCAGCACTCAGAGAAGCAAAGAACTTGTTTAAAATAGCACCAGTTGCCAGTCAGCTCCAAAAAGAGACAGGCCAGACCTTCCCCTGGCATTCAAAACCAGAACAGAGAATCTGGAAAGCCTCCGACAGATGATACGGATGTCATTTGCTGTCACCAAGCAGCATACTCTATAGCTCACCGCTGAGAAATAACTTCAGTATCAAAACAGCCTTCCTCTTCCAGATCACAAACAACCCCGAGAATCAACAGCAGGTTTTAGTCCTCAAATGTGCTCATCTGCAATAACTGGAACACTTTGAGCAACTTCAGCTTCTGTGCTGTGGCCTCTAGCATCCCTTACTAGGCTGGTACCTAAAGCAGCTAGACCCTGGGCCTTAATGATCTCCTGATGACTTGACCTACCCCCACTCTTGACTTTGGCCTGGCAGCAAAAAGCAGCACTTTCCTCTGATAACCACAGAACGGGGAGGGGAGTACTTCAGCCTGACTCATCTAAAATGTCTTTTTTTTTTTTTTCTCCTATCAATGCAGGATAATAACAACCTAAGTGACCCGAGGCAAAATCATGAGGTCCAGGGAAAAAAAAGAATGCAGGCGAAAAATGCACCAGAGCAAGACAGTTTAAATAACTAGGGTGTATGACCTACGAAGTCAAATGTATGCACAACATGAAGAGTCTATATCCATAGCTTGGTATTAGAGGAAACAACCTGATTTTCTGGAGGTGGTGCAGGCCTGCAATTATTTAAAGTGTGAGGAAACGGTGTGTATGCAGCAACTCCAAAAATCAGCACTGGCATGTTATCTATAGGCAACTAGAGAGCGTAATTTTTAGAGCCCTGGTTGGAAAACTTCAGTGAAGTAGGACAGTGCATCCCAGAGGTCTCAGAACAAGCAAGCAGCAGAGCTGGGAACACACTTCTGGCATCGGCATTCTATAAGTCTCCCTGTTAGCACTAGCCATCATTTCTTCCTCTACGATACCACAGGAGCACAAGATCGTTTAAAGTGAAAGACAAATAGGAAGCTCTAGGCTGAAAAATGTCTTTTACAATTTATACCTATGCATGTAATGTAATTGAACTAGATTAAAAAAAAAAAAAGAGCAAATGATGTTTTACAGGCTAAGAACTAGCAAATAAAGGGAAGAAAAAAGCTAACAATTGCTAAGTGCCTTTCTATTCAAGGTGAAAAAACCACACAGTAATATACTGGTTATAAAAGGAGCAAAGAACACCAGGAGTGATGCAACAGAATGTTTTCCAAGCAAAATTGAAAGGAAAACTGGGGGGGCAGGGTGGTCCCCAGCAAGTCATTGCCTTGAAACATTTGACTCAGACCCTGAATGTACAAGAGCTAGCTTGAATTTACAAAAGCAAAGGTTTCATTACAGATGGATAATGCCTTGAAAATTCAGAAAAAGTATAAAGCTGGTAAACAACTGGGCTGAAGATATATATTGTTTCATATAAGACACTGCAGCACTTGGATTTAGAGTAACACAGAATGCAAGGTTTGCAAGTATGCAAACCACTTTGCAAATGCAAGATGATACTTTTCATGCAGAAGTGTGAGGCAGGAGATGGGAATTCATTTTGCAATTCAGACATACATCTTCTGCCGCTCCTTACCTTGAGCATAAGCCTTAGCCGGTCACTCCTATTCACTTTTACAAGAAGAAATTTCATCTATCCTTAGTCTCCCTCTGTAAAGTTAGAAAAATACTGGTTTGACTGGGACAGTCACAGTGCAAAGTACTCCACCGTTGTTAAGAAGAGACTGAAACGTTCTTTCGGACCATGTTTTCACTGAAATACAAAATTTCCACTGCCTCCCTTTGCAAGCCATGTGCTTAACAACTTACCCATTTCCATAGCCACCTTCGCAAAGTAGGAGGATAAGGACCCTTGTGAATGGTCCTTGCATGCTGTTTAAATTTTATTTTTAAGTCATCTCCATTACACTTCTTTTGTCAGCCTTATCTCTATGAACTTGCAAGCATTCTCTATTTCTCTGTCCACATATGGTGCGTGCCTTGCTGTACTGTACTGGGGCTCCCTTGGGAGCAAAGCCTCTAGGCATTACTACAGTGCATTCAGCAACAAACCCAGCAGGATACTAATAGGCTGTCTTCATTAACCTTTGCTGATTGAACTGTGCTACGTTGTATTTGCACTCTGCACATTTGTGATGTCTCATAAAGATTCATAAGGGTGATTTTAATGGCAAAAGAGCCTATACACTAAATTATCTATCCACTGAAAAGGAAGAGTGATTGTAAGTAACAATAGACTTTTTTTATTTTTCCTTCATCAAAGCTGTGGCAGCACTTGAAAGGGCAAACAGAATACAGGAATGGATCAATAGAGGAACTGCACAGATGATAATTAATGTAGGGAAATGGCTATTTAAGCACAGCAACAGAAGCTGCATTCACTAGGTATCCAAAATAAAAAGAGACAGGTTCTGATGAGAAAGAGCCATCAGATGGCGTCAACGCTAACTGATGAGGCATGGGGAGTCCAGGGTGACTGTCATGGTTTGAGGTAAAACAGAACCAATTCTCTTTTCAGTAATTTTACTTTGCAGCTAAGCCTCTTCTAACTAACTGAACTCTCTGAAATTAATGGCATATTTTTCAGACAGTAGATCTCTTCCAGAGTGATAAGACCTGATGTTTATAATTAATACCAAGGAATGGTATACAGAGAGGCTCTTGCTTATCCTTATTGCTATGACAACCAAGGCCAGACAACTTTGTTACTTGTCCCGTTGGAGGGTCGGAAGCAGAAGAGCGTAGAGGGGTCACACCTGTGGGGAGGAGCGGACAGGACAGGTGACCCCAAACTGACCAACAGGGTATTCCATCCCATCTGCCTCATGCTCAGTATAAAAGCCGAGGGATCAAAGGGTCAGCCCTTTTTCTTCAATGGCCGGTGCCCAAGGAGGACTCCGTCCATTTGTCTGCCTTTGATCCCGATCCGTGCATTCCTGGATCCAGTTCCTGAGTTCAGCTCCCGTCCGTCACTGAGTCCAGTCTGGGAGTTTCCCAGTGCCTGCTGGTAAGGTGACTATCATCCTGGGAGCTCGATACAGTTTTGTATATATTGTGTCTATTTCATTATTTTCTTATTAATATTATTATCTTTTCTTTTTATTATTTTATTGTTAATATTTCATTAAAGTAGTTTAGTTTTATTTAAACTCATAAATCTTTCTCTCATTCTTCTCTCACTTGGGAGAGAAGTTAGAGAGCATCTGTCATTCGTTTTAGCGTCCAGCCCAGCCCAAACCATGACAGTGACATATGCCTTTCCCAAAACATTGCTGTCGTCCCTCAAAACACACCATGCAAACCTGTCAGAAAGTTGAGTTGTGGAATGACGCCGACAAAGGTAACTTTTGAGGGTAAATACTTTGCCTTTAAATTACCCATGTAATTTAAACTCCATAACAGGTTTTTCAACTTACTGCATTCATGAAGGTTGAACAGCTAAAACTCAAAGTAATTTTTAAGCCATGCAGAAGGATGATAAGGGCAACTTATAATTTTATATATATTTTATACATAAAAACATAAAAATCTCCTGACTTCCTTAAGCAAATATCCCATACATGTTAATCTCTTAGTTTCTCACCTTCCCAGTGTAATAATGAAAAGTTTGCAGGTTACAATGTAATTTAATTACTTGTATTTTATTAGTTTGATCCAAAGCAAAGAAAAAGAAGAGTTGTGAAACAGTTCAAATACATGGAAAACCATAAGTAGAGAGTTATAGTTGAACGAATAAGAAAGCAAATTTGAGATAGCCATGTGAATAAAGACAAAGAAGATATTTTCAGAGTCATCAAAGATATGTTCTGTAGGTCTCACATGATGATTTATTAGTGTTAGCTTATATTAAAAAAAAAAAAAAAAAGGAGGACAACAGAATAAATTTTTAGGTTGCTGCTTTATATTAGGCAATAGTTACCCTTCTAGCTGCCCTTTCAAGGAAACTCAATAGCTACTCTTAGCTGGAAGAAGCACCCTTACCTCAGACCATGAGGAAAATTAAACCGTAATTCTCTTTCAGTTTAATCAAAGTCTGCAGAAGAAGCCTAACTGTACTGTACAAGTGGGAGAGAAAAGGTGAAACCACATAAACTCTGCAAAATCTAGGGAATGGATGGAGAATTCGAGCTTCTGTAAGTATTTCCTAGTTATACTTTGTTGAAACAAAGCAATTCAAAATATTAGCAATTCATGTCATGTTCCTGCACTGATTGCCACACCTCATGAAATCGTGACATATCTTCATAAGTACTTTTCAAAGCAAGGGGAAAAGCTTCATAGCTCATCAATAAACATGAAAGAGTAGTCTTAAAGAAATTTAGCCACGACATGTTCAATTATTTCAGTGGAATCAAGCAAGTCTTCACATCACCCTTTAAGAATGAACTGAAATAAGAGAAAAACCTCTGTGAAGGGTCAAATGTTTTAAAAGCTTCGCTGTACACCATGGTGTGGAATACAAAGAGAAAAAAGGTACAGGTTTTTGGTGGCTGTTTCTGTAATTTTTGTACATTATGTGACTAGTTAGTAAGAATTATTTTCATTAAAACTATACTGTTGAGGAAGAAGGACCATACTTTCTGTTAATTACAGTTCTTCACAGATGAAAAAGATTACGATCATTTGTAACCAGTGATCTGGAATGTTGTTTCTCTTTCTTTTCAAAACTCAGACAGGAATATTTAAGATCCAAATTACCGCTTGGATGATACTTTGTGCTTATTACCCCTCCCCAATGCTGTTAAAATTGATTCATTAATTTTTAATCTAAAAACAATTAATGTAGGATGTGAAAGGTTAGGTTTGAAATAAGGTGTGATACAAAGGGGATGGCAGGCCCCCTGATGAGCAGCAGATTGGCTCTGATCTTTTGCAAGCCAAGTGAGATGTTGTTGTTCTGCTATGGATGAAGGGGCTCATTATCCCAAAGATAATTGCCCAGATGCCACACCAGTGAGGTCACATGAAACACGGCTGTGGTTGCTGAACCAGTATTGGAGCTAATTAACAGTTAAGGCTGCAGGCAGCCATTTTGTACAGACCTCTACTTAGATGCATAGCTTTCCCATCCCATTAACATTAACCATTTGCTCACCCTCTTTTTGCTGCTGAATGAAAATATCAGCTCGCTTACGAGAAGAGCAAACATTTTGGTGTTATTTTTACAGCATTAAAATTCATCCTTTCAATCATCCTCCTTATATCAAGAAGCATCAATCATTTTCATCCTAACGTTAACTAAAGATTTGGCATCTCTTCTTGTTTAATGCAGAAAAAGGCTGCATCAGAAATGAAAAGTAAACATGAAGTTCTAAAAAGAGCTCACACACTAATAGGAAGCATGATACAACATTTTAACTTTGCATCATGACTCTGTTTTTTCTGCTGTCTCTCATTCTGGGTTACATTCCTTACTTAATAAGGTGAAAGCATGAATTGAGACCTTTGCTTTCAGAGACCAATCTATTTTTTAGCCATACCTGCCTTAGAGGAGTAGTTTAGTCAATAATGCAGCAGTAAATTCTACACTTGGAAACTCCTGAGCCTCTGCAGACTCCCCCTTGGTTTTAATGGGTATTTCACATGAGTGCACACAGCCGTCCAAGCGGAGTTCACTGAAGCAGCAGAGGATTTGCCATGACAGCAGTAGGCAGGGCAAACAGGTAGTTTTAAAATGGTCTTTTTCAGATGCTATAATTTCTTCCAGCTTCTTCGACTGACATCTGGTATGTTGTTATTGCCTTGGAAAGCAGCAATCACAACTTGGTAATTCTTCATTTCTCTAACAAAACTGAGAAGAGTTTCAACTGTTTGCCCTTGTGAATTCAAGTCAAGTTTACTATATCTTTATAGCCAAGAAATACTTAAATTTTTAAAAAATCTGTTTTAAGATTTAAAAAAAAAAATGTCAGTTTCCCCTTTCAAAGTTGGTTACATTTAATCAGAACAGACAGAATTGTTTCTTAAGTGAATCATTCTCGTTTTTTTGCCATTTTTCACCAAGGGGAAAAATTTTGGTGTTAAGCTGTTATGAGGCAGTACCTGCCCTACTTTTTATCTCATTTCAGTCACTGAACCAAAAAAATCTGCTGTCTCAATCCCAAACTGCTAGCTTTATTCTCTGGACCATTTAACTGTTACAGGGGCTCTTCCCAAGATTTACGTAGAAAGCAATGCCATCCTATACCAGGAGCATGCAAAAGTCTGAATGACCTCCAATGTTGAGAGGCCTGCTTTCACCTAACATCCAGCTGTTCCCTGCCAGTCTCTGCAGGTTCTGAAATCCTTGTCTCTTTTCAGAGGGCTGGTGCTCCACATAGGCCCATGCAATGCTCCTCTTAGCTAGCAATGTTAAATAAGGTCGGTTTTTGTTGTGGGGACTTTTTGTTGTTTTGTTGGGCTTTTTTTCCCCAGTACCTTCTTTCCAGCTTTTTTGTCAGGTGTGCTCATCACAAATAGGTATCATTGGGGCTAGGATTGCCTAGCTTTAAAATTTGGGCATGCACTTAAAGAGGTGCATTATACATACATATATATATACACATGTATTTGAGGGAGTGTCATTTTGGATACTCTTTACAGTGATCTGCCAGGTTTTTCTGACCATATGAAGCTATCAATTTTTTTCACTGTTTGGAAAAAAGTCAAAGGCAGGCAGTATAAATGGTTAGTGATAGCAAAGCAAAAATAAAAAGAAATCTGAGAATGAATCTCTGGGAACCTATAACAGCTGTCACAGAATGGCTGTAAATGGGTAAAACCTACACTGGAAACAAGATACAGTGATTATTTTTTCAGGGTGTGCAAGAGGACTCCATACAATGTAAATTCTAGCCTGAGAGAACTAGCATAGATTAAAAATGCCTATTTTGAATATATGGTAGGTAATAGGGGCTTTTTCTGGTATCTAAACCTGAAAATGACAGCTTTCAAACAAACCCCTAACTGTAAAATTGTCATTGTCTTCTTTTTCACTTATACATGTATTTTTATGCCTATGCTTTTGCCACAATTTAATGAGTAATTAGCAGAGCACACCCTCTGAGAAAGGTGAGAAACTGTTAACAAAACACAGGGTTCATTCAGGCTCTGCTCTAGTCCCAGACTTGAGATCTGCTATCTCACTAAAATTATTCTATGTGTCTCAGCTTTAGTGGTTCTGGAGATTTTAACTGGGAACAGAGAAAAGATAGAAGAAGAAAACAAATACAAGATCTGACACAGGAACCAGTATACTGACTTATTTAAGACTTTTAAAATGCTGTCTGATTCACTGCTTGCCAGTCCAACTTATTAAATCATTTTTAGCAAGAACCTAATCTATTCATCTACTGCTCCGGAGTGCAAAATGTCTGATTCATAAAGGTGTGAATCTTTTGAAAAGTCTGCTTTTAAAAAAGATATTTACATTTTCTTACAGAAGCATTCAAAATGTTTTAATCATTGAATCAGCCTTCTGAAAAGAAATCAAGTTTGTGTTTAAAGATGTGAGTATATTGGCTAAGTCAAGCTCCAGGTTTTACATGTTTTCATGTTATTATGTATGACATTACCCTACTATAATCTAATATTCTGTTATGGTGTCACAACACATTAAAAAAATCAGAGCAACCTGATTACAGATCAGCAGGAACACAGGAGCTGAAAAGGCTTTACAGCATATATATATAGGTAATATATATTGGAAACTGAAAATGTTGGAGTCCTGAATTTGGTTGAAAATGGGAGCAAACATTACATAGATGTCTCAGTGCAATGTATAAATAAAGAACTTCCAAAGCAGGCAAGTATACCAATAGGAAGGAAAAGGAGAGATTTGCAGTATTAATGTTCATGTATCTTTAGTAGCAGCTAGTTAAACTGGACTTGCAGACAGAGAGATGGAACTAAAGGTAAATATTTTTAATGGGAAATTTGGAGTGATTAATTCTTCTAACAATAACAGAAATGAAAGTCACCGTGCTTTGATGCTTGGAGACTGAACACTTGTATCCAACTTGATCACGTATGAGCACATTTTGGAAGAACCACTGGAGAGCAATGAAGATCTGGAACAGAAACATGATGTAAAGACAGAAGACAGCAAGGCCTTGAAGCTACCGAGCACGGGCTCGACATTCTCTGCTTCTAGTCACAATTTTGCCTGCAGTGCAGATACTTACGTTCTTGAGAAGTTGCCTTTCAGCATTGTGATGACAGAAGTTTGGTGCTTCTGCAGATGGCGAGATGGGCATTGCCTTTGAAATAACTGAACTTATATTAACTAGGTTTCCTAAACCAAGTCCATCAGTATAACATATACAACCATTACCTGTCCCACCTGAAGGTAAGTGAGGGTATATAAACTAGAAAGACATCTGTCACCTTCCTCACACTACATAGAGATGCCTGTTTTGAAGCCCCATTATAAAGTTGGCCTAGTAATAAGCAAATAGAGAGGTGCTCTGTTCCTTCCCAACATTATGAATATTAATGTGGTATTTCTGTCCATCATATATATTACCCACTTGAAGTACCTTACTGATACTCTAAGCAAATGCTGAACACAGTACTCAAACACAATTTTGTACGTCTAGGATATAAGAGTCTGTCCTGCTGCAATGTTTGGATTACAATTTTAGATTAGCATTACTGAAGATAGTATTACAGAACAGGGTATTTGCTGCACAAAAAGAGTACCTAGAATTGGAATATGCAAGAAATTATACTGACTTCTAGATTGGAAACAAACTCCAAAGGACTAACAGTGTAGCACAGCCATGGGAATGAAAGTCAGTTTGTATTCCTGCTTGGCTAGTTTTGGACAACTTGAACTGTATGGCTATATTTATAGATTAAATAGTATACTGTTTGGCATCAGTGCTTCATTGTATCACACAGAATTTACAAATAAGGATGTACGTTACTGCATTCATTTTACCATTTTATTGTGTGCTTCTTTCAATATTGTTTCTGTTTACTAGGGATGTACAAAATCACAAGATGTTATGAAAATATTTTGAACTTAACGAAACAGGCTGTTCAGCTGTTAAAGAAAAATATTAAGGAAAGGCAGCAGTTAAATAAAAAAAAAAAGTAGAAAAAAATGAAAATCAAAGTTCAACAACTTACAGTATAATAGAGAGCATAATCGTGAGCCACCAGAGCACTCTGGGTCCAAGTCCTAAGGAAGCAAATAGTGCTTACCACAAGCTCTCCCTAAACTGCAGAATGGGGGTCATATGGATGCTCTGTGATGGCAAGTGTGCATATCTGGACTATGATCTAGATCCCTTCCCCCCCCCGCTTTTTTTTCTAGGCTGACAGTACCAAATAGTCTCTCTGAAATTCACTGTCTCTCTCTGTCCTGTCTATTTCATGCAGCAAACAACCAACTCTCTATCACCCTTCTCCTCCACCTCTGCCATATCTGTTGTGGCCTGGCTCTCCCACCCAGTTCACAGAGCCAGCAAGATCTGCTGACTGCTTCACTTGACAGTTAGACTCAATTTACACCATTAATTCTTTAAAAGAATTAAATATCTTTGGCTCAAAACAGCAGTGTCTCTGAAAGTAACAGAAACTCACAACATTGCAGGGTTCTGAAATAGAACAGAGGAGCAATAAACCAATCTGCAAATACTACACAGGAGCAATAAATCAGACTGAGCAATTTTTTAAGTTTCCCTGACGTTGCTAATGTCAGGGGAGGGAGAAAAAAGCAGAAATTGCACCTCTGTCTCAGAGTTCATTCCATGGCATCCTGAAACTACTGTGCCTGTTTGGTACCAGGATACCTGCTTCCCAGTGAGAAATTGATAACATTTCTATCTCAACCTGTTTGACAGGTATGCACACCTGAATAGGGTAAAGGTACAGGAGTGATTCAAAAGCCAGGAAATGGCAACAAGAACGAAGGAAATCAAACACCTTTCCATCCTCTGTGTAACCGGATCCCTACCACTTTGAAAAACAAGTAAACCAAAACCAAGCCCTGCCAGTTTTCCTAAACAGTGAAAATAGCAATATGACCACCTTTCCCAATACCAAGAACACTGGGGTTTCTGAAAAACATTCTGGCATTCCCAAGTAATCCCTCCCTTTGTCCCCACAGGGTATTATTCTTCCTCGCAACAGCAGAAGATACCAGGGTGCACCTTTTTCAGGCTGGGAAGCTTCCAGGTCTTTCCAAAACCATTGCCTGCTTCATTTTTATGAAAAACTCATTGTGGTAATTGAAGCCAAGCTAGTTTCTTTTACAATGACTCAGGGAAGAGAAAAGAACATAGGACCAACCACTGTATTGTCCCCAGCACAACTTCAATCAAGTTCCCTTCACTAGTGTTTGGTTCTCCCTCTACCCACAACACTCATTATAATCTCCAAAGCATCCTGTGCAAATCCAGGCTTCATGCTGACGTCACCAGTGATAATGCAATCTGATCAAAAGCAGGAGTCTTGTGATGGTGTTGCCTGCCTCAGACTGTCCTCCTTTCCATTTCTATGAATTCTTTCCTCTTTCCCCCACGTTCAGTTCAGAACAGAGCAGTGCGCTGCCATCTCACTAACCAGCAGAGAGGGAGGTTTTGGAAGGCTGTGTGTGGCACTGTGCAACCATTGACTGATATATCCACTGCCTGGCTGGGAAGAGGAAGAAGAAAGCAACGCTCAAGGAAATTAACTCACAGTCTGCCTCACTGTGTAAGTGTCTGTTGTCCAGGGTATGCTCCTCTGCATGAATCACATTCTGTCCTTTCTATTTTGCTACTAACACTGATTAAAATTCCTTTCCAACTCTTCTTCACCCTTCCTCCAAATCAAAGTCATCTCATAATAACCTAAGCAAATGATACCACCACACTGCAGCTATTTTTTCTTCAAACCTATTTGCCCATTTCATTCCAAGTAGTTTCACAGTAATGGAAACGCCATTCAGAGATGAATAACTTAATCCTTTCTCTTAACGGCCTTCCCTATCTCTTCCATTTGATTTGGTGTCTGTGCTGGCTCAGTATCTGTTTAACTGATATTTCTTGGAGATAGTTCTCTTTATTTTCTAAAATATTTGTACAGTGGCTAGGCAAACTTATGAATATGCTTTGATAACTGCTTTCATTTCAAGGGGAGCACTGTGGACAAGATTCTAATTTAAGTCGTTACAGCCTGTCAACAAAGATCAGTTAACTTTGATTTTTCAGGTAATTACCCTTTTTTAATATTTATAATGTTAAATATATAGAGAAATAAATGGAATTAACAGCACAGTGCAACTGCTGGTTTTCTAAGCTCTACAGCAGTAAGTATAGAGGACAAGGATGAGATTAGTTTATTTGAAGAAAGACTGTCCAATTTCATTGTTTAAAATATAATAAGTATATAGCAAATCATTGGACAGCCTCATCTAAATCACATAAAGCTTTTATAAAGAACCATTATTATGTTGGAATTTAGTCTTCCTAAAAGAGGACTGACTGGTATGACACTTTTATCAGTTGCAAACAAGTCTATCTTGTGCACACTGTAGAATTTAGAAATCCAAGGCAAAGAGAGATCAGCTTCATTTGGTGTCAAAATTCTACCATGACGTTGTTCAACATAAGCACACAACAATCAGCAGCTTGTTCCAGAAACTCCTAAGGGGACAGTTCACTGTGTCTTACCTTCCCATACAAATAAAACAGCAATTAACCATCAGCTTACATGTAATTTGGAATGCCAAAATATACATATCTATGTAAGCTTAACAGCAATGTTTAAGTTGTCTTTGCAGATCCTTTCATTTTCTTGTGATCTCTCCATCACATGGGCATCAAGTGATACTAAGATACTTAATTCCACAAATTAAAACTGCTCTGTCTGTTGCCTATCCCTCGGTCAGGCCAGCTAATTCAGATCCCCTATCTTGTTTCCTTCTGGAACCTGCATAAACTGCAACTTTAGAGTATGGGACTGTCTGGAATGACAACCTCACTCAATCCAATGGCCACCTCTCAAGACACACCTGCTGTTCATAGCCTTTATTTCCCATTGCAAGTACTTCCTAGCCTCATCTTTACGGATTAAGGGTAGCTCCCAGGATCCCAAAGCATATCAAGGTTTGGTTTGATTTGCCTTTGTTACCTCTGTATATGGCTGCAATTCCCTGCTGACCCAGACATTGGGGTTTTTTAATTATGGAGTCATTTTCTGTTTTCAATTCTTATTTGAACAAAATGTCAAAGATGACGAACCATGCTTCACTGTCTTTATTATGTATTTTAGCAGACCTAAGAAGAGATCACAGGCTGGACCTACATGCCCCTCCAGCAGGCACTTAAGTTTTTTGACATCCTTTGCCACCAAATCATTATGTATGAACTAATGGATTATACATGCTGCACCAGTACTTCACTGCAACCTCATAGCCACCTGACTGATGCATTCTCTGCTACTACTACAGCTCTTTCCTGTGAGGGGTCTGATTTTTTGGAAACAACTTGCCAAACTTTAAAAGCTTCTTTAATGTCATTATTTACCCGATGAAAGCATAGAGCACCTATGATCCTTCTCATATTTTTTTCAATCTTAAGGGTCCTTCCTGCATTCTTTTTCACCTATTATTCTCATCCCTCAACATTACCAGATTTAGCAGTCATGAATCCATTTTCACATCAGTGCACTTGTTCGCTTTTTTCCTCACTTCTTTTAAACATTTCTGTCACGTGTTTCTTTTTATCGTAGAGAAGCAGCTTCCGCTAACACATTTGTACAGCTACTACTGCCAGAGTACATTAACTCCAGAACTAGTCACATATAAGACTACTGCCAATCTTGGTTTTTGTTGGAACACAATGCTTGCAGGTATGATAGAAAACAAAACACTGCTTAAACTCTGTTCTGATTATTTTCCAGCGAGCTTCAACTCTAAATGAGGCTCTTCTTGCCCTCATCCTCTTTCTCAGATTATTTTCTTAGTTTGTTTTATCCCTTTACTGTGTATGGGCCAAAACCAACTCGGCCAGCGACTGGCAGAGGGGGTCTATTTTATTCACTGTCTGTGTTTTAACCTCTCAGCTTTTCACCACTAGGGCCCCTGTGCTTCAAAAGTCTATCCAGCTGGCTTACAGCAGGATGGCTTTATGGTACAGCTCTCAGTTGCCTCAACCTGATTCACTAGCACCTGTCCCTGCTATCGCAGCTCTTTATGCACTGCTCTACCCAGCAGAAATAGAGGATTAGCACTACTTCTGGTGACTTCTGGATCAGTTTAATCAGGCTAACCATCTGGGTCATTTCAGCTCTCTTTCCAAACCTGTAATAATTACCACTTTTGAATCAGTCATTGCCAGCCAGCTGCACTGAACTAGAGTTCTATGACTGGCTCATAATTAATTCTCTTTAAAACAATTGTCATTTCTGAGTAAATAACAACCAGGATCACATGGATGAAAGGAATTTTCCCTTCCACCCCCAATTACCAGTATAAAAAAAACACTGGATGTATCCTTGGCACACCTTCCTCAGAACAAATAAAGTTGGAACACATTATACCATCTATAACAAACGACGTTTGTGTATACAGAGCAAAGCTTTGTGAACCCAGGACTGCGTCTTGCTCTTGAGTAAAAGCTACCTCCAGCACATCAATTAGCACAGAGTAATTTAATTTATTTTCAGCCAAGTAAGACAAGGTCTTCTTACAAAGACGAGGAGAGCCAGAAGGAAAGGCACTCTGAAGGTAATGCACTCTTCAGCATGCAAAGGCTGCAGGCAGATTTCAAGACATCTTTGGTTCACATCTTGCAGCATGTTCCTACTTCGATTAAAAAATAAAAAACACACAAAACCCATGAATGGTCATCAGCCTCCGAAGCAGTAGCCTACCCCTGCGAAAAGACGCTTTAAGCTGTATAAGGTTTTATATTGGAGCTTGTCAGCAAGCCCTTCCCGTTAGCTCCCAACCACCCCGACGTGCGGCACCTCCCACACGGAGAGGCTGGGGCTGACGCAGCAGCGGGGTGGCTCTGCGGCACCTTGGCTGCAGGGGCATCTGCACCCAAGTTACAGCCTAGAGCCTGAAATTAACTTAAGGCAGAGCAGAGATTTGGGTTCCATTCCCCACCCCACTCCCCAAAATAAATCAATTATATAATAAAAAGCGTTTTGAGCCCCACCACCACCACACAAAGGGTGGGGAGGCCGTTCCCTCGCAGCTCTCTGCGGGCGGCCGGGCCGCTGCGGAGGCCCTGCCAGGCCACAGCCAAGGCCCCTTCCCCGCACCACCGCCGCCCGCCTTTCCTGGAGACACATTGCCACCTAGCAACGGCACGGCGTAATCTACAGCACACCAGCAAAGCCTCCAAAAAGATGTTTTCTAACAAAAATCCATCCAAACGCAAGTAGCCTGCCCCTTCAGTGGAGCGACAGGCTGTTAACCCCGGCTGCGGGAACGCCAGGCGCAGGCCGGGCAGAGGCGGGGGAAGGCGAGGGTGGCTGCCGGCCCTGCGGGTTCCGAAGAGAGACACAGCCCGGTGTCTCGCCTGACAGCAAACCGACCGTGCCTGAAGTACCTCCGCCAGTCGGAGAGGTCGGTGCCGGCCCCGATGTGCCGACCCTGGAGCGGGCAAGGCCCTGGCAGGCGTCAGGGCAGCGCCTTGTTTCCCTCAGGTCTTCTGGACCGTCGCTCCTGCTGCGTCCCCCTCAGGAACTGATGGTTCCCTGGGCAAATTTGTCCTTACACTTCAATGCCTGGGACTGACTGCCAGGGAAGGAAAATAACAGGTAAAGAAAAAAAAAAAGTGAATAATTTTAATTCTTTTTCCACAAATATCAGTGTGGGTGACATGGTGGCATCAGGCTGCCTTTTTCACCACAACCTGGTTAGCATGCCCTGCTGTAAGGTAATTTGGTGGCAACTCCTCTCCTGGGCAAATCTCACTAATTCAAAATTCCTCTGATTCCTTTCTTAGTTTTGTCGGCATAACGCCCTCTTGCATCAATCTGCTCGTTGCCACCTCTCTGAACACCAGCCACTCACTCCCTGCAGCAGGATGGTGTTTGGGGATGGCTTCAAAGCAACACCCATCTCACACCTGTCTGCAGGGAGGGAGGGAGTTTGGGTGTTTGCATCCCGTCTGTCTGCAGTAGGTACAGCTGGCATGGTGCAAAGCCACAAACTTGTTCAGAAAGCGGGCCGAAGGAACGGGCAGAAACTCAGCAGGTAGAGAAGAGATGAGTTTTAAGTGGTACATCAAGACGAAATAATTATTTAACCCCTTTAACCATCCTTTGTGGTCGTCTTTGCGTATGAATGCACAGGCAAGAGAGAGAGACTCACAACAATATTTTTTAAAATGTCTTTGAGGTGGGATTAGGGATATTTTCTTCATGCACTTGCAAGGCAAAAAGTTTGGAGTTTTGCTACCCAAATTACTTTTCTTTATCTTACATCTTGCAAGGGGTTTTTTTCCCCCCACATTTTGCACTGGTTTTAATAGAAAGTGGGAATTTTTTGAGAGATCAGTTCCAAATTTGGTACTTCCCAAAGTAACTTGAGTTTAACTTTATTGTGCTAAAAGTGCTACAAGTTTTCAGTACCAAACAATGTTTTTCATCAGTAATAGCGTCCTCTCTCATTACAACAAAATATTAGATAAAGGAATGGGGTGTAATATGTCAAACCAACTGTATTTCCTCATAAAGCAGCCTGGAATTATTTGGAGGTTTTCAGTGGGGACACCAGCTCAGTAATGTACCCTCCTACAATGCGTAAAAACAAAAAAGGAAATTTTTTAAAAAAAAAAAAAAGAGAAAAAAACCATGCAGTTATTTTAATCAATAGCATCTTCTGTCAGCAAGGCACCTACAGGTCCTAGAACAAAGAAATAAGAATGCATTCACTGGGAGGCTAACACATCTCACAGCCGACTGCCGAGACTGAAGTGAACAAATTCTTTTGTGAACCTGTGCAAACCTGAAGTCAAAAGCACCTCTCATTGATTTGGTGTGCAGTACATTGACACTAGCTATTGTTTGCTCTATAAACTGCCTTGCAATAACACACGCTGTTACAAAGGCCTTACACAACTGAACATTTTGATGAGTGGTACGGTGGTGCTTAGAATTACCAAGCGGGATTGCAAATATTTATTTCAGTGTCTCCTCAGAAATGCATTGGAAAAAGAACCTCTCTTTGAAATTGCACAGTGGCTTCATTGACCGTTCTCTAATACATTTCTAGAAAGTGTGACACTCAGCTAAAAATAAATACCGTCAAATTACAGCTGTGGTTCTGTCCCAAAACGGTAGATACAGTAAAGTCATCTCTTCCAACTGGAGAGAAAGTTATTTCATACCACACACAAATCCATTGCAGGTAATACATTGGGGGTTTCTCTTTATGATGCTATCTCACATTTCAGTACCACTTCATACTTTTTTAAATATATGGCCCAGAAAGCCAGAGTAAAATATACTAATGGCGTTGAGATAATTGCATGTCCATATGCAGATGAAAGCACAAATGGATGGATATATGTAGCTATTCCAAAGATGGCATTAGAAGAAAGATAAAAAACTGTGAGGCTAAACACATCTACGAATCTAAAAGGTAGCAGTGCTGATAGACAAATCTCACTGGTCCAAAACTACATCATTGCTATAGCATTGCTTGAGGTTAAACTAATGCTTGCTGAATGTGACCCTTCATTCAGCAGTCCTTACACAGTAGTTTTTGAATTATCCAAGAGAGACAAGTGCTTTTTCCATATCACCTCGAAATACAGTACAGCAGGCCCAGCTGTCGCAGCAGGGACGGCTCCCCCAGACCTTGGCTGCAGCGTTCTCTGGTTCATTAACTGAACCAGCTCTAATCTTTCCCTGTCAACACTACTGGGACAAAGGTCATGCACTTTCAGGCAAAATGCCCAAGTCTGACCCATTTCCCTCCCTCCCACCTCAAGTTCAGTAAGCATTTCTTATTTCTCCAAAGCATGTAGCTATTTGGGATGCCAAAGTCATATGACTTCAAAGGTTATTTCTTCTGACAGCCCTGGCCTTTCTTTCCCAGCAGTTACACACAAGACACGTCTACACTGCACAAAACAGAGCAGTGCTTGCACCCCTGAACCAGCCCCAGTATCAGAAGCAATGCAGGAACGTCCTCACAGCATGCTCCCAGACTTACTAGCTTTGTCGTGATGGCTAAGTAGCAGAGGAACAGCCACCATAATATGGGTACAACACTTCTAGAAATCTTTGCATAGTCGAGTAGACACCAGTTTACTCAGAGCTAGTTTAAGTCTTTCCAGATTCAGTCTGGCTGCAGAGAGGATGGGGGTGCAGACATAGCCTCTGCAGTAACTGCTCCTTTCTCAGGTAAATAGAAGTCTCATAACCTTTTATTCTTACCTCTTTCTGGGAGGGTCGGTAAAAACACTGCATATTTCTAACCTGGGGGTACGAACTTTCATAATTATGGGAGGTTGTCTCTCTACAACTGTTCTGGCAATTGCACGGTGCTTCATTGCACAGTGTAGATTCATTCACATCATTATTTTCATGAAAAAAGGAGAATTCCCTGCACACTAAATCATGCCAAGCTTTGTTAGGTTTACAGGGTAGGGGGGTTGGGGAATTTTTTTCTGTATCTTGGTCTTCATATGCCTGCAAATCCCAACAGACATCCTTCTAAGTAGCAACCAAATTATTAGCACATAACAACTTACGCTTCATTAACATTACTCTGCAATTTAACAATGTTAGATGTGGATCAGAGTGATTCTCTTGTCTTTTGTACCATGACCTTAATTCTTCTGATACCATTTCCCAATACTCTGTCGTAGTGAATATAATTGGCTCTAGCAACTTCATGTCTAAACCTCCACTTTTCCACCAATTTGCTAAAATTAGTCTCAGCAAACTCTGTCCCATTGTCAAAGATTGTTTCATCTGCAAAATAGGTAATATATGGCAAGAAAAAAAAAATATTTACTCGGCATGATCACTTATTTAGTTGTAACATTCTCTGGTGAGTTTATCTTAAGGAAATAAACACAGTATCACTGCAAGTTATTTGTGGTCTTTTTTCCCTTCAGTGTAAAAAAAATCTCTGCCTGCCTTATTGCTGGCAACATTTTTTTTTTCCTGTAGCACCAAACATGAGGTATATTGTTTGATTTAGCCTGTATTTTTTGCCTGTGTGAAAGTCTTAAGAATTTTTGCAATGTGATATTTAGCTTGAACCTAATACAATTCTGGCCTTTTGATTAGATTTTCCAATCCCCAAATAACATTTCTATACCATTCACCACACTGTCCTCGGCAGGGGCAGGCAGTCTGTACACATACATGACTGCCTCCTGCCAGAAGTGCAAGTAGAAACACTTACATTTGGCATTGTTTCAGAGTAAAAGCACAGTTCCTTTATACTCACACTTGTAAATACGCACCTTATCTTATGTTTCCCTAATAGTTTCATGTAATTCTCCAGCTATTGTGTTAACAATCACAGGCCACCTCGTGTGATGGGTTATTTGGTCAGATTCAGAGGTACCTAATCTAGCTCTGAACCTTGTTCCAGTGGCCTTTTGTTAACTCCTTGCAACCACCTATTTTCTCTAAGGCTCCTGTTCCCCTTACAAATAATTTCCCATAACTGGAAAAAATAATTTCTCTACCTTGTGGGAGGTAAAGGTCACTCGCTCTTCAAAACATTTCTTATTTCTTCCTTTTTACATAATAGGACTTTGGAACCTTTGTAATCCACAGCTTCTTCTCACTAAATTTGTTTGTTAGCAGTTGGAAAGACTAAATGGCTTAACACCAGCTGTTGTTAAAATAAAGCTATCTAACAATCTTCTTTTTTTGTAGCTACAACTACTTACAACTCTTCCTCCCATTGTCCCCCACCAGTCTAGTGAATCTTAACAACAGCAGAAGTTTTAGCTGCCCCATTTTCCCATCCTCGGACTTTCCTGGTTTGTTCTCTTCATGTTCCAGTATCACTCAGTGCGCAGTCAGCGGAGATGAGCTTTCTCCGATGATGTTAGAGAAA
The DNA here is from genome assembly GCA_008921705.1 of Burhinus oedicnemus. Classification (NCBI taxonomy): domain Eukaryota; kingdom Metazoa; phylum Chordata; class Aves; order Charadriiformes; family Burhinidae; genus Burhinus; species Burhinus oedicnemus. The sequence continues at coordinate 2,537,320 of VFFE01007663.1, read as the reverse complement.
TGATCTTTCCATGCAGGGGAGGAAGCTATTGGAAATAAAGAGGAAAAAATGTATGTCTATATGAAAATACGAAATTAATTAGCAGACATCTGAAATAATTAACTTGAATGCAGCATTATCAGCACAGAAAATAGTTCGTCTTACTTAAACTAGACACTTAATTTAGCTGATCTAAACTCTTTCTGTAGTCAAGAGAAAGAAGATCCTTCCATGTGCAGTTCAGAGCCTTTAAGTGAGGCAGTATAAAACACCCACCAAACTAGCCTTTTTCTCTTCAGTGAAGGCAGAGAGAATGGTGTTCCTAGCTGGTTAATTTAGCTGTCAACAGCTGGTCGTTGTGAGACATCCTTCACTTCAACTGTAAGGATATGTGCTGAAGGGGAGGTGGATTATAGTACTTAATGGTGGAACAGGATTCACAGATTAAAGATGCTTGAGCCAATATTACTGGATACTTAAAAGATATCCTTATGGACATATCTGTGAAGTTTAGACTGCTCTACACCGCCAGCCTCATTAGTGGCACGTACAGGGAACAGTCCCTACCCATTACTGTGTTTTCATATTATGTAGGAGAACCCAAATGCATATGGCTGGTCTTTACTGCTTTTGCAAGCACTGAAACGTTGGGAATGACTCTGGGTGTACTCCAGGGAGGTCCAGGGACCACGGAATAGCAGCAGCATTTAGGTACAGTGGATAATTGTTGACTTGCCTAATCACATACCAACAGAGTACTGCTGCTCCCTGTCATCTCTTTAAGGTCCAAGAGCTAGATCTCACAGCAAATACAGATATCGAACATCTGATCTCATTGTCACTGTTACAGTAGAATCTGACAGCAGCCACTCTTGTAAGCTTTTATTCTTATTTTTCTAGAATTGCAGCATGTTGGTCCTTCATTTTAGGCATCTGTGGAAATAAGTAGTATATGCTGTACTGAAACACTGCAGAAAACTTTACCATACTATGGAGGCATGTGTCCTTAATGTTGTTATTTTATGTCATTAATGACTGTTAGCCAAGAAGAAACAAAAAATAATAGTCATCATCTTTTAATAATTGCCTTGTGAGCAGAAAATTTGCACTGCAAGACCATGAAGTCTCTTGTAATATTACTGTTATTTTTGATGCAAAATTAAACTTTAGTTAAGTGTAACACATCTCTCAGGTACTCATTTTTAATGTGATAACTAAACCCATAGTAGATGTATGCCTTCAGTCATAACTACAATTTCCTATTACACCAATGACATTCTTACTGGTAAGACAGAAGATACTATGAATACCTTGTAATTGTGTCACAGAATATCATTCATGCGCAAATCAATTTGCTTGAATCCAGTAAAAATCCAGTTAGGATTGGAATGTCACTAATTTAATGTTGAACGTATATATAAGATCTTTCCTCAAAAAAATCAATGTCTAATTTTCTTGTGGAAACAGCAGAGGCTGCTGATTAACTACAGACGTTTGTTTCCTGAAAATATATTGCTCTAGCTCAAGAGGAAGAGTTCTTTTTTTTCTTGTAGGCATTATTTTACTTATTTATAAACTTCTTTTAGCTGACATGAGCTCCTGAGGAAAAGGCTCTGTCTGACTTGTATACGCTACTTTGAACCAACAGCACTGCTTTCATTTGGGACAAGGAGGCACTGCGGAATTAGAAGAATGTATTTGAAAAGGGTCCCCTCTCCCACTCACTTTACCTCCCCTGCCTCCACTCCAACTTCAAGCTTCAGGCTACTTACCCAAAACTAGTTTCAGGTGAGTTCACATTTTACCAAGCACTGCTGTAATTCTTTATCAGCCATAACAACATTTTGTGGAATTGCACCCTACCAATGGAGCATGACAGCATGTGGCAGCATGATGTAGACTACCAGGAGGCACTGTGGACAAATAGGAGCAGATTATAATGAAAACTACTTGGTCCTGAGGACCTGACATCCCCACCAGACATGGTTAGGGTTTGTCTGTTTATTCACTTTGGACTGGCTGTCGTTTCCTTTCCTCATGAACAGAATGCCCAGCTGTGGCTGGTGAACATTAGGTGGCTCCTGGAGCATTGCTGCCAGTGTTTCATCCAAGAGGAATCCGATTCATTTACTTTGAGACTGCTCCATGATGCAAACCTGGAGTACATTAGGCGGGGATAGTCAGCAGATTGACTTGAAAGGCACACCCTGATATGCACTGATGCAATAACATCAGCTTAGCCCTTGAACACTAGACTCCCTCCTACTCAGATGCATTTATGCTTCTGCCCACTAACTGTGTTTAAATCCAGAACTTAATATTAGATAACCTTTCAGTCAAGCATGGCCCTTGGATGTATATATTTTTATAACAATACTAGCTACAAAGGAGTCTGTTCTGAATTGGATCTTTCAGATGCTGCCATGCAATAAATACTAAATAATAAGCATTTGGCAGTTTCACGCTAGACATCCTTTTTCAAAAGAGAAATCTAAGTTACATCGCTGCCAGTCAATGCTGATTCATGACAGGATAAGGATACTTATGCCATTTTTCATTGTAAATACAGTTTCCAATGGAATGTTATGCTTGCATAACTCAGGAAAATATATCCCTATATTAATAGCCTGCATATGCAGTCAACTCAGTCTCTGTCTACAGAAACACTAGATCCCTGCAGTCAATCATTCCTTCCAACACAGCAAGGCCTAGGCTGTTCAGATCAGTTAGTTAGCTCCATTATCAGAGGTTTCTGGGTCACCTTGGACATATTTAAGCAGTAAAGCCCATGGAAACAATGGAACTTGTAGTGTTGCAATATCGTAACAACAAAGCTCAGGTAACGCGGCATTCAGTATTTCAGTATTCTAAAATCAAAATTTGATTTAGAATATCAGAACAGACCTAACAAAAAATCAGTCAGGAAAGTTTCTTGGCAGGTAGGAAGAATTTCAGGAAAGACTAGAAAAACAAAGAAAGAGGTTCATGTCACAGAACAGCTGGTATTTGAGGTAGTTATTTTGGATGGAAACATTATTAGAACTCAGTTGAGTTACCCCTATCTTGTGTCCAAGGGTAGCCTACACATGCTTACTGCGGTGCCAGACATATATCATAGATCCATGCCCTTTTTGGGGACCAGATGGGATACCCTATGGCACCTCCAATAAATACTGATGCATGCACAACTGAACTGAGCTCCAAGAGTGAGAGCTCTTCCAGACAGGGATCCTGAGTGCAAGTATCTAAAAATTAGTTTTCTAAGCTTACACCGTAGAAAACTGGGGCTTGAATCAGCTGTCTGAATGGAGAGCAGACCCAGGCAATTATTCAGTAAACAATAATGTTAATGTTGAATAACCTAATCTCCCTGGCTTACTATTTGGAGTTTAGCTGTATCATTATTTTGTAGTAAAACTACATAGAAACAACCTCTGTGTAGGATGTGAACCTGTGAACTTGTAATGTTATCGCCCTATTAGATAACATAGATCACAAATAACCCAAAACTATATAAGATTTGTTTTGAACTAAGCACAAAAGCAGCTAGAGATGGTACTGGCCACTCTACCGTATGTTCCATGTTATCTAAAGAAGTTTAGAAGTTAGTTTTTTAACGTGGGACCAATCTATATTAATTGTGCATTTGAAGGCTTAGAGAAAGAGGTAACGTTTAGGTTGCATAAGTAGTAATCTATAAAACAGTGCCCTCCTTGAATATGCGTCCTTAAAATACACTTGGATCGGAGCGCTGTCTGCGTGTGCGTTTCTCGCGGGTAGCGGATTCCCGCTGTAGGCAGCTGCTCTGCAGTTCCTGCAAGTCACCGCTCTGGGGAGACTGTTACCCGCCAGCACGCTCCAGACAAAGCAGCTGTTTCACAGCAAGAGCAGCTAGGGAAAAGAAAATTACTAAAGCCTTAGAGAAAAGGAAACAAAAATAAACCAGCTTTCTAAATCACCATCACATTCCTATAACGTGTCATTATGCTTCAAATTTTGAAAGCAAAAAGCCACCCTCCCCCCTTGGGATAGTCAAAAACAATAGAAAACAATGGGCCAGAACTGTTTCCAAATAAAATTATTTTCAGACTTGAATTCTAGCTCTGTGTTTATACTACAGACATTACTAAGCGTCATATTCCAAGAAGAATTGTTAACACTATAGTAACCGGTCTTAAAAGTGAGCTTGTGTGGTTCATTTGTGTTGCAGGAAAACAAAGCCTCATTCTGCATAAAGGTATATATATTTATATAAAGATTAAAAAACCCAAGCATCTTAGGGCTGAATGAAGTTACATGTAACATTAGAGGAGATGTCTTAGTTCAGATCAAACTTGGAACTAGCACGTGCATATGTACACACACAGACACAAAAAAGCAATTGCTGCTTCACCTTTTGAGAACTCAAAGGCCCGAGTGAAGGAGAAAAAATTTCAACTGTACACAGACCTAGCTCAAAAGTATTACATTTTTCTTCACCTTTCCTAGTTCAGGCAACCACCGTGTTATGTGTTGGAAAAGTAGCTTATTCTCACCATAGCGCTTCTGTAAAATATTACATCTCATCATCACCTGCCTCTCTCTAGCATAACTGCAACAACATCCTCCAGCTGAATCTCCTCAGGTCCAACAAAAGAAAACACAGGTCCTCCACCTTTGACTTGAAGGCATGTAGGTGGCTGTTGCCACTGCAGCTTTCTGTGCAGGGATAGATGGGCAGTAAGAACTATTGCATTTGTATTCAATCTGCTGAAGAGGTATCTTTAATACCTTCTATAACACACGCGCAAAAAACCCCCATGGTCTCAAGAGGTATAAACTTGCCTTTGCAATTACCCCAAGAAATACTCACTTGCAGACAAGCACTGTGAAGACCCCATCAACCCCATTGCTGGGGACCTACAGAACGTTACCTGCTAACTCTGCCAAAATGCAGCTCTTCTAAGTTAGGGGCAAAAAGCAAGTGGCACGGCTGTTGCACAGTACTGAGCATTGCAGGCCCTAGTTGGACCCTCTCTATAAACTATTCTGTAAAGAGTACTGGCACATTAGGTTAATGTGCCCAGTTTGACAAGAAATGTAGTTTCACTGGAGTTAACTTCTTGCAATACCAAGAAGTTTAGAAAGTCTGATACAAAGCAGTGAATGAGTCTGAATGCCAACGTCCTCTTTCCCGTTTGAGTTTTCACTAAAGATAGCCTGCATGTTCTTCACAGACCCCCATTTCCTTAGATGACATCTTAGTTCCTTGCATTTCCTCATAACGCTTTACTGACAAAAAATTGAGGTTTTGACATAATATGGAATGTTATGATTGTCTGAATTCTTCTAACTCCTTGAAAACCAAGGTTTAACTCTCAAATTCTGAGAACTGAAGAAGTTCACCATTATGAAACCAGATGCCTGAAACAGTGAACTGAATTACGCTGTGAACAGTTCAGAGTTCCAAGAAATCTATGAACTCTCCAATCAGCACACTTTAATATCTCTAAATCAAAGGGGGAAACAGGAGTATTTTACAATATATATTTCCTCTGTTAAAAATGAACCTGATCATTTTAATACATAGATCACATAAACTTATTTAGATTTTATTTTTTTTTTTTTTTGATAGACCAAGACATCACTGGAGTTTGAGGTTGTTGGGTTTTGGTTGTTTTTTTGGGGTAGGGGGGTTTTAATTAAATTTAGTATTATTTTCATCATGGAATCTGTGTTGGAGCTGAATCTTATTTTAATGAGTTGAGAGTCACTTTTATGAGCCATTTGCTCACCCCCTTCAGATTCTTAAGTAAGCAGTATCAGGAATTCCTCTCTGCTGAAAGGAAGCTGAGCCACTTGCCTTTGTATCAACAACGTAGCTTCAGTTTATGCCTGGAACAAACACCATAGATGGAAACACAAATTCACTGAGGCTTTCTTGCTAAATACACACACAGAGTACAAATATGTTGCCATAGGCACACGCAGAGAGTTTAAGTACAAGGAAAGAGCACAGCTAAAATATAAGGAAAGTAGTTAGACTAACGTTAGCATACATCACCTAAATTTGCATTAATGTCTAAATGGAGAAAGTAAACATCATGTTTAATCTTCTGAAGCCTCCAGCACCAAATTATCCTCTCTCTCTCCTTTGAAAATCCACTTGCAGTGTCACATCATTTATAGAAAAAGCTATTGTAATAAAGGGCTTAGCCGCAGCGTGAGTGTGGCATCGTCTAAAGCAGCATTTTACAAGACTTGGAAGCAAGCGCACTCTAATACAGACAGAAACCCTACATTCCCCTGCAGACCTGGCTGCACTGACCGCCTGGGCCTGGGGACAGGGCAGAAAACTGCATGAGGTGGCAGGGCCAGTGAAGTGTGGCACGTCTCCATACAGCCGAGGAATCGGCCAGCACCACACAAAGGCAGCAGAAGCTGGGATGATAAGGAATTACAGGGTGAGTGAAGGCTGCAGTTGCCAAGTCGGATCATCCTGCTCTGCGCTGCTCCCCTTCCTGGCCACATGTTACTTTTCCTTCTGTGTCATCACTCGCTACAGGAAATTGATCCAGCCACATTTTTTCCCCTGAAGTTGTTTCCAGCCATATCAGTTTCTGTATCTGGCATATCAAATGCCTGTGCTAAGACAAAGTGGGAACAGCTTGCCAAAGATGGGGTTGCCTGTTTCAAAGGCAGCTGATGCTTGGATTGGCTTAAGTAACACTGTGAAAGCTGCACGCTGGGGGGTGGGAAGGGGGACACAGAGAGGAACAAGCAGAGAAAGATAATTTTGCTAATGAAGAAGAAACTCAGGCTCAAATGTTGTCCATTTAAAATGTCTAATAACTCTGCAGAAAGGGTGCGCTGCTTTAAGCCCTATTTTGGTTGTGTGAAACTTGTCATCTGAGAAGTCCTTTCTTCTTGAAATAGAACAATTTCTCCTCAATTATTTAATAACCTCATATTTGAGGGTTGAAAATGTATTATTACACTATCCAACATTAAGATGACAACTATAGGAAGGATTGTTTGAAGGCAGAAGCTTTCTCAGGCTTGTGAATGAATCTGCTAATGCACATTACTTTGAAACAGAACTACAGCATTTATTTTTTTTTAAATCTACATGTGACAGTTCTGCGGCTGCACACATTCTCAGCTTCCATGTATACATCACAGACTGTGCACATGAAGAGACATACAACGTGTACTGAAGACACTTGAAATTTGGCTGACATTATTCCACAAATATATTCTTTGGATATACGTCTGAACAATTATCAGTTCACAATTCAAAGAAAATGTATGATAATAAAATTCCTGAATAAATTCTAGGAATACAAATGAGGAGAAAAACCCAGATTAAAAACAAACAAACAAAAATCCCCTTGTTTTCCCAGAGCACTTTTTAATTATTATTTTATTTTAGTGGATAGCTATCCCACTAAAACAGACTATAATTTTCTATTCTTAAAGTAGGTTATAACCAACTGATATAAGTACATGAAGTTTCCTATTATACAATGAATCTGTTGAGATAATAAGTACCAGCTGGATCTATCCCCAACAGCAATAACAGCATGTAGAGCATGATTATAACGTAACAGATTGTGAAACAGAAGAGACGGTTTCACTTGTAATAAGGCCCTTATGTTAATACAGTAACAGAAGAGAGTTTTGCTTGTACACAATGCTTGTAGCAAGGCCCTTATGGTAACATAGTAAATTATTTCAGAGGTACATTCTCTGAAAATATCGCCTATGAACATTTGTAGGAGTTTGATTACACATGCACGTATGGGAAAATGCGGGACCACTGCTGAATGAAGCGGGGCCCCTGGTGACATAGGATGTAGAAAAGGCTAAGATATCAAACACCACCTTCACCTCAGTCTTTACTAGCAAGACCAGCCTTCAGAAAACCCAGGTCCCAGAGACCAAGGGGAAAATATGGACCAAGGAAGATGTACCTTTGATAGAAGAGGATCAGGCCAGGGAATACTTAGACAAACTGTCCATATACCATATACCCTGATGGGATGCGCCCACAAGTGCTGAGGGAGCAGAGAGATGTCATTGCAAGGCCACTTTTGATAATTTTTGATTGATCATGGCAACTGGGAGAAGTGCCCAAAGACTGAAGGAAAGCAAATGCCACTTCTGTCTTCAAGAAGGAGGACCCAGGGAACTATAGGCTGATGGGCCTTACCTCAGTACCTGGGAAGGTGATGGAGCAGCTAATCCTGAAAAGCATTTCCAGGCACATGAAAGACAAGAAAGCGAATAGGAGTAGTCAGCATGGCTTCACCAAGGGGAAGTTAAGCTTGACAAATTTGATAAACTTCCACAATGAAATGACTAGCCTGATAGATGAGGGGTGAGCAGTGGATATCGTTTACCTAGACTTCAGTAAGGCTTTTGACACTATCACGTAAGATCCTCATAAGGAAGCTGTTGAAGCTTGGGCTGGACAAGCAGTGAGGTGGATTGAAAACTAGCAGAACATCCTGGCCCAGAGGGTGCAAATCAATGAAAGTCTCATTGAACAGAGTAATTAGCAGTGTACCCCAGGGGTCAATAGTGGGTCCAGTCCCATTCAACGTCTTCATTAATGGTCTGGATGATGGGGCAGAGCGTAGTCTCAGCAGGTTTGCTGATGACACAGAACTGGGAGGAGCAGTTGATATGCCAGCAGGTTGTGCTGCCATCCAGAGGGACCTCAACAGGCTGCAGAAATGGGCTGCCAGGAACCTCATGAAGTTCAACAAGGGGAAGTGCAAAGTCCTGCACCTGGAGAGGAAAAACCCCATGCACCAATGTATGCTAGGGGCCACCTAGGTGGGAAGCAACATTGCAGAAAAGGATCTGGGGGTCCTGGTGAACACCAAGTTGAGTATGAGCCAGCAATGTGCACTTGGAGTAAAGAAGGATAACGGATTCCTAGGCTGTATTCGCAGTGTTGTCAGCAAGTTGAGGGAGCTTCTTCCCCTTTGCTCAGCACTGATGAGGCCACACCTGGAGTGCTGTGTCCAGTTCTGGGCTCCCCAGTACAAGAGAGACATGGACACACTGGAGAGAGTCCAATGAAGGGCCACTAAGACTATGAAGAGATTGGAGCATCCTTCCAGTGAGGAAGGGCTGAGAGAGCTGGAACTGTTCAGCCTGGAGAAGAGAAGGCTCAGGGCAGGATCTTATTCATGTGTACAAATATCTGGAGGGAGGGTGTAAAGATGACAAAGCCAGACTCTGTTCAGTGGTGGTGCCCAGTGACAAGACCAGAGGCAATGAGCACAAACTGAAATGCAGGAGCCTCTGTCTGAACATGAGGAAATGCTTTTTTTATTGTAAGGGTGACTGAGCACTGGCAGAGGTTGCCCAGAGAGGTGGTAGAGTCTCCTTCCTTGGAGATATTCAAAAGCCATCTGGACATGGTCCTGGGCAACTGGCTGTAGGTAGCCCTCCTTGAGCAGGCGGGTTTGACCAGATGACCTCCAGGAGGTCCCTTCCAACCTCAACCATTCTGTGATTCTGTGAAAACTTAGACAAGATATGCCTTGCAAGTAATACATGTTTTTAGCAGGCAAGAACACGTACACAGGCAAAGCTAAACATCATGCAGAAGGAGTTGGCAAGCAGAGCTACAGAAAACCATTCCAAATGTCAAGGAGCTTAGAGGCAGATCTATGTTCAGCAATGAGTGTAAATGCAAGCAGTTTAAATTATTTCACAAGGAAAGTTTTTGTTTAAGTCCCTCATGAACTGAGTTTGTTTCTTCTCTAGGCTTTCCAAAAGGCATTCTGCTGAGCAGCATTTACACTTGATTTTGAGATCTTTAGAGCTACTCTGGTATTTTGACTAGAGTATGTTGTCTGTTTAGCCATAGCTGTTGGTACCTTCCAGAGCAAGGTATTTTTGGTCTTGCTACTGGCAACACTTACGAGGTCACTGTTCCTATGTGTCTCCCACTACTGAAAAGTGTTTGCAAATTAATTTTTTTTTCTTCTAACCGCAATGACCGAGTAGTCAAGTGGAACACCAGCTTGGGAGCAAAGCTAGTGGGAAGACTGGCCTGTTTGCCAAATGTCTGCATACCAGCCCTCATCCAAGATGGCCTGCTGACCGCCAAGAAACATTCAGTGGCACACATTTCTGATAGAGCAAGTTGAAAACAGCCACCTGCTGTCAGCTTGCATGATTTTGTTTTTCTAAACAAGGCTCACAGCATTTGGTGCATGTTATTTCCAAAAAGCTCCAGTACCCAGATTTTTGCTTCCCAGTTCTGATATTATAATAAAGCAGCTTGAAACATGCTTCTTAATAGCATGTTTTGCAGAAGGCAACCCCTCCCCCAAGCATTTAGTTATTACTGAAGAAAATCCATAAATTTTGATAACCCTAACAATGTGTTTAAGACACTATTCTACATTCCTGAATAATCAACATTTTCTACACTATATTGTACTCACATACAGCTCCCATCTCTTTGAAACGTGACAACATCCCTGGGATGTGTAACTAGCGTTCTTCTGATACACAGAAAATTGTAGGAGAAAGGTTATTGGGCTTCAAATGTCAGAAAATCCATGCAGGAAAAAAGTATAAAAGAAATCAAGTATTTTCTTTTCCCACTCCTCTTTTCAGTTGTTGTCCCATTTTTAGATTGTATCTTTTGATACTGGTTCAGTAACAACACCCAACATAGGTCCCTACTATGACCGAAAAATTCAAGCTGCATATGGCCTGCAGTTACACATTAATTGATTTATAATGGAAAGTCAATAATAAGAAGTTTGGAAAGACCAATGTTTCATACCAGAAGAGAGACCTCAGTTCTAGACATTACTTATTAGCTAGTGACTGTATTTTCCTGTGATACGAGTACATTTTTGATGCAATAAGGTTTGGACACACACACAAGGGTTCCTGTAAACCATTTCTAAGAGCAATTTCACTCACTCATCTCAGGTCACAGGCTTCATCTTCAGAGTAACAATCTCCAAATGTAAGCAGGATACATGCGCTCCAAGAACTTGGGCTTGAAAGCAGACTACTGAAAATGGAATAATAAAGATGTTGAAGTTGGATTCTTTATTTTAACAGCTTAGGTAGGATTACGCAGTTTAGAGCATCACATTCTCAACTCTTCCATTCTCGCTGGCCACGTTAACCATTGCCAAGGACTCGGGGCTGGCTCATGATCACCAAATACTTTTAAAAAAAAACAGCAAGAAGAAAGAAAAAAAAAAAAA